>BSBM01001406.1:1800000-2212500 GCA_027924585.1 Larix kaempferi | reverse complement strand
ACCACAAGAGGAAACCACCGATGATACCTATCCCAATGCAATCATACTAGAACCAAACCTCGCTGCAAAATTCAAAGCTGCAATGGGATATATCCTACCGTGCACAAGTAATGATGCATATGAGGATTCTCACTGTTCTATGCGACATGGCAATCAAAAGTCACCCAAGGCTCATCGACATAAATCCACCTTCATGTAAGGCCAACCCCGCATGAGGAAGAGATACGTAGAGCTAGGGTGGACGTTTAAACATTCCAAGGCAGTAGCAAAGATTAAATCATATTTGTACGAGGAAATTCTAATGAGCCAAGATCAATGGAACCAAAATGTTAAAATCCTAAGATCCAAACCCCTATAATCCCAAAATTGAATGATTAAATCCAAACTGATGTGCATAGATTCATGCCATTAATTCTCTACGCAAAATAAAACTAAAAGCTCACAGATAATCGCAAGGATTATCTCGAAATTGTAGAAGAGATCTACGGAGGACTGCAAGGGTTGTTGGAAATTAATTGAATCTTGAAGAGTTTGCAGACCTCTGTGTATCTTTTGTACATAGCCGTTACAATCCATATGGACTTGTATTTCAATTATCAAAGGTCTATGCACATGGAATTACAACACAAGAATTAGACTTGAAAATGAATTATAGCAAAATTTCAGCATGAAAACTTCATATAAAGTGCAACACAACATGAAAATAGACAGACATAGACATACATGATCATGAAATTGGTTTACAAATTCATGGGTGCTTCTATGAGGAAGGAGACCAGGTTTCAGACCACAGATCGGACGAGTGGAAGAGGAACTGGTATGGAAAGAAATGGAGAAATGAAATGACCATGAATGAGGATATAATGCATGAGGTAGATTCCACCTTTCATGCACATTTCCATAGACTTCCAGGTGGAGTGTTGCATGCACCTGGACTACATGCAACCTAATTCCATATAGCAGAGTTGTCATGGCATCTCAGAGTTGTGAGGGCTATCAGTTTTCATGTATCAATGCTTGAGTTTTCAAGGATGTCAGTTGTCAGACCGCCACTGTAGAATGAAAAGAATATTTCACAATAAGATGGAAGATGCAAAAAACTTAAGGAAAGGCCTTGATTTACCTATAAAACTATAACATAAAAACCTATAATTGATGGGCACGAATGGAAAAACCCATTTGAATACATGATTCCCTACATGGAAAGGAATAAGCAATGAACCAAACCTCCATCTTGTACCAGCCATAGTCACAATGCAGGGACCAATGGACAGATGTCGCTTGGTTTCCCCGCTGCAAAAACCAAGGAAAAAATATTAGTTCAACCAAAGTTTCATTTTGTAAATTGACAAATTAATTTTTTGAATCTTGTGTCATTGAACTAATATGTCCAAAATGGCCACAAGATGTCACGGACATAATCATAGGTGGATAAGAAAATGATGTTGTCATTTATAATATCCAATGTATATTAAATACTTGATATTGGAGGTACTAAATATGTAATAGTTACTTGAGATTTTATATCAACATAGATCCATCTTAAAAGGGGATCTAAGTTATTTGAGATTTTATATCAACATAAGAGCCAAGAAAGATATTGTGTTGTAGAATGCACATCTTCCTAAAAAAATTGAGTTACTAACTAAAAATCATATATTTATATGTTTGATGTAACCACTTACAAAAGATAATGAATATAGAGAGAGAGTATAAAAAACACACAATATATAAATTTCTTTTAATTTTATCATAAAACATATGCATATAGGAGTATGGATTATTAATGTAATGTATATTCTAATTTTGCATTGTAGTGCATGCAAATTAATGTAAATTTATTAATAAAGATTAACTCATCTTGTAATATTAGCAAAGATTAATTTATTTGGTAATATTGATTTCTCCATATAAATTACATGTCATTATTATCTATATTTGTACGTTAAAAATGAAAGTAAGGTTGAACCGCAAAACCTTCGTCTACCAACACTTCTAGAACACTTTTGGTAACAACTTTACCCTTGAAATTTACAACAACAAAAATGAAAGGCTTTAAAGGCTTTAAGTTGAGAGTATCACTTATGACAATATAAACCATACCATCATCTTATGGACTATAGGTGGCTATATGCAAATAAATATAATAACCACTTTCAATTTTAGAAGTATGGAACCCTAATGTTACTTTGAAAAGTGATATTGCTAATAAAAAGTGTGGTTTGATATTAGAAAAGCATTATTTTATTTTGATAGCAAGTTTTTAACATTATTTTGTTTTAATAACACATTTTCATAACATAATTTTTCAATAACAAGTTTTTAACAATATTTTGTTTTAATAAAACATTTACATAATTTTTCTTGTGATCAATGATATATGTTTATATTTTCTATTAAAATTAAAAAAAATACAAAACCACAATCTATAATTAATTTTAAATTTTATTATTACTTAAATATTTATAATTTTTTTTTTTTTTTTTGGGAAATTTAAGTTTTATTATTATTTAAAGCTTAAAAATAATTATATAATTTTGAAAATGTAAAGTTATTAAACAATTAATAAATAATAAAAAGTAAATAAATCAATTATTCATTATCATGTATTAAAATAATAAAAAATTTAATATATAAAGAATTCTAATAAATTAGAAACTTGATTTTAATATTTCTTAATTAAATTTAATATATAAAGAATTCTAATAAATTAGAAACTGCCATTTTAATATTTCTTAAAGTTTGAATTAAAATTGTAATGACAAAATGTTAAGAAGGTCAATAATAATGATTACGTGTTCCTTACGGGTATTTGGCACTCCAAGATTATGCACGGGAAACATTATTACAAGTGATTTGTTATCCAAGATTATGCACGGTAATCATTATGACAAGTGATTTGCATTAATTGATTAATTCACCCAGAATGGATGTGCAATATATTCGTGCATACCATGAGAGATAGGGATTCAACCGTTGCATGAAAATCCACTATATTTTAAGGGTGGATAAATGTTTATAATATGGTTTGGGCTCTGTGTTTTCAGAGAAGGGAGAAGCTCATACTTATAGACTTACTATTTGTCGTAAGATCTTAGTAGAATTGTATAGGATCTAATACTAGCCACCCGAGACATGAAGGAGGGAATGATGTTTTAGTAGTTTGATTTGCCTTAAAATGTGATATAGGCCTAAATCCCGAGAAGTTTTCAGGATTATCCGTTTTTGGTATTAGAGTTATGAAGTTCGAATTAAAAGTCCCCAACATTGATCCTTTTAGTGTGGGTCTGGATTCTTCTATTACTTTGATTAAATATTCTTCTAAGGTGTCTTTCATCTTGGTGAAAAATTCAATGGGCAACCCATCAGGTTGTGGGATTTTTATCTTTCTAAAGACTTTGCATAGCTTCTTCCATGTCTTCTTTGGACACTGCCTCTATCAGAGCTTCATTATATTCCTCCTTTAGAAAGGAAGGGTAGAGCAACACCACTCTCACTACATCTTCTATTGATATTTTTTCTTCCTTCTAGAAGTTTCCAAAATGATGTACACCTTTTGCAGCCAAATCATCAAAGTTGCTCAAAGTTTCCCCATCCTTCTTGTTAATTTTCTAGATTGTGTTTCTTTTCCTATGATTTGCGAAATTGTGAAAAAATATGGTTTTTTCATCTCCCAGTTTCATCCAAACCGCCTTGCTCTTCACTCTCCATTCAACTTCCTTGTTTAGGAGAAGGTTCCTTCTTCTCTTTTCCAAATATTCTACTTTCTTTCTGGTTTCATTACTCAGAAAACCAAAACCTTCCTCCTCGTAAAGGATTTCTAGCTTCAGTTCAATTTCTTTTAAATCTTTGCTTTCTTTAATCTTTTTCTTACTGGACCAGTCCATTGTCGCCTTCTTTACCTGTTGCAAGTTTTTTGAGAATTGTATAGAAGCGGATTTTGGGTTAGATTTGTCATATGGCTTCCATACAAATTTAAGATTTTGAAGACACTTTTCGTTTTCCAATCATGCCGCATTGAATTTGAAAGTCCCTGCTCTGTTTATTTCCACTCCTATTTTCCAAGACTACTGGCTATTGATCTGAGTCCCCTCCTTTCCCCGCCCATTGACAGATGTGGGTCGAATCCTCTATTATCTTTTCTGAAACAAGTTATCGGTGTAATATTTTAGCTATTCTCTCAATTCCCATTCTTTTGTTTACCAATATAGGTTTTAATTTCGTTGGAGCCACATCATATAACCTTGCTTATTCCAAATTTTCCATAAAGAATTCCGACAACGGATCAATTTTTGTGATGAACCTGTAGCAAATAAATGATGAAAATGCACAATATAACAGAACACAAAAGATATTTATTGATCGCAGGCCACTTCGAGGGGGAAACCTCCTTTGAGCAAGCTCAATACAAAATAACTCGTGGATGCCTTCACTGGACTCAACACGTATTCAAATACTAAGTCTAATCTAGACAACTATTACTCCCCATGAATGTGAAATAACACAATATACTCACGGGACGACTTACAAAGCATATGCGTCCAACAACAATATGCTAGCAATGTGGGATAACATAATATACTCACGGGACGACTTACAAAGCATATGCGTCCAACAACAATATACTAACAAAGTAAAAACAAGGGTTAACATGGGTTCCTAACATCCCCTCCCCCTTAGAAAAAGTTTTGTCCTCAAAGCTTTAGATGTGGAAATTGTTGTTGAATATGAAGGAGTGGTTCCCATGTAGCATCCTCTAGTTGCATTCTGTGCCACTAAATTAATACCTCTGTGATAGATCGAGAGCGAAGCTGACTAGTACACCTATTGAGTATGGCCTCCGACTCCAAAAGGATGGATCTTTCATTATCCAGTTCTGGTAAAATAGTTTGTCCTCTGATGTTGGTGCCAAGAACTTTCTTTAAACAAGAGACATGAAATACTGGATGAATGCAGGAAGAAAGAGGAAGTTCCAATTTATAAGCAACGGACCCAATCTTCTGAAGAACCTTATATGGCCCATAGAACTTTGGAGCGAGCTTATGACGCCCTTCGAGTTTCAGGGAGGATTGCTTGTAAGGCTATAGACGAAGAAAAACCATATCCCTTGCCTGAAAAGTGCGCTCAGAACGGTGTTGATCAGCTTGTTGTTTCATTCGATTTCTTGCCATGTGAAGATTGTCCTGCAAAATGCGAAGAATCTGATCACAGTTGCGAAGAACCGTGTCAATTGCCTGAACTAGGTGTGTATGGAAGAAGCACTGGCGGTGCCTGAACATAGGATGCTTCATATGGAGTCATTTTAGATGCATTGTGGTAGGAGGTATTGTAACACCATTCAGCAAGAAGGAGCCACTTTGCCCACTAATGTTGTTGTTCAGAGGTGAAGCAATGAAGATAAGTTTCCAAACATTTATTGATAATTTCAGTCCGACCATCGGTTTGTGGGTGATACCCTGAACTCATCTTCAGTTTGGTGCGAGTGTCGCAAAATAGTTGTGTCCAAAAATGACTAGTGAAAGTTGCATCACGATCCGACACAATGGAAGAAGGGATTCTATGAAGACGGAAGATCTGGTCCATGAAAATTTGTGCGACTGAGGAGGCTGTATAGGGATGGCTAAGGGCACAAAAATGACTATATTTGGAGAGGAGATCAACCACAACAAAAATCACTTTCTTCCCTCCAGATTTAGGGATCCCTTCAATGAAATCCATAGAAATATCTGTCCAAATCCATGTAGGGATGGGAAAGGGTTCGAGCAATCCTAGAAGGAGTGTCGTTTCTCCCTTGTTACGCTGGAAGGTATCACATTCAACCACCATCTGTTGAATTGTATTTTTCATGCCCTGCCAAAAGAAGTTATGTCGTGCCCACTCTTAAGGTTTGAGGAACCCAGAGTGCCCTGTCGATGGGGAAGCATGGAGTTCATAGAAGACATCCTATTGAAGATCTGTGCTCTGGGGAAGCACCAAACGACCCTTGTATCTAAGGGAACCACCATCCCAATAGTAATGCGGAACAACAGAAGGGTTCTTGGACAATGGTTGGATGATTTGAGATAATGATGAGTCATTGACATAGCCATGTTGAACAGATTGCAACTAATTGAGAACATGCATAGAAATAGTTGAAATAGAAACTTGGTCATCAAATGTGCGAGAAAGACCATCTGCCACAAGATTTTCCTTATCCTTCTTGTAAGTGATCTCATAATCATAACCCATGAGTTTGCTAACCCTTTTCTGTTGTGCTGGGGATGACACCCGTTGTTCCAGGAAATATTTCAGACTCTAGTGATCAGTCTTGATGCAGAAATGATTCCCTAATAGGTATGGCCGCCACTTCTGTACTGCATGCAAAATAGCCATCATTTCCTTCTCATACGTAGAGGCGGCTAAATTCTTACCGGAAATGGATTTGCTGGTGAACGCAATGGGATGTTCATTTTGAAGGAGAACAACACCAAGTCCATTGTTGCAAGCATCACTCTCAATAGTGAAGGGCTTGGAAAAATCGGGCATAGTTAGAACAGGGGTAGTACACATAGCTTGTTTCAGCTTTTCAAATGCACAATCAGTAGCATGTGTCCATGTAAAATAATCATTTTTCAATAGAGAAGTTAATGGAGCTGCAATCTTCCCATAATCCTTGACAAACTTGCGGTAGTAGCCAGTCAATCCCAAAAAACCACGAAGGCTCTTGAGCGTCTGAGGGTGCAACCAATTTTTCATGGCATCTATTTTGGCAGGATCCACATGAACCCCTTGTGTTGAAATAATATTGCCAAGATACTCTACTTCCTCTTGTCCAAAAACACATTTATACTGTTTGGCGTGGAGATGATGATCAGAGAAAAGTTGCAGCACAAGATCCAGATGTTGGAGATGCTTAGCCCATGTTTTACTATAGATGAGGATATCATCAAAGAAGACCAAAATGAATTTCCGCAAGTAGGTCCCGAATATTTTATTCATCAATGCCTGGAATGTGGAAGGAGCATTAGTGAGGCCAAAGGGCATGACCAAAAACTCATAATGGCCATCATGTGTGCGGAAATATTTTTTAGGGATATCATCCTCATGAACCCGAATTTGATGATACCCAGAACGAAGATCCAACTTGGAGAAAAATTGAGCACCATGAAGCTCATCAATAACAGGAATTGGAAACTTATCCTTGATGGTGAGGTGATTAAGTGCTCGAAAGTCAATGCAGAGAGCGAAGCTGACTAGTACACCTATTGAGAATGGCCTCTGACTCCAAAAGGATGGATCTTTCATTATCCAGTTCTAGTAAAATAGTTTGTCCTCTGATGTTGGTGCCAAGAACTTTCTTTAAACAAGAGACATGAAATACTGGATGAATGCAGGAAGAAGGAGGAAGTTCCAATTTATAAGCAACGGACCCAATCTTCTGAAGAACCTTATATGGCCCATAGAACTTTGGAGCGAGCTTATGACGCCCTTTGAGTTTCAGGGAGGATTGCTTGTAAGGCTATAGACGAAGAAAAACCATATCACCTTCCTAAAAAGTGCGCTCAGAACAGTGTTGATCAGCTTGTTGTTTCATTTGATTTCTTGCCATGTGAAGATTGTCCTGCAAAATGCAAAGAATATGATCACGGTTGCAAAGAACCGTGTCAACTGCCTGAACTAGGCTTGTATGGAAGAAGCATTGGCGGTCCCTAAACATAGGATGCTTCATATGGAGTCATTTTAGATGCAGTGTGGTAGTAGGTATTGTAACACCATTCAGCAAGAGGGAGCCACTTTTCCCATTAATGTTGTTGTTAAGAGGTGAAGCAACGAAGATAAGTTTCCAAACATTTATTGATCATTTAAGTCTGACTATCGGTTTGTGGGTGATACCCTGAACTCATCTTCAGTTTGGTGCCAGTGTCGCGAAATAGTTGTGTCCAAAAATGACTAGTGAAAGTTGCATCACGATCCGACACAATGGAAGAAGGGATTCCATGAAGATGGAAGATCTGGTCCATGAAAATTTGTGTGGCTGAGGAGGCTGTATAGGGATGGCTAAGGGCACAAAAATGACTATATTTGGAGAGGAGATCAACCAAAACCAAAATCACTTTCTTCCCTCCAGATTTAGGGATCCCTTCAATGAAATCCATAGAAATATCTGTCCAAATCCGTGTAGGGATGGGCAAGGGGTTCGAGCAATCCTGGAAGGACTATCGTTTCGCCCTTGTTGCGCTGGAAGGTATCACATTCGACCACCATCTGTTGAATTTTCTTGTTCATGCCTTTCCAAAAGAAGTTACGTTGTGCCCACTCATAATTTTTGAGGAACCCAGAGTGCCCTGCCGATGGGGAAGCATGGAGTTCATAGAAGATACCCTGTTGAAGATCTGTGCTCTAGGGAAGCACTGGACGACCCTTGTATCTAAGGGAACCACCATCCCAAGAGTAATGCAGAACAACAGAAGGGTTCTTGGACAATCGTTGGATGATTTGAGATAATGATGAGTCATTAACATAGCCATGTTGAACAGATTGCAACCAATTGAGAACATGCATAGAAATAGTTGAAAGAGAAACTTGGTCATCAAATGTGCGAGAAAGACCATCTGCCACAAGATTGTCCTTACCCTTCTTGTAAGTGATCTCATAATCATAACCCATGAGTTTGCTAACCCTTTTCTGTTGTGTTGGGGATGAGACCCATTGTTCCAGGAAATATTTCAGATTCTGGTGATCAGTCTTGATGCAGAAAAGATTCCCTAATAGGTATGTCCACCACTTCTGTACTGCATGCAAAATAGCCATCATTTCCTTCTCATACGTAGAGGCGGCTAAATTCTTACTGGAAAGGGAATTGCTGGTGAACGCAATGGGATGTTCATTTTGAAGGAGAACAACACCAAGTTCATTGTTGCAAGCATCACTCTCAATAGTGAAGAACTTGGAAAAATCGGGCATAGCTAGAACAAGGGTAGTACACATAGCTTGTTTCAGTTTTTCAAATGCACAATCAGTAGCATGTGTCCATGTAAAAGAATCATTTTTCTATAGAGAAGTTAATGGAGCTGCAATCTTCCCATAATCCTTGACAAATTTGTGGTAGTAGCCAGTCAATCCCAAAAAACCACGAAGGCTCTTGAGTGTCTGAGGGTGCGACCAATTTTTCATGGCATCTATTTTGGTAGGATCCACGTGAACCCCTTGTGTTGAAATAATATGCCCAAGATACTCTACTTCCTCTTGTCCAAAAACACATTTATACTGTTTGGCGTGGAGATGATGATAAGAGAAAAGTTGCAGTACAAGATCGAGATGTTGGAGATGCTCAGCCCATGTTTTACTATAGATGAGTATATCATCAAAGAAGACCATAATGAATTTCCGCAAGTAGGGCCTGAATATTTTATTCATCAATGCCTGGAATGTGGAAGGAGCATTAGTGAGGCCAAAGGGCATGACCAAAAGCTCATAATGACCATCATGTGTGCGGAAATATTTTTTAGGGATATCATCCTCATGAACCCGAATTTGATGATACCTAGAACGAAGATCCAACTTGGAGAAAAATTGAGCACCATGAAGCTCGTCAATAACAAAAATTGGAAACTTATCCTTGATGGTGAGGTGATTAAGTGCTCGGAAGTCAATGTAGAGGCACCATGACCCATATTTTTTGCGGACAAGAAGAATTGGTGAGGAAAATTAACTCGTACTAGGGCGAATAACACCTTGTTTTAGTAAGTGTCGAATGAGCATCTCAATCTCTATTTTTTGGTGAAATGGGTAGTGATAGGGCCTGATGTTGGGAGGAACGCTTCCAGGAAGGAGCTGAATACGATGGTCCTCTAGTCTTGAAGGTGGAAATCCCACTAGTTCATCAAAGACACTTGCATATCTATCAAAAATTTGTTGTAGATCCAAACGAGTAGTGGAGACCATTGATGGGTGCATCTGAATGGAATGGAGCTGAGTGATGACACCATGTGAACTCTTTTTAAGGATATTTTCCATGCGATGTGAACTGATGATGCTGAGATACCCCAGTTGTAATTCCATCAGTGTGTGTTTTTTCCCATTGACTGAAAACTGCATCCAAAGTTTGGAAAAATCCCATAATATGGGGCCAAGTGTGCATAACCATTGAGCGCCCAAAACCACATCACATCCACCTAATGCCAAAGCAAACATGTCGGAGTGTAGGTTATAATATCCCATAGAGATTTGCACATTGTGACACTTCCCCTTGCAAGGTAAGGTGCTCCCATTGGCAATCATGACTTCACAGTTGGAGCAAGGATGGACAAAACAATCAATCTGTTTGGCGATCCGAGGGTCAATGAAGTTATGAGTGCTACCAGAATCAGTGAGTATTGTAAGAGGGAGCTTCTTGAAGTAAACCCTGACCCACATTGTTTGGGGGGTGGTGACTCTGGCTAAAGCATGGAGATATATCTCTGGGTGGTCGTCCTGAGACGGAGGGTCAATATGCGGCTGCTGAATGTGGACATGATCATCTATTGTATATGGAGCTTCTTCACCAATTTCAGAGGTAGGCGGAGAATCCACATCCAAGAGATAGATATTTTTCTCAACACATCTATGTCCCCGAGTTAATTTCTCATCACAATTGTAACAAAGCCATTTTTCTCCACGTTCCCACATCTCGGCTTCAAACAAATGCTTGATAGGAGTTGGTCGAGGAGTTGGCGTGATGGGAGGTCATTGGGAACCCACATTTATGAAGGGAACAAAAGTGGTTTTGGAGCACTATTGGGCTGCGATCTTGTCCTCTGCCAACTTAGCCAACCCCAGGGCTTCCATCATTGTGTTTGGACATAAAATTTTGACCTTAGATCGGATTGCATCCTTTAGACCATTGATAAAACAAATCCTGTAGAATTCATCAAGCAATCCTTCTATGTGATTGGCTAGTTTCTCAAATTCAGTCTGATACTCTCTCACAATGCCAATTTGGAAAAGTTTAGTGAGTGCTCCTGTGAAGTCATCAAAAGCACTAGGACCAAATCATTGCAAAAGCAGCTAGCAAAAATCTGTCCATTTTGGCACTTCATAAGACTTGATGTACCAACAGTACCATTGAAGGGCTTCCTATTTCAAATGAAAGGATGCAAGTGGAACTTTGTTGACATCAAGAGTATTATGCAGACTGAGATATTGTTCTTCCTGGTATATCCATCCAGTCGGATCATTACCATTGAAGTGAGTGAAATCAATCTTCAACCCATGAAAATTGTTGAAAGAAGAGAACCCAGTGTCGACAGAAGACTCTGACTGTCATCTATTGTTAATGGCTGAATGCTCAAGATGGAGGCTGAGAAATTTTTCATCCAGATCTTGGAGTTTGGTTTTGAGGGCTGCAAGTTCTTCCTCCATGGTTTTTGCTCTTGCGCGGGTGACAACCATAACCATGATTTTTTTTTTTTTGGAATGGATCTGAAATGGCTTTTGGAATGGATCTGAAACGGCTCGGAATTTATCTGCAACAGCGCGGAAGTGATCGGCAACAGTTCAAGACGGATGGAGTCTACGATTTATCAGCTGGAAATAGATATGGAACCCATGTATGCATGGCTTCCTAAAGGTTCAGAGGATTCAATCGGCCACCAATGTTGTCTAACGTCTTGCATATAGGGGAATTACCCCTCACTCCACGGCTCAGGTAAAAATGATAAATGCTTTTCCACAAACGATAGCTCTTGGTTTACCTCACGGGTGGGAACTAGTCAATCAAGTAGGAGTCATTTCCCTTTTCGTTGGCAGGTCCTCTCAGTGGCCCATCTACTTTGGGGTTCCTGTGTTATTCCTCACAATGAGTTTTAGGGCTTATTCCCAAGTACTTCCCATAGTTAAGCAGATAGGGATTATTCTTGGATTCGAACCTGCAATTGATAGGAACAAATACGGATGCAAAAAAATGTTTTGGTAGAAATTCCACCCAACGAGCCCAAGAAAGTGCTATGATACCAGATGTGATGAACCTGCAACAAATAAATGATGAAAATGCACAATATAGTAGAACACAGAAGATATTTATTGATCGCATGCCACTTCGAGGGGGCAACCTCCTTTGAGCAAGATCAATACAAAATAACTCATGGATGCCTTCACTGGCCTCAACACGTATTGATATACTAAGTATAATCTAAACAACTATTACTCCCCATGAATGTGGGATAACACAATATGCTCACGGGACAACTTACAAAACATATGCGTCCAACAACAATATACTAGCAATGTGGGATAACACTATATACTCACGGTACGACTTACAAAGCATATGCATCCAACAACAATATACTAACCAAGTAAAGAGAAGAGTTAACATGGGTTCCTAACAATTTTAGCTTTAGGTCCCCATATCTCAGACTATCCTATAAATAAGTTCAGATCTCCTCCTACGATAATCCTCTTCTTGTAGGGTTTTCTTTAATAACCTATTCCAGAATGGTACTCTTTCTTCATAAGGGATGTAAACATTTAGGAATACAAACTCTTAATTTAGCTCGCAGCAATGAAGATTTATTCCTAACTCCAAATTTGTAGCCCGAAAATTTATGTATTTCATGCTATGACTTCTCCACCCAGTTATGATACCACCTAATTTTACCATGGAATATACAAAGGAAAACTCCCACTCCTTCATCAAATTCTTCAACTCTTCAACTATCTTCTCTCATGCACACATAGTTTCTTGAAGGAAAAATACATATGGTTTTAACCTGACTGCTAGTTTTTTAGAGGCACTACCCAAACCTATGCAATTTAGGGAGAAACATAGCATTAATGAACACTTTCTAAGGTTCCTGTTGCTCCAAGCGCCTTTAAAATTGATCTTTGTTTTCCATTTGCTACATCCCAAACTGCCTTTTCCTATTCCATTTGAAGGAAGGACTTTCTTCCCTTTCTATTCTTCTAATTTTCTTTGTTTAAACCTATTCCTCCCATAATATTTATAAGATTACTCTCCCATTCCTCTTTGCAAGACCGAAGGTAGTAACCTCTCTCTTTCACCAACTTTTCTTTGGAACAAAGTTTTCTTACAGGTGTTCTTTCTTCTTCCCCTTTCTTAGGTTTATAGGTTCTATTATCCGCCATATTTTTCCCAATATTTTTACAAGTTTTTGAAATACTTTTGAAGGAGAAAAGACCTAGGTATTTTTCTTCATTGTTAAACTTTAAATTTGAATCTCTTAGAGAAAAATCAAACTATAGAGGGGCCAAATATTTTAGGGACTTACATGTATTAAGAGAACCCTGAAGATATTTAACTTTCTAGTTGCTTATCTCCATCTTCATCTCTTCGTCCTCCAACATTTTCTTGAAATGGTCTTGATCTTGTAATAAAAAATTAATATGGTTCCTTTTTAACTCTTCACCTTCCATCAATTTCATAATTTCATCTTTCCTTGCTGCAGTCATAGCTCCTTCGAATAGCATTCTCTAGTATCTTCCTTGAAATCCTTTTCTCTTCTTTCCTTGTTGTGGTTTTTATTAGGGTCTTCTTCCTTTTTTCCATACTTTCCTTCGAAATGGAAGCTTACACTCTACTACTAAATGTCCATGTTTGTGGTATCTATTAGGTTTAAAAGGAATCCCCGGGTAATCCAGTTCTTGCAGAATTCAGTTTGATCCCCAGGAGATTTCAATTTTCTCCACTAATCCCTCTCTTAGATCTAGTTTTTCTAATATACGGGTTACCAAATAATCACCAGAGACCAAAAAGGACCATCTCACTTCCACAAAGGACCCCAGGGCATTTCCCACTGTAGAGAAGAAGTCCATAAACCACATTTCCAAGGGTAAATTGGGTAATTTGACCCATAACGTCCTTTTTTCTAAACACTCCATCCTTGGATCAGACAATGGAGACCATTTCGTTAGGTAGAGCACTCCAGAATTTATTTTCCAACATTCCTTCATAATTTTACATGCCTCCTCCTCAGACTTAAATTTAAAATCCATCCATCCTCTGGGAAGGAAACATAGCTCTGGTAGATTTTCGATAACATCCCTCTAATTGTCTTTTACCCAGGACTTTAAGCTTTGTATTCTAGTTCCTAATCATATCATTCTCCCCACCAGGATTTTATTGACAGAATCGACCACCTCATTCAACTTTACATCTTCCCCTAGCAAAAGAAATGGATTTTGCTTTAATTTCACACAGTTTTGTTTTCTCGGGCTTAATATTATTAAGAAATTTAAACCTTGTGTGTAATATTTATGGTGAGGGATATTTGGATATAGCTTCTTAATCCATTATAATCCTCTCAAGATATCCAAGAAAGATCGATTTTAATTTCTTTTCCAGGCTGATACCTCCATTCCCCTTGAAATTTTCATTTTCTGGGAAGTTGGATCCAGCTACATAGTTTTCTATGACATCATCCACTGTTCTTCTTAATGCTTTATTAAAATCTAGTCATATTTGTCACAGAGGATCTTATTATCTATGACATTTGTTCCCTCATTTAAATATTTCAAATGTTTATCAATTCCTAATGCAACTTTTAAATCAATGGTTGACGAAGTTTTCAATCCCCATGATCCAAATGTTCTGTCCTAGATATTTCACACCCCTAGCTTCGACTTTGGCTTGTCATAGATCCATGACCTATTGCACAGTCTTGTTTTTGTTTTATATGTGCATTATCAAAATATTATGAGACACTTACGTGATACCAAGTCAATATTAATCTTTCGCATGTACACTCAAATTCTTTCTTGTATTCTATGATTATATATTCTTATTTTCCTACGATAAAGTTTTGTAAGACTTGAATTTTCAAATTCGTCCTTGTATTCTATGATTATATATTCTTATTTTCCTGCCATAAATTCTTGTAAAACTTCAATTTTCATGAGGATGTTAGTATCAAATTGAATCTCCGTTTACTTAGCATTGACTTCTAATATTGACCATACAAATGTTTCCATAGTGATTCTATTAATCAGTGAAACCCTTAATATAAATTGATTCAATGACATCTTGTTTAATTGCATTGCTTATAAGACAATCAATCAAAATGATTTTATTTATCGAAATAATAAATCCTACATGATGAATTAATGCAGTATTAAGGCTTAAAAATATAGGCTATATTAATATTAATGCAATTGTAGGAAAGCCATGGGATTCATTTACTAAACCTGCGGAATATTATGTTCTTTTATGGGATAACATAATATTTCTAATTTATTTTTCTATTTCTCATTGTTTTAAAATGACACTTTCTCAGTATACCTTTCTAATTAATATAAATCCATAGTATTTTAACTAGATATCATATGTATCTAGTCTTTCATGATATTTTTCATAAATCTTTTACTTATAACCCTAGTATGTTGGTCCAAATATATTATTCACTTTCACCTATTAATATTCATTGTGCTTCCTCCTTTCTTTATCTTTGAAAATTTCCTTGATTTTTCATAATCGAGCTACACTTACATTGGCTTGGGTTTCCTCCTTGCTCTTATTTCAAAAATGTTTATATCCATGTCCATAGGTAACTTAAATTACAGCTTGTTGTGCCTACAACAACTCCCATTAAAATTTTCCTCCTTAGGATAATTAAATGGCCCCCTTACTAAATTTGGATTGGTTGTGAATTGGAAGAAGATGTATTTCGATCCTATCAGTTTCCATGGTATTGATTAATAGTATTTGGCTTTGATTATGTTCTTATTATTTCAAAGTTTTGCTCTTTAATTACTCTTCTCTTGGTTAAGGTTTTAATATTGACAGAGATTGTTCTTTGATTTCCTGTTTTGAAAGATGAATGGTACTATTGACCTTAATTTCATTATATCTTGTGGCTTATTGTCGTTTATTGCCAAAATTATGATGAAGATTTCTCTTGATGAACTCAATCCAATAGTTCATATGTTTTATCGGGTTCGATTTCTCTATTTCCCAGTATTTATGGTTGTTTCTTACTGAAAATGAATTAATGATGAAGGCTTATGGATTTTTTTAGTCTTTTGGTTGTTTAAAATGTCTTAGTTTATTTGAATTTAATCGTGTTGAGTTCACTCAGTTGGGTTGATTTTATGCGATAAGTTTTGATCAACTCTCAATGACTTTACCAAATTTATTGTATTAGTCTCATTGTATCATATTGGTTATAGTAGAATATTTTATTTTCTTTCTGATGAAACCCTTCCGATGATGATTACCCGATGGATTTATTGGGCTTATCACTTCAGGTTATCTCCATCGTACTTACAATTTAATTTCAGGATCATTTAATTTTATCGCTTTATTTGATAAGCAATAGTCTGATACTATTCTCTATAAGAATTTTCTGAACTTCCTTTATCAAACTCTTCCGATCAAGATTTTCATATTGGATTCAAATTTATCCTTTATCAGGGTCCCAACAAATTTCTCCCAATCACACACATATGATATAAATTTTAGCAGACTCATTGTCATCGCACTTTTGGTTTTGGATTGGTCATATCATATCCTTTCTAAGATTTTGCCTTTACAGATTCTGATGATTCTTGTATGATGCTTTATATTGGATCCACCCCATTGGATTTATGAGTTAACCATTGTAATAATTATTCCCAATGAAGCTTATCTCAACATACCTTTTGGATCTAGCACAATTTATTTCGGGGAATTTCTGTCTAATAGTCACAACGCATAAGATTTTGGCCACCTTTAATTCTCCCTTGTGGTGACATTAATTATAGAGTGTAGGTATTTTTGAATGTTATAGGGACCAATTTTCCATTAATTTTTTAACCCCTATTCTCAATTTTACTTGTAAAAATAAAGATTGCTTCCTCTTTGTTTTATTGCCCGAAATTTACCGATTACATGCTAAGAGTTAAGATAAAATTGATCGGAGTTCAATTTTTTGCATAAAATTGTTTTATTTAATTAAACTAGAAACTCTTGATGCATATTTATTTTTGCATTATTGACAATGTCAAAAGCTCAAGGTCGCAAGGGAGCAACACAAAAGATCGAAGTTGAAGGAATTTCCTACCAAGGGAAGGACACTAATGTAACTCTCCTATCTGACACAAATCACTTCACAAGGTTTCGGGGATGTCTTGAATGGGGAGAAATGTATAGGTTTTTTTTCAATTGTGAATTCCAAAAGGATGATAAATATCTTTCGTTCTTTTAAAATATTAAGAAGAGTGAACTATAATCCATTGCCACTAGACTTGTAGTTTTATTGTATAATGACATAGTACGATGAATATTTTCCCATATTGATCTTGAGACCAATTCAATGATTAATGAGGAAGGAATTGCTATAGCCTCTTTACAAGCGGATGCTATTAGTAGGTTGTATAATCTATGGAATCCCGAATTTCTCCTGAATAAACAATTCTGGGACACATCCAAAGCAGAAAACCCTAGTTTGGTGGAAATAACAAAAGATTGGTGGACCAAAGATAAATCCTTCATTGAAAATACTGATAGGATATACGTAGTTCAGTACTTCAAATACCCATTCCAATTTTTGGCAGACATGATTTGTATATTATATGGTGAATAAGGTTTCTCTCATTCCAAGATGGATTGGACGCCATTAGCACACCACATAGGATAAAAATGCCAAGTATTTAAAATTGGGCGCATATTCTATGTTTCAACCTTTTGAACTTTTTTAAAGCAATAAAAGAGGTGCCAAGAAACAAAAAACTCAGGTTTCTATATGTAATCCTATTGTTGAGTAAAGTTTTCTTTGATTTCAACAACATCAAGAGATCTTTGTCATGAGCTTGTAAGACTGTTGAGTGAAGTTGTCATCATTAATGATGATGATGATGTGGTAATGGTAATGGTAATGGTGATGTGGCAATGATGATAATGATATGGCAGTGTTAAAGGGAGATTGTTTGAAGCCTTGAAGAGCTTTGAAGGAACCTTGAAATAAGTGTATATAACTCCAAAGTGGTCCCATTATGGCCATCACTGTTAAGCATGGCCCTCATGGTAAGAGTTAACATGTGGTTGTTTCCATATTCCCACTTTGTGTTGTACACAAATGGAGCCAAGTGAATATATTTATGTACATCCTACTTTCCCACTTGCGGAGGCAAGAAACATTAAGAAATATGAAGAAATTATGTATTGTGACCACCTTAAGGGTGTAGGAAGATACCTTGATATAGTGAGAAAACAACCTAATCATGATACTTGGAAATAGGCAAGTTTGTTTGGCCTGGAAGGAATTAATGACAAGGTATGTTCCCATTGGTGAAGAAAGGAAAATGTTTGAAGGGTCAAGTAACCCTAGATGTGGATTTGCATTATTGTAAGCCCCTTGACGAAGACACAAATCCCTGAAGTAAATACCTAAAGCCATTGAATATGCCCCCAAAGCAATGATTGTGTGTCTACAAGACCATGATGATGAGAAGTCTGAAGAATTCCCTAAAGTGATGAAGATGTGTCCACATGACCATGTGAAGTGTAAAGAATCCCCTAAAGAGATGATGATGTTTCCACAAGACCATGATGATGAGAAGTGGGAAGAATACCTTGAAGTGATGCTGATGTGTCTACATGACCATGTGAAGTGTAAAGAATCCCCTAAAGAGATGATGATGTGTCCACATAATCATGATAATGTGAAGAAACCCCAAAGCCCCTTGATGAAGACATGAAGTGTTGAAGAACACAAGTCAAAGACCGTTGATGAAGCGATGAAGTGGTCATTGATCCATTGAAGAATCCCTTAAAATGTGGAAGACAAAATTAATAAATAAAGTTATAGGTCAGCTTTAAGTGAAATGAAAAGCGACTTGAAAAGTATAAATAGAAGTTGAAACATTTCATTTTTCAAATCCTAGCTTACGATCTCTTATGTGCAATTCTAAGGAGGACAAGAGGAAAAATGCAAAGGTACAAGAGGAGGATCTTTTGAAGAGTTTGAAGGATGATCTAGGGTTTTTTCTCTTAATTATTTAACTTGACTAAAACTTCCATAACTTTCTCATATGGTATTAGAATCACAAATTTATTAGCTCGTTGGAAAGCCTCTTGTAAGGGCTATGTGATGTCACGATATAGATTTTATTTAGGTGAAGGGCATGGCACATGACTAGGGTTTCTCTCTTGTTTCTTCATCTTGTGATATTGGCAAAGGTATGGATCTAGTATATGCATTAGGGTTTCTCTCTTGGTGAATCTTGGTAAAGATATTGCATAGATCATGGTGATATTAACATAGATTATGATGATGATATTGTCATAGATCATGGTGACATTGGCATAGATTGTGATGATGATCTTGGCATAGATCCTGGTGATATTTGCATAGATTATGATGATGATATTGGCATAGATCATGGTGATATTGGCATGGATTATGGTGATGTTATTTCCATATATTATTGTGATGTTATTGGTATGGAATATGGTGATATTGTCATAATATAGGGTTCCTCTCTTGGAATGACCTAGGGCTTGAAGATGATTACAATGTTAAAGGTTTGAAAAATAAAACAAATGAAGGCTATGGATGATTGTTTATAGGGTTTGATTACAGACTTGAGAGACACATTTTTGGTCCTATTCTTGAAGGTTTTACTGCATAATAGATTTAAGGCATGTATAGGTTGACATAGTGATATTGAAAATGATTGTGATAATGACAATGAGTGATTGTGACAGCAATAGTGATAGTGAAAGTGACAATAATAGTGATAGTAAGAGTGATAGTGTGAAGATAATGACACTATGAAGACAATGCCAATGACAGTGATAGCGAAAGAGACAATGATAGTGATAGTGTGAAGACAATGATAGTGTGAAGACAGTGACCGTGTGAATATAGTGATAGTGGAAGGTTGACACTCTTACTCATATCAGGGTGGTAGGATGGGGAAGGGACATGATATCGAAGTCTCCTCCAGGTTGGTACCTAAAAAGTTTGTTTTGAAACTCAATAAGGATTGGTGTCCTCTCTATAGGTTAGAGCCTATGCTTTAGTGAGTGGGTAATTCCTTCCAGTTGGAGCTGGTCAAGCTAGGGGATTGTAGCCTCCTTCTAGTTGGTGCTAGAGAATCTTGGAATTTGGTGCTTCCTATGAATGTAATATTGACATGATGTAAGAAAAACATTTTATGGTTTTCCTTTTTCTAGTTTCCACATAAAATCTCTTGTGGTTTTATGTGATGATGAATGGCATTGTGAATGATTAATGTTTTTACATGTTCTATTTTTTAAATATACAGCATCATGAGACATTCTCCAAACCAATCTTGTTTAGCCAAGATTGATCCTCTTGTATAAAGGTGAGCACTTTGATTTCCTTCCGTGTAAAGGTTATTCCTCCCGTATAGAGGTACTCGATGAAAGTATTGATGTTGTAAAGTCTTATCGGACAAGACTCTGGACTTGTGTGTCAAGTCATGATTATCATGTGGACCTTCCATATAAAGGTATACATGAGACGGACCTCCCGCATAGAGGTGGACCTTCCATATAAAGGTCATGCTTTACTTGTTAAAATCATTTAATGTTGTGTGATGTATTATTAACCATGATCACCATATTGTTATTAAGTCTCCTTTAGAGATTGATCACCTCTAAAGTGAATTATTTTAGCATATAATCATTTGGTCCGGATTAATATACTATGATCATAGCATTTGATAATTATTCTTAATATAATGTAATGTGGTGGATAATTAAATTTAGCACATATTGACCATGCAGTAAAACATAAAGAGATAAATATAAATGCATAGAGAAAAAGAGAATTCGAATTGATCAGGAGATGACGAAGTGAAATTGAATTTTCAAGCTTCAGTTAAAGCCACAATGTATGCCTCAGTTAACTAAAGAACTCACAGTGGTCACTACAATTAAATCAATTAGCCTGATTTCAATTAATAATAGTTAACTAGGTGTTAAATAAGAAGGACTAGTGCTACATCAGAAATATCTGTTTTCTTGAGTGCTACATTTTCTGTAATTAAGGTTTTGATATTTTACCATGATAACTTTATCCTTCTTAATATTGGTTTATATGTTTCATAATATACTTGAGTTTTCATATTGATATTTGAATTATTTGTATTCGTTGGTGCATCAATGGATTCATTAATGATCAATGGAATGCCAATCTTCACTAAATCTATAGAGCTGGGGTGGAAGTAGGGTTAGGGAAGTACAAAATACAATGATTGTATGTCAACTAATGTTCTATGATAATGGTTCTCATAAAATACTAGTCAAGGGTGTTTCTCTCCAATAAGGACTCTTTAATGAAAAATGTTCACTCAATGTTGTGCATGCCAACTGGATGTCAAACAAGGTGTTGGTCTTTCTGAAGCTAGTCTTTGTGTAATTCAATTTACCCCCAAAAATCACAACAAATCGATTTTGTTAGCTGCAATAATCATTTGACGTAATCATTTATGCAACAAAGATAATGTCTTATGATCATAAACTCATGTTCATCAAGCATAGAAAATTAATATAAAGCTTGTGTATATTCATACTTAGCTTGTTCGAGATTAAATGGTATTCATCATGCTCTACAGTAGTAGATCTTTACAAAATCATATCTTGTCCTTCTATACAAAATGAACACTTTCTCATTCACATGTGCATTCAATTCTTTCCTAGTTAATGTATTTACTAGACTACCTAATACAAGCTCTAGTGAAATAATGTCAATAAAATTTCAGTAATCTTCTACCTTTTAACAAAGATCATTTATTTATCCATTTATCCATGGATTAATTGAAACATGTTATAGACAAGATGATTCATACATCAATATCCTATGCAAGTTGATGATTAATAAAGAATAACACTTTAAAATTACTATTTCACAATCATTGGATTTAGTAGCCTATCTACATCTTCCTTTCAAATATTTAATAACCATTCATACTAGCTTGGACTTAGACTTAAAATTATTTTGTGATATGAAAATTCAATTCATTAACATTACAAGTTTCAAATCCATAATTAAAGTGTGTTTCTCTATTTCATATTAATAAAATAAAACAACTGTTTTCGTTATAAACAGACAATGTTACCTTAAAAGAAAGAATCCAAGCTACCATTCATATAAATAAAACAATCAAGCTACAATGAATTTACCTCGTAAAAAAAACAAACAAAACCAATCGTGGATGATAAATCCATAGTAAAAATATCTAACAAAAATGCTCTATCTGAGGCGATAGGAGAAAGAAAACTATGAGCCCTTAGATCCAAGCATTTGAACCATGATCTGATACCACAATGTAACATACCCAAAATTTTTATAAGAAAACTAAACTACTGTGGTTTTAAATAATCATTAGGATGATCAAGCAATAAAACACTTACTTGAAACAAGGAAAATTACAACTTGGAGAATCAACTCCTCCCAACCATAGGAGAAAGAAACACCATTGTTAGACCATCTCCACCTCCGAGCTGGATCACCAGCATGCACCAGAATGCCAAGCAACACTTCCACGTGACACTCTCTCTCAGAGTCTGTAACAAGCAATGATGGACTTATGAAAGAGAGAAACACTCAACCACAGTTTCTCCATGCAAAACACAGCGTCCCATGCTATTTTAGTGCACCAATATATATAGTTTTGTCAAGGTCTTGTGTCATCCCAATCAAATCTTCAATCAATCATTCAATCCCTATGATTTAAGATTTTGTTTGGTAGTTGAGCTTTTAGATTGTATTTGATTGATAAAAATATCCCTTGCTTGCTTTACACATGTTCACTGTGCCCTCGTGGTATCCCCTCAAGTGTTTTTTCTTTTATTAATAATAAAATACACCTCTTGTGAGTAATTTTTAGTTTTTAAATATCTCTTACAAAAATAATTGTTTATTTTGAAATATTTTCAAAATATTAAATAAAAAATAAAAATAATAATGCCTTGGGGATATCACATAATCATAGTCACAGTCATCATGAGTTCTTGTTAACCCTAGCACAAAAATCATACATTCTTAGCTTCTTTGTAAGAGACAAGAACAACAACATTCGAGGAGACTTTAGCCAGGACTTGCATGGCATCCTTCAACAACTAATATAACATGAGGAGTTATGACTTCAGCTCCTTGTGATTCTAGCTACCTTTCTATTCTAAATTAAGGCTCACATTATGGCCTATAGATATAGGCCATATTTGTCTATATGATCTCGCTTCTTTTCTTTGGAAATAGAAAATGCTTCAGTCTCAAGGATGTAGTTTTTATGTTTTCTTGTAGCCTAAACTAGGCGGTGCAGGAATATCGGATATTGGTGATCAGGCAGTGCACAGTGATCAGGCGGTGCAGGGATATTGGTAAGCACAACGTGGAAATGCAAAGGCGATGTGGCCGCAAGTTGGCTATGAAAAATGTAACGTAGAATTTTGAAATATCCAAATAATGTAATGTTGTCGGTAAGTAATGCTTAAGGGTTAGCATTACTTGGCTTTGTTTTCACCTTCTTCTCAAAGAAGAATCAATTTGAATGCATGTCATTAATGCCAATGATTTGAATTTTATTGTTGAGCTGGTGCAAATGCCGACACATAGACAACAACCATTAAAGCTTGGATTTCATGAATTTAAAACTTTTCCCATCCCTAGAAGTTCTCCCTTCGAAAATAGTGCAAATGCCAACACATAGACTAACCATTAAAGCTAGGACTGCATATATAAAAAAAAAAAAATTCTCATGCCGAGAATTTCACTGCCACCCCGACAATAACACCCCCAAGTTTATAGCAAATAAGATTACAAATAAATAATATTAAATTTATTATTTAATAAAAAAAACTATTATATAAAAGTTTGGTTAGAATTAAAATTTTGCAAAAATCAAAGACTAACTAATGTTAGTCAATGCCAAATCTAACACAATAGTTCCTTGCCTTCTACAGGACCAATAAATAAGAGTATATATATATATATATATATATATATATATATATATATATATATATATATATATATATATGAGATTTGTACATTGATTTTTTTTAAACCTACCTTAATGTTTAATAAAAAAATAATTAAAATATACTTCTTGTTATATAAATATGAGATTAACAATAATAATAGATATCAATGTTAAAAACACTAATAAACATCATTTTTTTTGTCAATAAAATTTGTATTAAAATGTAAATGATTAAAATTAAAATTAAACTTAAATTTTATACTTTTATATAATCTTGGAATTGATATTCATCGCAAGTTCAATTGGAACCATAGGATTGAGAAAATGATTAATGGAGGATGGAAAGCTTATTTTGGCCTTGAAAATTATTGTAAATCAACCAACCTAGTCATGTGGGATAAAAAAAGTTCCTCTTTGAAACTCTTGTCATCCCTGTTATCTTATATGGTTGTGAAGTATGGGGGTGAAACATTTCTAGAGAATCTTGGAGAAAGATTGAGCAAATCCATAAGTGGTTTATAACTTATAACCTCAAAATTAAAAGCAATACGCCTTATCCTATTCTCCTCATAGAAGTGGGTCTTTCCCCCATCGAGAGCATGACTATGACTAGGTACCTGATGTACAAGCACAAGATAAATAACATGGGAAACGAGAGAGTTCCTTAAATTGCCTTAAATTCAAGTCAAAACCAACTACGCCTCAAGCGGAGTTGGTGTAAAGATACGATGGCTTGGTTAGATCATTGGGGCATTGGGTTCATCATCATCATCATCATAATGAGCTAAACTTAAATTTTGTATAAATTCAAAGAAGATTTGAAAACTTAAAGTAAAGTTATTAATTGTTTCAAAAATTTGTTTTTATTTTTTATAACTTATTTTTTATTTTATTTAAAGTCATTTTAAAAGTATCAAATAGTTTTAAGTGTAATTTTCTTTATTATTTAAAAGATAGTTTTTGCAAATCAATTTGATAACATTTAGAGATTTTTCTCATATTGGTAATTTAGAATACATACATTTTGCACTATTTCACACAATATTTTATAATGTATTTGATTTCTATCTTCAAAGTATTTGGTTTATCAAATCTTCAAGTGCAAACGTTTCACCACTAAACTACAACACACAACTCTCACCACTATGTTACACCACACTAATGCATGCATTCTATTTTTTATTTATTTATTTTCATGGGACATGGTATAGATGGACACTTGCCCCCACTTGGGTTCCACTAATGTTACAACTGCATGCATTCTAATTTTTATTTATTTATTTTCATGGGACATGGTATAGATGGACACTTGCCCCCACTTGGGTTCCACTAATGTTACAACTGCATGCATTCTTATTTTTTATTTTTACCTTTTATTTTTATGGGACAAACCACATTACCCCACCCCATGCTGTAGAAATAGGTCTTTAGCTCATGCTGTAGAAATAGGTTTTCTCAACGTAATGATTAATTTTATATTATGTATTATACATTTTATATTTTTAATATATATATAACAATTACTATTGGTTAAAAAAAACGTTTTTTTTTTTTTTCCTTGGAAAAAGTCGTAATTTTATTTCAAAAAGATGAACAAAATTACATCCTGCACATGTAATAGGATCACGGAGATCCCTACATTGTCACATATTTACTATCCCATAAAGTACCATATAAACCCCTGTGTATATACAGCCCGCATATATCCAGCTACATATAACATATCCTGTTCAGAAATGATAGATGACCCTCTCTGGTCAACAAAATAACTGCTGTCCATACAGCCCGCAATATTAGAATTAAAAGAAGGTGTCCTGCACAGATCATCAGAATCTGAGCTATTGCTCAATCCGTGCCATGGTCTATGATACAATGAAAATCACTGTATATATAGTCCGCAAACCAGCAGGAAAATGTCGTAGAAAAATGAGTAAAAAACATAGAACAGAAAACGATTCCAGAAAACCTTTGGAAAGAAAACGAGCCACTGGAATCTGCAGAGGTTGAAACCCCAGCCCGCCGAATGGAAGTATCCGCCACCGTGAGGAAACCCCAGTCTGTAGCCCCTCGATGGCCCATAGATGTGGCTCCCGCAAGGATGCAGCCGCCATCCTGATGTGCCTAAAAAAACGTTTTTTATTTAACCAATCAAATTAATTTAAATATATTTTGAAAAATACTTTAACCAATTTAAAATAACAACAAAATTTTTATCTCAAAGCACATTCTGAGCATAAGGAAACCTTAATTTACGTTGATATATTGGAAATAATATATATTTTATGCTTACTAATCATTTATATGATTACAATAGCTAAGGTGTTTTTTTTTTAAGACTTATAAATTCAATGCGAAACTTAATAAATTCAGAGTGAAAGTTTAAGTAAAGCTTAATTTACGTTGATATATTGGAAATAAGATATATTTTATACTTACTAATAATTTATATGATTAAGATAGTTATTGAACCTTCTTCAACATTGGGGGCGAAAATTCTTAGTTGGAATGACACCTCCATGCAAACGAGGGTTTAGAGTTTGAAGGTGGGCATGATGGTTTCCTACAGAGGGGGAGGCTCCCCCTCCTCGAAGAAGCAGTAGGCGAACCCTGCTATGGATCAAGCTAACGACATGAAAGAGGCAATGCCAGAAGAAGCTGACGGGGAGATTGGAAGCAACCGAACCAAACTCCGATCTAGGAAAAAGCAGGGAGGGTGTTTACCCAGATCGACAGTGATTCCTTCGCTTCAGATCCGGTCGGAGAACATTCGGGAAAGGGTAGAACAATGGAGAGAAAAATCCTTGATAGGAAATTTTATCGGGATTTGTCCAAAGGCGAAAGATCTCATAAAATGGATCAAGGTTACTTGGAACCCTAGAGGACATTATGATCTGCATTTAGAAGCCAAGGGCTTCTTCACCATAGTATTTTTCAACTAGGAGAAAAGGGATCGAATACTGGAAGGAGGCCCATATTTCTTTTTTTCAGCTGGCCTGTACTTGTGCCCCTAGAAAGAAAAATTTAACCCCAACAAAGAAGATCTAAATATTGCCCCAGTATGGATCAAGATTTACTCTCTGCCCTGTGAATATGGGGAACCCGAGATCTTGTAGGATATCGACAATGCTATGGGTAAATTCATTAAATCCTTTGAGCAAACGAAACAAAGAAGATATACTTCCTTTGTGCGCATATGCATCTACATGGACCTAGCACAGGATTTACCTGATGCCATCAACCTGACTTAGGATGATGAGGACTAGATCCAAACAATTGATTATGAGTATTTACCATTCAAGTGTTGTAAATTCCATGAATATGGCCACCTCAGTCGCGATTTCCTGCAAAATACCACAATTCCTACCCCCTACCATACTACCCAGGAAAAATAAAAGAGATCGACAAAGGAAGGGTTTACTCAGGTAACACGAAGAAAAACAGGAAGGAAGACAAACAATCAACAACAACAAGAGTAATCAAAGGCCAAAAACCCAACTAGGGCCAACAAATTTGAAACCCTAAACTCTGTAGGGAAAGATATGGAAGATCAAGGGAAACCAGAACAAGGGAGTGTTCCATATCTGGAAAAGGACAACATCAACTTGGAAGGACAGGTAGATCAACTTGAAGCGATGGAGGATGATCTTCCAGAAGATGCTGAAGATATGGATTTGGGAGAACTGTATCTAGACGAAATAGAGAGAGAATGTGATAAAAAAGTAAAAGGTTATGTATCGCTCAGATAGATATAGCTTCTGCAAGATGCTATACTCAGAGAAAAAGCCACACCACAACTGGTTATCGCTAAGGAACCACAAAAAGGAAGCAAAAGGAAGCAACCGAAGGAGGGGGAAAAAAGAGGAAGAAATACAAATAGGAAAAGGATAGCAGAGGTGGGGACCAAACTGATTGAATCAGGTCAGTACTCTACGATCATGAATGCTTTCTAAGAATTAAATAGGGTTTCTCAATGAAGGTAATATCATGGAATATCCATGGGGTAAACCACCCACGTAAAATAAAAAATCTGAGAAATAAAATCAGAATGGAAAAACTAGTTATAGTCCTTCTACAAGAAACCAAGTGTAGTGTAGAGACAATACAGGAAATAGGAAACAAGGTATGGAAAGGTAGCAAGACAATGACAACTAATGCTAAAGGGAATGCCGGAGGAATTGCGATCCTTTGGGGCTCAAAAGTAGTAGATCTCATAAACTTATGGGATACAAGATTCTCACTCTCTGCAAACTTTGCGATCCTTAAATCCAGGATTAAGGGAGTAATATCCAATGTTTACGGACCAAGCATTATTCCTCAAAAACCAACATTCCTAGAATCTTTGGCTTGGTCAGCACAATGGATAGGGGATAGACATTGGATCATCAAGGGATATTTCAACATGAAAACAACTCTGGAAGAAAAGAAAGGAGGGAGAAGAATATTGGGAACAACAAATGAATCTTTCAAAAACTTCATTGAGACCAAAAACCTGGTGCACTCGGAAACAAGAAACGAATGGTTTACTTGGAATAAAAAAAATGGAGGGGAACACCACGTGGCCTCCCGGTTAGACAAATTCCTTATTTCAGAAAGTCTAGAAAATATGCGTGGAGATCTCCACGCATTTGTGATGCCCTCGACAGGATCTTATCATTGGTCGGCCGACCTCTTTTGGGACAGGACTGGCTCAAGTGGTAGAAATCCCTTTCGCTTCGAACAATTCTGGCTGGAGCACAAAGAATTTAAATCCCTAGTACAAAAGTGGTGGGAGGAAATGGACACCCCTAGGGGGACAAAAATGTACCAGTTTCAGCAAAAACTGAAAACGTTGAAAGCCAAAATACACACGTGGAATAAGGAATAATTCAGGAACATCTTCCAAGACAAAAAAATCCTCAATGAACAGATGGAATCCATCCAAAGGGAAGGTTTGAGCAACTGGTACAATGAAGAATTGAAAAGACAGGAAAATGCCATTCTGGAACAATTGAATGCCCGATAAAGACAATAAGAAATTGACTGGAAACAAAATTCTAGAAACCAATGGTTCCAAGAAGGAGAAATGAACACTAAATTTTTCCATCGATCTGTACTTCAGAATCGAAAAAAATCAAGAATAAATAGAATAAAAAAGAAACTCGATAATATGTGGAAACTAGAGAAGAAATGGAAACTGAACTAACAAAATACTTTGAAGAAATAATGAGGGAAGATCAGGTTAATAGATCTGAACACATAGCTAATATCACCCAACTCATTACCACAACTGTGACTGCCGAACATAATGACATCCTAAAGAGGCCAATAGATCTATTGGAAGTCAAGGAAGCCATTCATCAAATGGAAGAGGGAAAAGCTCCAGGACCAAATGGATTCACTACTAATTTCTTCCACCACTTTTGGGACATGATCAAGCTAGAAGTCTGGAAAATTGTGGAGCATTCACGACAAGACAAAGTGGTTCTCAGGGCATTTAATGCCACCATTCTGACTCTCATCCCTAAATATGAGGGAATGGACACTCCAGTTAAGTTCAGACCCATCGTTGTTTGCAATGTAATCTATAAAATTATAACAAAATTCATTGCCAATAGGTTGAAACCCATCCTTCCCAAATTAATTTCTCCTGAGCAATCAGGGTTTGTGGAAGGAAGACATATTTTGGATGGGGTCATCCTAGTTCATGAATTCATACACTCCCTAAGAGTGACTAAGATCCATGGGATGTTGTTAAAGCTCGACATATCAAAACCTTATGATAAATTGAGTTGGAAATTCATGAGGAAAATGTTAAATGCCAATGGATTTGATAGGGACTAGATAGATTGGGTTATGAGCATGACCTCCTCAGTTTTTTTTCTCGATAATGCTCAACAGATCCCCAACTAAAAAATTAATCTCCACCAGAGGCATTCATCAGGGCGATCCTCTATCCCCCTTTTTCTTCATATTAATGGCAGAAGGCCTTAGCAGATTGATCAAATCCATGGTGACAAGAGGAGAACTAAGAGGTCTCAATATCCACCCTAATACTGACAAACAAACCCATCAGCAGTTTTTGGATGACACTATGCTAATGGGATATGCTTTGGTCCAGGAAGCCAAAGCTACCAAAACCTGCCTGAATTGTTTCTCTAAATCATCGGGTCTAGAAGTAAATAGAGAAAAATATCAGGTTTTCGTTTTTAATACTCCCAATATTTCCCATAGAAACATTCTCTGAATTCTGGGGTTTTAGGGGAGCTCCCTTCCATCCAAATATATTGGAGCCCCACTGGCTGGAAGTGTCATAAAAAAGGTTTCCTGGACGGATTTTCTAGATAGAATGAGGAAAAAACTGACCAATTGGACGGTAAGGCCTCTTAATATAGCAAGTAGACTTATTCTTCTCAAATCGCTTCTTTAGGCAATGACAATTTACTTTCTCAGTTCTAGATACCCATAAATCTATGATTAAGGAAATGAGGTCCATCTAGCGGACTCATATTTTTATGGGGGAGGAAATCCAGAAAAACCAAAATGAGCTCTGGTAACTTGGGAGAAATTCTGTCAACCCAAACTAAAAGGAGGTCTAGACCTGAGAGACCCAAGGAAAAATAACGAAATCTTAGGAGAAAAAATATGGTGGAAATGGATAACCTACGACACAAAACCCTGGGCACAGTTATGGCATTCCAAATACCCTCAAGAAAGATCTAAACAAGACCGCATAAGATTTAATGAAGAGAAACATGGCTCACACATATGGAAAACTACTCTAGGTAGACGAAAGGTTATCCAAGACGATAGCTTTTGGGAGATAAGGGATGGAACAACGACAGATTTCTGGGAGGACTCTTGGCAACAAAGAACCAAAATGGCCTCTTCCCACCCCCTTTAAGAATGTCAGGGACGATATAAAGTGTCAGGTCTCTCCAAAGTCTCACAATTTTGGAAACCAGAAGAGGAAGAAGATACTTTGAGGGAATGGCAAAAAATAGAGTAGAAAGCCGATACATGGAGGAATCCCTCCATGAAAGATCAATAAAAATTCAAAGAGGGCCTGATAAAATCAAATGGGGATATACCCCAAAAGGCCATTTCAATACCAAAGAGGCTTATGATTTATGGACAAATCGTGAAGACAGACCGGAAGATGATATATGGAAAAATATCTGGTCATCTAATCCTTGGCCGAAAGTAACCCTTTTTTTTGGATGGTGATACATCGACGAACCCTCACTGGAGAAAATATTCATAAACGAGGATTCATTGGTCCTTCTCAATGTCCCCTCTGCAACCAAGAAGAAGAAACCATGAATCACCTCCTAGACTCTTGCCAATTCTCCTCCTCATTATGGGACTGGGGAGCGAAGATTTTCAGAATATCCAACAGACACAAGGGAGTTCTCCTGATCAAACAATTAAAGAATGGGATCAGAAAGCCTTCAGTAACAAAATTGTGACCCAGATATGGCTCATGTTCCCTGGATTCCTAATCTGAGAAATTTGGAAAGAATGCAATAGACGCATCTTTGAAAATGTCAAAACCACAACCCAAAATATTTGGCAAAAAATTATTCACCACATCCAGGATACTGTGAAGATTACTCCTTGGGATGACAAAGATTTGGAAGCAAAGGAGAGAGAAATCAAAATCCTCAACCAACTAAACCTAATCAGAATAGACCAGGGTTGGATCAGAAAACGAGTCACAACTCCTACTCAAAATAGTCCCGATTCTTGGTTTCCACCTCCGGAAGAGTCTTTCAAACTAAAATTTGGCGGTGCCTCCAAAGGGAACCCTGGCCAGGACGACTTTGGGGGGGTTATCCGTCACTGGGAGGGAAAAATTCTGTTGATTTTCCACGGCAATATAGGATTTGACACAAACAATGGTGCTAAAATTGAAGGTATGATACAAGGATTAAGAATTGCAGAAAGGAAGAAATGGGAACCCCTCATAGTTGAAGGAGATTCTTGAATAATTATCACCATGGCTAAGAAACTCCAACTAGGACAACAACCTGCAAAGGTGGAAACCAGTTGACGGCTTTCCCATAGAGTTGAAGACCTGTGGAGCATTCTTTGGAGGACAAATGCCTGGACTTTAAGCCGTGTCATAAGAGAAGGAAACAATGCGGCTGACTGTCTGAAAAAAATGAGCGTGGAGTCATAATACAGAAAAGGGGAAGGAACCATGTCGGATTTTGGAGCATGCGAGTGGGTTAGTCAATGCACCTAGCTGTCTAACATGGACAATCGTGCCTTGGCAAACCAAAATCATAACACAATCACCGGCACCAGCGAACATGGCATAATCCACTCGGCGGAGCATGGTGACACCTTCCAAAGCAACACCATCCCACGTGACAGAGGTGAGAATTCCAACATGTTGTACCCTCGACACCCGAAGCTTTCAATGAATAGAGTGGATAATAATGAGAATAATGAGGACCGGACCCAGGACAGTTCGAGACCAACGAACCATTGATGACAGGAATGAAAGAAGAAAGTTTCGGATAAGAGGGGCTGGATACGAAAACACTTCAATCAAATCCAGAGCTAAGAGCAATTATGACAGGACTTAAGGTAAGAAGAGACTTGGAGGCTATAAATGAGGAGGGATCTGGTTGACTAACATGCATATCCACGAGCTTGAGGTTTTTTCTACTTCTTTTTAGTGCTCTTCTTTGTTTGTGCATTTGTGCATGGCCTTCCCTTGGTATCACAAGGTTGATTATGGCACCGAATAAAAGAAAATCCCAAAAGGGGAGGAAGGGATATCAAAAACGCCATGCCCGACAATGAAAGAGTGCCAACCGGGAGCAGTTAAAGGCTACCCAGACTGCAAGGTTCTTTCGAGGGCATATTCCTCATCAGATTCAGGAGGAAATTGATCAATTGGAAAAATATCTTTGGAAACAAGTCAAATACCAGAATATGGAGAGCATCAGAGATGTGGTGGAGGAATGGGTACATGACACTGGAACCACGGTTGGACGTCTAGCGGCGTATGACCGTATGGTGTCGACCTATTGGGTTACAAAAGGAATGTTGGCTCATGTCTTGATGGAACGCGACAACAAGGAGCTGGGAGAAATCGAGCCAACTAGAGCCTGGATGGGGCATCATAATGATTGTCGATTAATGCATAAGAAATTTGATTTGATCACCATGAAGTTGGGAATCCCCCTCTACCCTCATATCCACCCAACTCCGCCGGGTCCTGGAAGCAGTTCGGGAGGGCAGCAACATTACTGTAGGGAGTGCAAATGCACTAGCGCGGTCGCAACAGCCCCACACTTTGAAGCAAGGTCGTTCTCAAGTGGGTAGATCTAACTAGTTGTTGTGTAGGTGTTTACAATCTTCAATGTTGTTTATTCCGTCTCTTTATGCATGAAAGAAGTGAATTGAGTCTTTTTTTTGTGGGTTTATATCGGATGTAAAGGGGATGGGAATCTGTTGTTTTTTTGGTTTTATACCGGCTATAAAGGGAATGGGGAACGGTAGTAACATAATGACTTTTTGGGGGCCGTCTTTAACTTTTGATAGATAGTCACTCTTTTTAGTATGTACTTATGTGGATGTCGGGCTTCTTGGTTAAGTTTTGGGAGGATGAGGGTAGTTTTTGACAAAGAATTTCAAAGCTCTGCAGTTCTATGGTCAGCAAGATATATTGACAACCATGTATTTCTCAGTTTACAGTTAATATAAAATCTTACTTACAAAAAAATCATTTATATAATTACAATAACTTAAATATGTGTTTATTTTTTTAAAACTTATAAATTCAAAGCGAACTTAATAAATTTAGAATAAAAGTTTATAGCTTACTAAAACAGTAAAGGGAAATATAAAACTAATTTTCTTTATACTTAACATTTTTTTACAATTTTATGTTACTTTATTTTTATTATATATATTTTATAATTATTATAATTTTTCAATTTTTATTATTAATTAATTTTATTTTATTTAATTAAACATAAACTTAACACATCTAATTAAACAATAAAGTGATGGTACAATGAAAATACACATTAAACAAATACAACATATGCTTCTTATAAGAATTAATGCAATGCATTAAAATACACGTTTAAAGATGTAACTCTAGTTGTATTCTATATTATGGATTTTTGTGGAACATTTTATACTAATTCAATGATAATCAATGAATTAAAGCAATTTAATAGAAGCTAGATTTATTTTTGTTTGGAGTTGGTAATTTTTACATTTTTATTATGAGAAAATGAGAAAATGTTTATTTTTAATATATATATATATATTTTAAAATATTTCTTATATTTGCAAAGTCACATTTATAATCATACATATTCAAAGATTTAAACTTAGATTTTTATGGTACGTTTCATTAAACTTGTAATCCACCACTGCACTATTTGTGAACATCCAGGCCTTACATGGATGATTGATTTCACTATAAGGTACAATATTGTCTATATTTATCTTCATGAAGAAGAATGTCCATTATTGGTTGGCATGAGTCTCTTTGTAGCAACATTAACTAAAGATTTGAATGATATTGCTTCAACAAAGGAGTTATATGAGTATCCTTTGTAAAGATGGATATGAGAAAATAACCAATAGAGTTATATGAGTATCTTTTGTAGAAATGGATATGAAAAAATAACCAATAGAAAAACCCTAAAAGGAGTGAAATAGACCCAAATATCCAAGATTACCTCACTACTTACCCATAGACCACATTTATATATATTAATATTTCATAACTTTAAAATTAAAAATAACAAATAACAAACATTAAAAAATACTAAAAAAAAAAAAATTCATAACTAATAAAAAAAAATTAAAATACTAACTAAAATTTTATTTTTTTATTAAATGTTATGTCAAATAGTGCATTTTAAAGTCAAAATGACTGAGATGTGGATCACTTTGTATTACCTTAAAACAATTAACTAATATAAAATCAAATCAAAACAATTAACTTAAATGAAACATAAATAAATTTAATGTGATTTATCATTCAAATCAAAACAAATAATTAATATAACTGTAAATTGGAAAACCTTGTGAGGTGGGACAAAAAGAAATTCCTCTTTAAAACGCTCTCACTCCTGTTATTTTATATGGTTGTGAAACTTGGAGATGCAGCATTTCTAGATAATCTTGGAGAAGAATTGAACAAATTCACAAACGATTTATTATTTATAATCTTAAAATTAATAGCACCATGCCCTATCCTATTCTCCTTTTAGAAGGAGGGCTCTTCCCTATTGAAAGCATGTCTATACTTAGATATATAATGTACAAGAACAAATTAAACAATACCGACTTCCTAAAATTGCTCTTAACTCTAGCCAAAAGCACCTCCGCCTCAAGAGAGGATGGGTTAAAGATGCCATGACTTGATTAAATTATTGGAAGATTAATGAAACTACCACTCTACAAAATATTGATAACATTAATTACATTATTACTTCTACATTCAAAGAGAAAATGTGGTGCAAAGAAGAATTAGAGGTAAAAAGAAAGCTTCAACCCTTAAAATGCCTTGGGCTGAAAGACTTTGCCATTTATGCGATGTGGAAGATGAAAATCACTCTTAGAATGCTCGGCTCTCAGTGACATTAGATCCGAGTTTCAAAATCTTTGCTTAGGCACTAACCTTTCTAACCATCTAGATCCCCAAAACTATAGTGAGCTACACTCCTCTGTAAGATTTTTGAGCATAGAAATAATATTTTAAAGAAAACCAAATAATCTCTATCTTCTTAAGGTCTATATACCGAGATTGGTCTCATTAGACATTAAAGACAATCATCATCATCATAAAACAAAAATAAATCTAATTTAATGTGATCTACCATTCAAATCAAAACAATTAACTAATCTAAAACAATAATAAATCTAATATAATGTGATTCACCATTCAAATCAAAACAATTAACTAATATAAAACCCAAATAAATTTAATATAATTCACTAGTAAAAAATATATATATATCATATTTAGAAAACATAAATATATTTAATAATAATATATCTTTATTAAATGTTTTATAATATTTTACAAAATTTAGATTCTAATAATAATAATAATATTATAATTCTTAAATTTTTTATTCATATGTAAATTTAATTTTCTTTTTTGATTTTTTAAGATTATGTAAATTTAATCAAATCTTTTATTTTTATTTTTTAAGATTATTTAAGAGTAAGAGATTGATATCTCCATTTTCTTAAATCTAATACTTAAAACTAAAATTAAGATAAATCTACATTAAAATAATTAAATACTTAACCTTTAAAACAGGTATGAATTATATAAAACAAATATATATATCATTCTTCCGTTGAAAAAATGTATATCATTAAATAAATTAATTTAAAACAAATAAGATATATCATTTATGTTTTATATAAAATAAATTAATTTAAAACAAATAAATAATATATAAATATGTTTATTGTTGCGGTAATGAGTGAAAATATATAAATATATATATAAACTTAAACATAATAATATAAATCTGTATAAAAGTATTTGAACTTAAGATCTATGTGTTAGAGAAGAATGATAAAACAAACCCCATTACGCTGAAAAACTTGAAGTTAATATTCATTTATTAAAAAACACCCTCCCAGCTACGGGAATAGCAAGAGGTGGAGCAAATCAAAACTGTGAAAATGCAAAACAAACAAATAAAACGAAAGTGAAAATGGCGTACAAACAATATAACGAAAGTGAAAATGGCGTCTGTCTGTTGATGGAGAATGAGAATAATCTGCCCCTGCGATAGTCGCCCCATCGATTTATTTGATAAAATACTAAGCATTGAATAAGCGAATGAGCTGCCACCCTCAGATTTGAATTGGAAGACGAGGGGCCCTCTTGCAGGATCCACTTAATTTCCCTAAAATCATGATTCGCCGTGATCCATTGTTAGCTTTAACATCCGCCTCTGCGTCGATGTTTGCAGGAATTGAGATCGGATTGATGTGGTGGCGTTGGCTACGACCGGCGAGCAGAGATCTGTCTGGCATCTGCATCTGCCTCCGCCTCCGCTTCCATCGGGCAAAGAGGTGGCCTTTGTCTTTGTCCACAACACTTAAAGCCAAATCGGAGGAGGACTCCTCTAAACATGAATTGAGGGAGTGATAAGAACGCTGCTTCTTCTGCCGGCTAATGGCCTTGCAAATGTATGGAATCAACCCCTCCATTCTGCCCTGCCTTGCAAATTACAATCCCCTGCTCAATTTTCTCTTTGAATCATCAAATATATAATCAGAATCTTTATCATATGAAATCCAGCGTTCACAGCGACAAACGGTTGGCGAACGCGTGACATGTCATCAACATCGAAAAGGGAAGCCCAAATAGCACAGAAGGTCGAACAAGTAGCGGGTTTTGAATTGAATATGGTCCAGTCATGCCACCTAATCGGTCCACCTCCAAAGCATAACCCCTCGCGTATGAGATATATTGAGCTGTGTCGACGCACTATATGGAGCATCGGTGATATTTCCCAAATTTACAATATGGTGTATCAAATAATTATATCTATGTAATGTATCAATTTCAAAAATTAAAATGATATAGTATACGGAGGGAACCAGGGAACCTCAAACTTCAACACTTGGAAGGCTAGGATTCTCAACATCCTAGAGGAACATGCCTTGGATGACTATGTATCCACTGTAGTGGAGAAGCCTACATCTAATGCAGAGCGCATCAACTTTAAGAAGAATCAAGATAAGGCCAAACGGATCATTTATGATTCGGTAAAAGTTAACTTGATACCCGTGATGACACAGCTAAAGAACGTGAAAGAATGTTATAATACATTGACTAGTCTATATGAGAAGAAGGACCCGAGTCAAAAGAGGGCATTGAAGAATAAGCTTGGAAACTTAAATATGGACAGATGAGACAGTGGCCTCCTTCTCCTCCAAGATTTTCCAGGTAAGAGATCAACTTTCTAGTATTGGAGTAGTGGTGGATGAAGATGATCTTCTCCAAACTGCTAATGATGGTCTCCCATCCTCATGGGAGACATTCTTGGCTACGGTAAATGACCAAGAGGTATAACCTAACTTCGAAAGTTTATGGCATGACTTCCTCCAAGAGGAGGGGTGAATCTAGAGCAAGTCAGTGTGCATCAAAGAAGAAAACCTTGCCCTCACGGTAAGAATGAAGAAAGGAAAGAAACCCTTCTTTCAAAAGAATTTCTCTCATCCAAAGAAGAAGGAGTTCAACAAAGGCTTTGACAAGGCAAAAGCTAGATGCTTCAGTTGCAACAAGAAAGGCCATTTATCAAGAGATTGCAGAGCAAAGTAGAAAGGAAAGTTTCATGCTTCTACCGCCATAGAAGATGAAATCACTCAAATATACTGCCATAGAAGATGAAATCACTCAAAATAAGGCATCCAAAGAAAAGGAGACAAGAAGGGAGTATTATATTGTTTCATCCCTTTCAGGATCCGTCATTACAAATGCAGACACATGGGTGATTGACAATGGCACATCCAAACATATGAATGGTTACAAAAGTGCCATCACCGATGTAAAGGAGAAAGAATTCACATTGATGGTAAAGTTGGGGGACAACAGGAGTTGGATCCTAACCTCATTCCAGCTGAGCACCAGTGATATTCTACATTTGGAGGACATTCTATATGTTCCAGGCTTGAAGAAGAACCTCGTCTTAGTTTTGGTTCTTGAAGACAAAGGCTTCTGAGTTATGTTCATGGATAACAAAGCGCTTTATGCCCTAAGAACATAAGCTTAGAATCTGTTTTTGTGATTGGAGTTCAAGAGGGAGGACTCTACAAGGTACCTGGGAAGTACATTCAAGCTATGATTCACCACACTATCAGTCCATGCGAGCTATGGAACCGAAGGCTTGGACATCTACACTACAAATCACTACCAGTATTTCAAAAGATGGTAAAAGGTATTTCTGTATTTGATTTTGAGCATGGTAGTGTATGTCGGGGTTGCACGCTTGGGAAGAATGTTAAGAAAAGTTTTTCAAGCAGTACTTCTAGATCTAACGGGATTTTAGATTTAATACATTATGATGTATGTGGTCCCATATCATCACCATCCTTGAGTGGCTTCTTATATTATGTATTGTTCATAAATGATTTTTCTATGAAGTCATGGATTTATTTCATGAAGGGTAAAAGTGAAACTCTTATAAAACTTAAAGAGTTTAAGTCCCTAGTTTAAAATCAAAAAGAAAAGTGCATTCGTTCATCAAGGTCTGATAATGGAGGTGAATTTGATTCACATGCATTTAATGAGCTATGTAGTGATGCATGAATACGTAGATAGATAATAGTACCTTACAACCCTCAGCAAAATGGGGTTTCCGAAAGGAAGAATAGAACCATATGTGAGGCTACAAAATCCATGATGCATGATAAATATTTTTCTACCTCATTATGGGAAGAATCGAAGCCCGCATGCCATTCTAGATGAGAAGACACCAGAAGAAGTGTTTTCTGGTGAGAAGCCAGACATATCACACTTGAGGATCTTCGGTATCCCAGTATACATTCATGTACTGAAATAAAAGATAACAAAGATGGAGCCTTCTGGAAAGAAAGGCACCTTTCTGGTTTATAGCGAGTCATCCAAAGCATACCGGATATATGTACATGGTGAGAGACATATTGAAGTCAGTCGAGATGTTTTTTTTTTTGTGCTAGGGGAATCGGCAGCTGGAGACTGGGCTGGTACTCGCGTGACACGGGGTCCAGGGATCCAATCCCGCTACCACTATACCCCTAGGTGCCCCACACACCTCGCAAGCATGGGACACGGGTAATGCCGAGTGTGATTTGAACTCGTGACCTCCAATTTACAACATGTGACTTCATATCAAGTGAACCGCCAATGAGCCACACCCGTGCGGGCAAGTCAGCCGAGATGTTACCTTCCATGAGGAAACTGCTTTAAAAAGATAGAAAGAGATTCAATGTGATTCAGATATGGAGGATCCCGAGTCTGATTCTCCCCCTTAAGAGTTTGAGAGGGAGAAACTAGAATATGCCTTAGATTTGCTAGCTCTTGAAGAACTAGTAGAATTGGTTGAGAGGTCATCTAATGAACCTCCTGCTAAAAGAAGATATGCTTGGTGCAGAGACATATTACAAAATACAGAGAAATATGGAGCACCAACAGGCTCATCCAGAGAGCGCAAGCAACTTGATAGTCTTCGGGTATGTTGCACTGATGCATCACATCAATGATTCAGAACCATCCTCATATCAATAAGATGCAAAGCAAAAAATTTGGAAATATGCAATGAAAGAAGAGTACAACTCTATAATGAAGAATGATGTTTGGGAGGTTCTTCCCAAACTTGATGGGAAGTCCATTGTGACTTACAGATGGCTTTACAAGATAAAGCATACTGCAGATGGTAGGATTGAGAAGTATAACGCCATATTTGTTGCCAAAGGTTTCTCTCATAAATAAGGCATCGATTATGATGAGACCTTTTCCCTTATGGCAAGGTACACCACAATCCGAGCAATGATTTCACTTGCATCTATTCTAGGATGGAAACATCACCAAATGGATGTGAAGACAACCTTCCTCAATGGTGAGGTTGAGGAAGAGGTTTATATTCAGTAGCCTGAAGGATTTGTAGTGCATGGGAAGGAATCCCATGTTTGTAAGCTAAAGAAAGCTCTATATGGCCTTAAGCAAGACCCCAGGGCTTGGTACTCCAAAATTGATAACTACCTTCAGAAAATGGGTTTCTGTAAGAGTGAAACTGATCCAAATTTGTACCTCAAAGTAGTGAAGAACCAACCGTTGATATTAGTTTTGTATGTTGATGATTTGTTTCTCTCTAGAGAGTAACATCTGATTGCTTGGTGCAAGAGGGATCTTACCTTAGAGTTCGAGATGAAAGACTTAGGTCTAATGCACTACTTTCTTGGCCTTGAGATCTGAAAATGAAAGATGAAATTTTTCTATCTCAAGGAAAGTACACTAGGGATATATTACACCAGTTTGGCATGATAGATTGCAAATCTATGACTAAATCGATGGTTTCCAATTTGAGGAAACTTCATGAGTCAGGCTCTGGATCAGATCCAGTAGATCCCTCTTTGTATAGACAACTTATAGGATCACTAATGTACTTGATACATTCGAGGCCTGATATATGTTATGCCATGAGCATTCTGAGTCAATTTATGTATGATCTGATAAACAAACACTGTACAACTGCTAAGCATGTGCTTAGGTACCTCCAAGGTAAAATTTCACATGGACTCAGATATGCCTCCAATGGAGGAGTCATGTTACTTGGTTCTACAGACTCAGACTGGGGTGGAAGCATTGTGGACCATAAGAGTACATTTGGATACTGTTATATCCTAGGATCAACTATGATATCTTGGTCCAACAGGAAGTAGGGATCTGTAGCCTGGAGCACTACCGAAGCATAATACATAGCTGCTAGTGTTTCCTACCGACAAGTAGTATGGATTAGAAAGCTACTTGTGGGGTTGTTCGGTGAAAAGCTTGAGCCTACAGTTATTAGGCGTGACAATTAGATTTACATCAAGCTTCCCAAAAACCCAATGTTTCATGACAAATCGAAGCACATTGAAATGAAGTACCACTTCATCCGAGAGATGGTCCAGAAAAGTACAGTGAAACTTCAGTACATTGCTATTAATGACCATATTGAATATGTGTTAACAAAGTCTCTGTCAGTGACAAAGTTCAGGTACTTCCGAGACAAGCTTGTTATGGTAGATAATTTCTCCCTCGCTAAGAGGGAGTGTTAAATATACAGCATCAGGATACATTCTCCAAACCAATCCTATGTAGCCAATATTGATCTTCCCGTATAGAGGTGAGCACTTTGATTGCCTTTCGTGTAAAGGTTATTCCTCTCGTATAGAGGTACTTGATCAAAGTAATGATGTTGTAAAGTCTTGTTGTAAAAGACTCTGGACTTGTGTGTCAAGTCATGATTATCATGTGAACCTTCTGTATAAAGGTATCCATGAGATGATCCTCCCGTATAGAGGTGGACCTTCCATATAAAGGTCACGCTTTACTTGTTCAAAGCATTTAATGTCGTGTGATGTATTATTAACCATGATCACCATATTGCTATTAATTATTCTTTAGAGATTGATCACCTCTAAAGTGAATTACTTTAGCATATGATCATTTGGTCCGGAATAATATAATATGATCACAACATTTGATAATTCTTCTTAGTATAATGTAATGTGACAGATAATTAAAGTTAACACATATTGACCATGCAGTAAAAGATAAAGCATAGAGATCAAGAGAATTCGAAATTACACATGCAAACACTTCAACTAATTAAAGAGAGTTCTCAATTGTTAAAGCTTTAGTTATAAAGCTTCAGTTAAGTATCAATGCTTCAGTTAAAGCATCAATTAAATATATGCCTCATTTAACTAAAGAACTCACAGTGATCACTTCAAGTAAGTCAATTAGCATGATTTCAGTTAACTAAGTATTAAATAACAAGGACTAGTTAACTAAAGTGTAGTGCTCTGGTTTTTACAGCAGAGCACTGAGTAAAATTTCAGAGTTAATTTTCTACGTATTAAACTTTATCAAGTGTATGGAAGTCAATTTCTAACAATTACTATGTGCCTAAATGATATTTAGTATACTGTCGTGTTTTCATCAACCTTACATTCGTAATTTAAAATAAACAAACATATCATTATTTTATTTTCAACAATCATGTTCCAGCATAAGAATATGTTTCACAACTTAGTAAATCAGTAAATAGCAAGTTATGCATGTTTACAGTAAGATTTAGCATAATAATCAAATAACGTAAATAACAAGGAAATTACCTGATGCTGATGCTAACCGTAGGTTGTAGCAGGTTGTATAACCCCTTAGACAGCCAAAATGAAGTATCCACCCTACCGACCAGCTATTATCTTGCCGGCCCTTGGAAATCAAAGGATTTCCAAGCCCCCGAGCCCGCAATCTGATAATCCCGAGAGCAGTCCTCTCTTCGGTTCTCCAAACTTTCTGTTCTCCCAACTTTCTGTTCTACAAACTTTCTTTTCTTCCCCCAAAAACCCTCTCCTTTACTCCAAGCTCTCCCCCTCTATATACTTTCCCTTCCTCGAGAATATCTTGGGCTTACTCCACCGCCCCAAAATCCCCCTCTCGAGCCCCTCAACATTTACTCCTATCACCAGTTCATTCATACACGGTTCTTTATAAAAATGTATAATTAATTACTCTCATGGAAAAATTATTTGGTTTTGAATTGACGTTCGTAAGTATTTATTACGGTGGGAATTATCACCCAAAGGTTATCCATTCGGGACAAGGTTTATTAATTACAAGTCTTTTCACCAAACCTTGTATTTATTGTTATTAATGTAATTAATAAAATATTATATAATTAGTTGACCCTTTTCAACTTGGACATGATGTGTCTTAATGGTCTACCTTATCCGTCGAGATCACTTATCTTGAGGTTTAAATTCCAAGATTAACATTGAATAATTAAATAACAATTTTCCATCACATCACGTTCATTCCAAAAATAGTTATCCTATTATGTCTAACTTAGAAATGTAAAATAATCACATTCTAATCATTCATTAATCAATATTTAAATTTCACTTATTTTGCAATTGTTACGACATGGGTAGTAGTATTATTAAAATAAATTTTAGGTAATAATATTAATTTAAATCCCCATAAGGTCATAATAATGGTGAATTTAATAAAGATGTCTTTTTACATCATTTGTTTATCACATGAGTACCCTAACATCTACATAGTATCATCGTTCTTCTAAACAAAGCACCCTTAAGTGCTTAAACAACCTTACTAATTAACTAAACAGTACCCTTACCTTATTTACAACAATTCTCAGACGACAATGTTAACTGATGACACTTGTCTCAATTGTATATCACAATGTTTACCAACGGGTAATGCGTAGCTTAATTGACTTGTTTTACACATCTTAGATAACTTTATATTCATTATCTGAATTCGGTCAATGCATGATTAACCTAATTACTTATGACAACTTACACATTTATTCAATATGTTAAGTGTTTGTATCTCGATACTAGTGTACATGTGCAAGGTGTGCATGCGTGGCCAGCGTATGCACACATCATAAATGTACTATAGACAAACCCCATCCGGCCTATGCATACCTGCTAACTAATAGTAGTATTTACCCCCAGGTAGAAGAAAAACATAATATATATAGTACAATTACTTCAACATTCTCAGTTATTTAACAGTTAATTCTTTACGATTTCACATCATTCTCTTTATCTTTACATTAGTTTAATCACTCAAGTACAAGGAAGGGTGCCTACTACCACTAACTCGGAATCAAGGAATACTAAACCCTCAACAGTACTAACTAACACATCCTCCCATCATAACCTACGTCCAGCATCCTCCCTATCCTTCCTCTGCTAGTACAAAAGTGGATGTCAGACTCACCGATCTGACCACATAGAACTTGAGAGCGATAGCATCGGCTGAACAGCGGACCTATCCTCCCCTAGCAGGCATCCGACCATCGTCATCACAACAACATGGGGAGCGTGTCTCAGCACGGCCCTCCCACGACCTCGGGTCTCATGGAAACATAGGGTGGGAAACACATCCATCCCTCTCAACATACTGGGCCTACACCCTTATCAACTCATACTTTGCTGCTATCGGGATTATCAATTTGTGTTATCGTATCCTCATTTTGGCTGCTAAGGTTTGCTGTATGAACATGTTTTTCCTTTCCAATATATATCAGATCAAGTAACTGGCTATCCCATAGCCCTTGTGTCCGGTAGGTTAGTATTTTGCAAAATAAAATTTTATAGAAAGCATTTCCCATTGATCGCCAATTGATCCATGTTATCAAAATCATTTTATTTCATGTAACCTTTTTAGCTCATCATAGATGCGTATGACATATAACACTTCAATAATTCATATAAGAAGATGGTATCCACGTACCGAATCATATATTTCACATTTCATTAATGAAAACATATAAACATATACCGTAATCGTAAAATAAAGAAATCATATGATAATCATGACATCATAACCGCATAACATAGTAACATCATAATCATGGTGAAATCATAAAACAGAGTAACATCATATAATGAGGTCCAATATAGTTTACTCAGTCGAGCTGAGTTCAACAGAATATATAAGAAATAAAGTATGGTGTATCTAACTAAAAAAATATGCCGAAACAAAAATATGGGCGTTACATACACCCACCCTTCGGGAAACTTCGTCCCGAAGTTATGGTCAAAATAGTGAGGGAAAATCTCGACGCATGGTCTCTGCGTCCTCCCAGGTAGCAGACCCTTGGCTGTACTTGTCCCATTGGACCTTAACTTGGTCCACATGGCGACTACGGAGCTGTCGAACCCTACGATCAAGTATACGTAATGGTTCGACCCTGAAGGTTCCCTCGTCCGAGACCTGCAATTCCTTCCAATGAATTTTGTGAGTCTCATCAGCTATGTAATGTCGTAATACAGAAACATGAAATACATTATGAGTTTTATGCAAGTGGGGTGGCAGCGCAAGACGATAAGCAACTGGTCCGATTTTCTCAAGAATCTCAAATGGACCTATAAAGCGAGGTGACAGCTTGGTACCCTTCCCAAACCGAATGGTACTTTTATTGGGTCTGATGCGAATAAATACACGATCCCCTACTTCATAAGTTCTATCTGATCTATGTGCATCAGCGTAACTCTTTTGCCTATCCTGTGCTTCCTTCAGCCGCTGCCTAATCTGTAACACTTGCTCCTCCATTTCCTGAATCAATTCAGGCCCAATTAAAACTCGATCCTCTAACCTGTCCCAACTGAGTGGTGTCCTGCATGGTCTCCCATACAATGCCTGATATGGCGGCATACCAATGGAGCTATGATGACTATTGTTGTATGCAAACTCCACTAAAGGAAGATATTTCTCCCACTGGGTCTGTTGATCCATAACATACATCCTAAGCATGTCCTCCATCACTTGATTCACCCTCTCTGTCTGTCCATCTGTCTCAGGGTGATAAGCTGAGCTTAAGTTCAACTGTGTCCCTAATGCTGACTGCATGCTTGTCCAAAATCTAGAGGTGAACTTAGGGTCTCTGTCAGAGATTATCTTTTTAGGAACTCCATGAAGACGTACAATCTCATTTATGAATACCCTTGCCACATCTGTCACATCATAGGTGTCTCTGAATGGAATGAAGTGAGCACTTTTGGTTAGTTTGTCGACTACCACCAAAATAGCATTATGTCTCAGAGATGTGAGTGGTAATACTACAACGAAGTCCATGGAAATGACTTCCCATTTAGTCATAGGAATATCATGCGGTTGTAGCAGACCGGCCGGGTGACGATGATCTGCCTTAACTTGTTGACACTCAAGGCACTTCGAAACAAAATCCACTACATCCATCTTCATACCTGGCCAAAAGAAGAGTTGCTTCATGTCAGCATACATCTTCTTCACCCCTGGGTGCGCACAGTAATGTGATCTATGGGCCTCTCTAAGGATTGTTTTCCTGATATCACCTTCCTTAGGAACATACATCCTTCCCTGATACCGCAACAATCCATCTTCCTCAAGATGGTACCCATCATACTTCAATTCCTGTTCCTTTCCATTCTGAATAGCTGAGGTTACTTTTAGATACCAACTATTGTCCAATAGTTGTCCTAGTACCCTTTCCCTCAAGTCAACCTTCAAGGGAATTAAGGAGAAAAGTCTCGGCCTTCGGCTTAGAGCGTCTGCCACCACATTCTCCTTTCCTTTGATGTAAGAGATACCAAAGTCATATTCACTCATGAACTCACTCCATCTCCTTTGCCTAGCATTCAAATCCCTTTGGGTAAAGATGTACTGCAAGCTCTGATGGTCTGTTTTAAAAGCTTCTACCAACTAGGTAGTGCCTCCATAATTTTAGTGCCAACATTACTGCTGCCAATTCTAGATCATGCGTGGCATACTGCTCCTCATGAGGTTTCAACTTTCGAGATGCATAAGCTATTACCCCACCTTCCTGCATCAACACCGCTCCTAATCCTTGCTTCGAGGCATCGGTGCATACCATGAAATCTTTATCCATGTCTGGTACCCGCAAGATCGGTGCACTTGTCAACAATCTTTTTAACTCTGTAAAAGCGGCATCGCATTCATCGGTCCATTCATATCGGATTCCCTTGCGTTGCAAGGTGGTAATAGGTTTTGCAATTTTAGAAAATCCTTCCACAAACCTCCGGTAATAGCCTGCTAACCCCATGAAGCTGCGCACCTCATGAGCATTCCTTGGAATTGGCCAATCTTCAATGGCCTTTACCTTTTCTGGGTCTACAGAGATCCCTTCACCTGAGATGATGTGCCCCAAGTAGTGAATCTCTTTTTGGAAGAAGGAACACTTTGACAATTTACCATAAAGTTTATGTTCCCTTAAGCATGTCAAGACTAACCGCAAGTGTTCCTCGTGCTCCTTCTCATTCTTAGAATAGATAAGAATATCATCTAAGAAGACCTGAACAAAGCGGTCCAAGTATTTTCGGAAGACCCCATTCATTAGGCTCATGAATACAGCTGGAGCATTGGTCAAACCAAATGGTACCACTACAAACTCGTAATGCCCAAATCGAGTTCGAAAGGCAGTCTTAGGAATGTCGCCTTCCTTGATCCTCAACTGGTGATACCCTGATCGCAAATCAATCTTTGAGAAGACTCACGCACCTTTCATTTGATCAAAGAGGTCATCAATTCTTGGTATGGGATACCTGTTCTTCACGGTGGCCTTGTTCAAATCTCTGTAATCTATGCACAGTCGCAGAGATCCATCCTTCTTCTTAACGAAGATCACTGGTGCTCCCCACGGTGAGATACTGGGTCTAATCAGTCCCAAATCTAGCAACTCTTTTAACTGGATTTGTAACTCACGGAGCTCTGGAGTTGTCATTCTATAAGGAGTTTTTGAGATAGGTTCTGCACCAGGTTTTAGTTCGATTGTGAAATCGAGCTCTCTTTCTGGAGGTAGTCCTGGCAATTCCTTCGGAAAGACATCCTTGAACTCAGAAAGTACTGGGTAAGAATTCAAGGAAGGTCCTTTACTATCGCTCACGGCCTCCACTACGAACAACTGGCATCCTTGTCTTAGGCACCGCTTAGCTTTCACCATAGAGATGAAGCGGAGGGATACCTTCCTCTTCAAGCCTTGGATTTGAATTGTCCTTCCCTCGTCATCGAGGCACAACACCTTCTTCGCATAGCAGTCTAAGAAAGCTCTATGGCCTTCTAACCAATCCATGCCAATAATGAGGTCATAAGTCCCCAAATTGGTGACATAAGCATCCAACTTAGTGGTGCAAACTCCTAAGTCAACCTCACAACTTCTCACTTTAAGACCTACTGGTTGCTTAGCTCCTGAATCCATTTCAACCAGTTTGAAATCATCGTGCTCGTAGGCTGCCAACCCACATTTATCTAATGCAAATGGTGAAATAAAACTATCAGTTGCTCCTGGATCAAACAAAATTTTAAGTTTGACATTGTTTACTTTACCAGTGGATTCTACTACGGTAGACTGATGTTCTGCTTGGTGGTTATGAACCGCTCCATGAATCCGATGACTGTTACCCGAACTATCCATGGGTGCCTTCCCTTCCCTGTGCCTGCTGCTTGACCGACCCTTGGGACAGTCTCGCTGGAAATGAGGACCTCCGCATCCCCAACAAGAGAGATTGGGAGGGGCTTGCATGTTGCTCGAAGGAATCCTCTGAGATGAGTTCCTTCCCCTGGTTCTTCTAAAACCCCTTGCTCCTCTATAGGAACTTCCCTGTGTATGTCCCTGGCTTTGGTGGGTTGCGGACGATGCCTGCGAGATTGAGTTAACTGAAGTATTGCCCCTCGGTGTGAACCTATTACCATAAGGAGGAGGTCTAGATTGTCCTCCCCTGAAGTAAGGACGTGATGCCTTCCCTGAAACATACTGATTGGTTCCTGTCAACTTACTACCCCCTTTTCCATCTGACATATCCGCTGCATAACGAGCATACTCAACTGCCATGGCAACTGAAGTTGGCTTCCACATCTGCACCGCAGCTCTAATCTTGTAGTTAAGTCCATACACAAAATGCTCTACCTGACAATCATTTGCATCTAGGTAAGGAACATATTTTACTAGTTCCATAAACCGAGATTCATACTCCTCCACCGTCTTGTCTCCCTGTACTAAGGCATGGAGTGCACCTGCCTGTTCTTCCTTGTAATAATTTGGCAAATACTTCATGTGGAACCTTTCCTCGAACAGTTCCCAAGAAGTTGTAAGAGGAGTAAGGTGCAACTGCTTCTCGAGGTCTGACCACCAATTCAAAGCATCACCTTTAAGCTGAAAGACAGCCATCCTAGCCTTGGAACTAGATGTGTACTCATTCAATGCGAAGCATCTCTTCATGCCTTCCAGCCATGCTTCTGCATGCTTACCGGGTCGTCCTCCTGAAAACTCTGGAACCTTTATCTTTTGCAACTCCCTCGATATGTCTTGAAGCGGTTCCAGTCTTGGGCCATGTGCCCTTTCAGAGTTCTCTCGACTCACTTGAGTGTTTCCACCTCGACGGCCCTTTCCGACTGCCTGTTCATCGTGGTCATAATAGCCTCCAAAGACCTCATTATGATTTGCATTTCAGGCGTTGAGGTTGATCGTGGCGGTGATGACGGTGGCGGAGGTGGTGGTGACGGTGGTCGACCTTGACCCCGACCTCGACCTCTGCGTGTTGTCACCATGATAGTTCCTGAGTTATTGAAATAAAATCATATCCTTAGTTGTTCAATCAAATATACGCGGAACTAAAATGTAGGTATTCAATAACTTGCATCATGAGATAACAAATTGTCAAGATTAGCGCAGTAAAATCTATAGTCGTTTTTATTTAAACAATCTTGTCATGGTGTTCAGCTCGTCATGTTGGTCTTAATGGTGTCTTGTTTTGAGATTTCGGGTCTCTTTCATCCATTCGACTAGGAGTTGAAATCTCGGCAAAACTTTTAATATCTCTATTTTAGTTAACTTTAAATGTTACCCTTTAATCTAAACAACCTAATTAACATTAATTTATCTTAAAATTCTGAATCCTCTAATCAACTTTAGGTTTAATTAAAGTTAATCCTAAACATAGAGACTCTAATCATAATCTAACTTTTATTTATATGAATTTTAAATCAACTTAAAAACTATTATATATATATTGCATTAAATTTACAATTATATCTCACCGTACCATACTTTTAGCAATATATATATATTATAAATATCAATTTTGAAAGAACTACAATTGAACTTTTAAATAATTAAATTTTCAAAATTAATTAAATTTAAATTTTATAACAATTAAAATTTAAAATTTAAATAATTTTAAACATTAAACAATTTGAAACATTTAAACAATTTATTTCAAGTTTTAAACCATTTATTATTATTATTTTTTTTTCATTTTTAAACATTATAACATCTCACGCGGACTTCGACGCGCGTCCACCCTACCTACCTCCTCATGTCTCCCACTCCACCGTCACCTTCTCCTATCCCTTTCCACAATCGGCACCTCCATCCGCCTTTTCCAGCCTAGCCACACTTGCCCTTCCTCACACCCAAGACCTCCTCCGCCGTTTGCCTATCCAATGGCACAAGGGAGCCCACAGGGACGGATCGGGCTGCATGCATGCCACGCGCTGGTGTGCATGCTACCAGGCGGACTCCGGCGAGGAGCCCCAGTTGAAGACAATCTTCCTTATATCACATCTCCACCTCCCTCGCGTGCGTGAACTCCCTTTTCCTCTCCTTTCTGGCTCGGCAACTCCGTGCCTCCTCTCTATTAATTTTGGGTCTGCAACTCTGCAACGAGAGTGCTAGGTGTGAGGGCTGTGTAATAGGGAGGAAGAGATCTCATGAGACGTGCTTGGATGCTGTGTCAAGGATGAGCTATCAAGAAGGAAATCTTCAGTATTCGTCCATGAGATACTTTTAGCTGCATTAGAGGTTTAGCCACTTGCAAGTTTAGCTTCTCAAATTCCAACCGCATGCTCTTTCATGTGGCCATTCATTCTTCTTGGCGGCAGCTTCTTGCAGCGTTCAGCAGTCACCCAAATCCAACAACGAACTCTTCAAGTCAACGGTGATAAGAACAACCAGGTGAAAAGAACACGGATAGGGAAACTGATCCCTCTCTCTCGACACAATTACGGAATTGGAGCTCACGCTGGAGTTTCATTTCATGGGCTCTTACAGTTGTTCGTAAGCTCTTTCTTTCCTTGTTGTTCGAGTTCTACAAGCAAAGACGTGGCTACGTATTCACCTGCGCGAGGGGAGGTTTCAGCGGTCAATAAAGGGGGGTGTGCAGGCTTAACTACAACCAAATCCACTGTGCGCGGGGTAACAACGAGCTGCGAGAGGAAGACACAACGCTACGGTACCGATGAAAATGGAATGGTGAGATGGTTTACAAGAGTTTGAAAAGGTGAAGCTCGGCCACAGGGTCAAATGACACCTAACATACTTAACCATAGCGCATGGCATTCGTGGCCAGCTGTGTACATGTATGCAGCGTTTTCATGGTACATGTATGCAGCGTTTTGCTTGAACAGGTCCATCAGTCTGCGAATGGCTGCTACTCCATCAGCAATCTGCGCCTGGGTTGGGTTTGCCAGTGCAGCAGCCTGCATGAAGGTGGTCATCTGAGCAGCATACAAAGGATTGGGCGGTGATGAGATTTGGCACTAACAGGAGGTTCAATGTTCCCTCCGCAGTTCAGTTTGCTAGAGATGGTTGCTTCTGAGCTCAGCTGTGGTGGATTGCTAGAGGTCGATACTTTGGGGCCCAAAACAATTTTCAGGAAGTAAAAAAAAAGCAAAGGTAAGGGATGCGCCTCAGCTTGAGCGCTTGGAATCGGCTGGAGCGCCCATCTCCCTGCCGTGGCTCGACTCGTCCAGGAAGTTGAATATCATTCTATATTTTTCGTTTAATATTCATGGAAAAGTTTCCTGTGTATATGGGTAATGTAATTGTCTGGAATAAACTGTAATCCTATGCCATATTTTTCTGTTTATAGTACAGGAAACCTTAAATAAAGATAATAAACCAAAACCCACACGAAGGTGGAAGCAAGGGCAAGGCACTACTATTTTATTGGATTGTGATTTTACTGGTAAATTCGTGAGCCTGGAGACCCAGTGCTCGTTTATCAACGCCGAGGCAAGTGTTTCGAGCCAAAGACCTTTGTACAATTTTTATTTATTTATTTTAAATTTCAGGTTATAGAATTGAAGTTATTTTTAACAAATAATAATAACAGGGATATTAGTGCATTTCGTCTGCTAAGTGGCCGACTACCATTTTGCCAACCCTAAATTTTTTTTTGAGTCTTTAAATTTGGATGATTGCAATTTTATTATAATAATTTATTTATTTATTTTATTTTTTTATTATACCATCTCGAGGTTGCATATCTTGTAGTGCAATATTTAATATCTGGGTATTTTGTATGAATTCAGCTTGCATATCTTAAATACTTAATATGTTGGCCACGAGATTCTAGCAGGCCCCTGCCTTGGTTCGACTCCTCACAAGAACAGACGTGCTACCCACAATGGCCCTTTAGTTTGGCTGAGAGTATAATTAAGCTATGTCTAAATTCGATTGTCAGAATCTTGGCAGGTTCGGGACCTGTCATAAACTTAAGAATTAGATTTCAAAGCTGCGCTAGGGTTTCACCCTTTTCTATTATTTGCACAATTTTTACTTTTCTTTTAATTTATTTTTAAACTAATTATTTGAAGAAGAGAGTGAAATGCATAAATCCTGTAAATGCATACTCTTTTCAATTCTACCTTTTGCCCTTTTTACCCTGTAAAATTTAGTGACGGCAATTTTGTTTGTAAAAGAAAACAAAAACAAAAACAAAACAAAAAAAATAGGCCATTTCAATAATATGCCTATGTTGTAACACTATTTACAAGGCTCTCCCTTTTGTTTGGCAGAAAATATACGAAAGTAATTTTCTTTTTCTCTTTTGCAAAAACTAGATACCTACAATTTCCAGGATATATATATATATATATTGTGTTAGAACTCTTTTTGTTTATATGCATTATATACCAAAAAAAACTAATTATATCTTGGTTTTCTATGCGTGCAGGTAGTTAGTTTCCTGGTGCTTACAACTATTGGAAAGAAGGATTTTGTGTAACTTTCTCTGTGTGTGTTTTGCACGTAATTTTTTTTTTGTTTTTGCTAAGTTCGGCAAGAGCTCGAATCTAGGTAACTAATTGAATTTTCTAGTGTAGATCCAATTTCTTAGACTAGTTTTTTTTTTTTTTTTGTGAGTAGGCCCTTAAGGTCTGAGTTTCCGAGCCTGGAGCTCTGATACCATATGTAGTGCTATGGTTTTTACAGCAGAGCACTGAGTAAAATTTCAGAGTTAATTTTCTACGTATTAAACTTTATCAAGTGTATGGAAGTCAATTTCTAACAATTACTATGTGCCTAAATGATATTTAGTATACTGTCGTGTTTTCATCAACCTTACATTCGTAATTTAAAATAAACAAACATATCATTATTTTATTTTCAACAATCATGTTCCAGCATAAGAATATGTTTCACAACTTAGTAAATCAGTAAATAGCAAGTTATGCATGTTTACAGTAAGATTTAGCATAATAATCAAATAACGTAAATAACAAGGAAATTACCTGATGCTGATGCTAACCGTAGGTTGTAGCAGGTTGTATAACCCCTTAGACAGCCAAAATGAAGTGTCCACCCTACCGACCAGCTATTATCTTGCTGGCCCTTGGAAATCAAAGGATTTCCAAGCCCCCGAGCCCACAATCTGATAATCCCGAGAGCAGTTCTCTCTTCCGTTCTCCAAACTTTCTGTTCTCCCAACTTTCTGTTCTACAAATTTTCTTTTCTTCCCCCCAAAACCCTCTCCTTTACTCCAAGCTCTCCCCCTCTATATACTTTCCCTTCCTCGAGAATATCTTGGGCTTACTCCACCGCCCCAAAATCCCCCTCTCGAGCCCCTCAACATTTACTCCTATCACCAGTTCATTCATACACGGTTCTTTATAAAAATGTATAATTAATTACACTCATGGAAAAATTATTTGGTTTTGAATTGACGGTCGTAAGTATTTATTACGGTGGGAATTATCACCCAAAGGTTATCCATTCGGGACAAGGTTTATTAATTACAAGTCTTTTCACCAAACCTTGTATTTATTGTTATTAATGTAATTAATAAAATATTATATAATTAGTTGACCCTTTTCAACTTGGACATGATGTGTCTTAATGGTCTACCTTATCCGTCGAGATCACTTATCTTGAGGTTTAAATTCCAAGATTAACATTGAATAATTAAATAACCATTTTCCATCACATCACGTTCATTCCAAAAATAGTTATCCTATTATGTCTAACTTAGAAATGTAAAATAATCACATTCTAATCATTCATTAATCAATATTTAAATTTCACTTATTTTGTAATTGTTACGACATGGGTAGTAGTATTATTAAAATAAATTTTAGGTAATAATATTAATTTAAATCCCCATAAGGTAATAATAATGGTGAATTTAATAAAGATGTCTTTTTACATCATTTGTTTATCACATGAGTACCCTAACATCTACATAGTATCATCGTTCTTCTAAACAAAGCACCCTTAAGTGCTTAAACAACCTTACTAATTAACTAAACAGTACCCTTACCTTATTTACAACAATTCTCAGACGACAATGTTAACTGATGACACTTGTCTCAATTGTATATCACAATGTTTACCAACGGGTAATGCGTAGCTTAATTGACTTGTTTTACACATCTTAGATAACTTTATATTCATTATCTGAATTCGGTCAATGCATGATTAACCTAATTACTTATGACAACTTACACATTTATTCAATATGTTAAGTGTTTGTATCTCGATACTAGTGTACATGTGCAAGGTGTGCATGCGTGGCCAGCGTATGCACACATCATAAATGTACTATAGACAAACCCCATCCGGCCTATGCATACCTGCTAACTAATAGTAGTATTTACCCCCAGGTAGAAGAAAAACATAATATATATAGTACAATTACTTCAACATTCTCAGTTATTTAACAGTTAATTCTTTACGATTTCACATCATTCTCTTTATCTTTACATTAGTTTAATCACTCAAGTACAAGGAAGGGTGCCTACTACCACTAACTCGGAATCAAGGAATACTAAACCCTCAACAGTACTAACTAACACATCCTCCCATCATAACCTACGTCCAGCATCCTCCCTATCCTTCCTCTGCTAGTACAAAAGTGGATGTCGGACTCACCGATCTGACCACATAGAACTTGAGAGCGATAGCGTCGGCTGAACAGCGGACCTATCCTCCCCTAGCAGGCATCCGACCATCGTCATCACAACAACATGGGGAGCGTGTCTCAGCACGACCCTCCCACGACCTCGGGTCTCATGGAAACATAGGGTGGGAAACACATCCATCCCTCTCAACATACTGGGCCTACGCCCTTATCAACTCATACTTTGCTGCTATCGGGATTATCAGTTTGTGTTATCGTATCCTCTTTTGGCTACTAAGGTTTGCTGTATGAACATGTTTTTCCTTTCCAATATATATCAGATCAAGTAACTGGCTATCCCATAGCCCTTGTGTCCTGTAGGTTAGTATTTTGCAAAATAAAATTTTATAGAAAGTATTTCCCATTGATCGCCAATTGATCCATGTTATCAAAATCATTTTATTTCATGTAACCTTTTTAGCTCATCATAGATGCATATGACATATAACACTTCAATAATTCATATAAGAAGATGGTATCCACGTACCGAATCATATATTTCACATTTCATTAATGAAAACATATAAACATATACCGTAATCGTAAAATAAAGAAATCATATGATAATCATGACATCATAACCGCATAACATAGTAACATCATAATCATGGTGAAATCATAAAACAGAGTAACATCATATAATGAGGTCCAATATAGTTTACTCAGTCGAGCTGAGTTCAACAGAATATATAAGAAATAAAGTATGGTGTATCTAACTAAAAAAATATGCCGAAACAAAAATATGGGTGTTACATAAAGTGTTTTCACTTTAGTTAAACTAAAATACAACACTTCAGTTAAAGAGAGTTAACTAAGTGACAACAAAGAAGATCTAGTTAACTAAGTGTTATTGCATGGCGACACTTATGTTAAACAGAAATATGACACATGAGTTGTGACACTAGCATGTCGACACTTAAATTATCCTCTTAACTAAGTGGGAAAGATTTCAGTTAAGAGGTGAGTTCATCCTAAGTGATAGCTCAGTGATATAAAGCACTACATGAGAAGTGGGGCGCACCTATGCATGCAAGACTGTTGGGTCTTGGAAATGCCCATTTTTTACTATACCTATTACATCATTTTGCCCTGTTACACCCTACTTTCATAAACCATATACATGCCTTTTTCCAGATTAATCAGCCGTCTTGACAAGGTATACATCATTATTGTTTCATTTAATTAAATGCCTAAGATTGTTATGGTTATGAATTCTACCCTTCGAATTATTCTAACTTGTGTGATTTTATTAAGTTAAGATCAAAGCACAGGTGTACCAACTACAAACGCCTTGGGAAGGAATCATATGTGGGGCCAGTTGTTACTCTCCTAACTCAATTCCTCATACTTTCAAGGGACATCACATCTCTCCACGTGAAGCCGTAACAGGTCGCTGAAACAGAGCATAGCTGCAACAGACACAACGCCTCCTGATTGGTTGAACCGTTGATCCATTGATTGCCAGTGTAACAACCTCCTTCATGACTAACGGCCTCATTCATTGTGGCTGTAACTGTTAGCTGTAACTCTGTAGCATGAAGATCGTAGATCTTCATTTCTGCACGAAATTAGTGGATCATGAACTGTATTCCTCATGTATAAATTCGGGAAGGATTTCCAAGTCTGGGGTTGGATAATTATCATTTTGTAATGGGTTGTAACAGAGACTGATACTGTGGATTACCATCTTTTAATGAAGAGCAGAGTTATTTCCATTTCTATGTCTTAATTTGTGGTAGTTCACAACATCTCTGTTAGAAGGCCAGGGCCCGCCTTCTCACAGAGATTGTCGAGTTAAGTAGGTAGTTAGATTTATTCATTTCCTGTTGTGTGTTGTGGAATTGCATTAGGTGTATTTCTGATAACTGCAACAGAGAGTTTATGATTGTATTCTTTATTGGTAGTTTGTTCTTTGCATTACAATTGGCTGCAACTGCGTGGTGTGATAGTCGATTGTGTAGGTTAGTTTGATTAATGCATGTGTGTTCAATAGCTGTTACAGTCAAGCTCAACTCCCATTCCTTTCAGTCATTTATGCTTTCTAGGATTTCCAATAATTGTCAATTTGAGAGTTCAAGCTTATGTTTAATTTCTGGTCGCTATTGTATCTTCAATTGAATCATTAGAATAGGTAGATTGTGATTAAGTAACAGTAGCCACTAGATGGATCATTTTGGTAAAGATTGAATACCGTAGTTTGATAATTATAGGATTTAACTTCTTGCAAAAGTAATCTAGTTCATTTATATTCTTAGATCAATAATTGTTAGGTCGATTTCTGCAGGAAGGTAGCTGTATTTTGAATTCCTAGATGTATGAGTTAGATTATTTTTCTTTATGGAATGATTTTGGTTGATCAGATAGGTAGGATTATTATCTCCATTTATTTGATCAACTACTGAAAGTGTTTATGCATAGATTGTGTTTGTTGCCATTGAAATAAAAGACCTCCCTGGGTTTGACAATTTATATTGAGCATTATGTATGTTAGTTGTAATTAATTGGCATATAGAGTGAAAAACAAAGACTAATACATCCAATTTGAGGGCAAGTTCATCCTAAAGTTAGAAGTTAAAAATAGAAGAGAACAGGGATAATTTTAAGGACTCATACTTATTTAAAAGTGTATAAACGTTGGCGAATCTTACCAATTCTTAAAAGGTCCACTATAAAATATTTGGCGATATGTTTCCAAAATTATTTCAATTTCTAAGGATTTTGTATTGTTTATATAATAATTTGGCGATTTTTAGAGTGACAAAAGTTTATCCCATCAAAATTGGGCGAAATGGGGCTTCAAAAAATGCAAATTGGCGAATCCTTTTTTGGAAAAAAACATGGAAAAATAGCCCATGGGCTAAATTTCGCCCCTAAAATTATCCTTGGAAGAGAATAATGTATAAATATGCTCTACGGGATTGATGAATCCAATGTGAAGCAAATTCTCTTCTCCATTGAAGGCAAGGCGCTTCTCTTTGTGCAGGGTATTGTTTGTGCTTGTTATTGTTGTGATGGACACACATCTAATTGATATCTCTTCTCTATTTCTTTTGTATCTTCGTCAACAGCGTTTGGTGATCACTTATCTTCCGAAATCAATCTACTATGTTGTAAAAGAAAGCATTCTCTTCTATCTATTATATTATACTGAGAAGAATTGCTAGGGTTTTTGTTCTCATAATTTTAAGGATTTTCCCCATGGTATATCTTGTGTTATGGTTGTATGAATTTCATGGATTGAATTGTCTCATTGCTTCAAGTCTCTGCATCTAAAAGAATTAAAGATCAAATCTCAACCAAATATTAACATTATTTTGAAGTTTGAAATAGTAAAATGTTCATAATCTGATTCACCCCTCTCAATATCAGTGAATATTCCAACACCTATATGATTGATTCCATTTGTTCTTCAAACTCATTTCCTTGTGTGGGTTGGAACTGGAACCCTAGTTTGTCTCTTGTGAATGTCTATTCTTGTGAACTATGGGACTCCAATTTCAAGAGGAATTTCTATGATATCTGTGATAATTTCATGTCCCCTTTCTACTCTATCATTTTCAATCAACTAGCCCCTAGATTATTAGAAGAATCTAGGGAAACTATCAAAAGTATACAACATTGGTATATCCAATATTATTTCACTTATATCTACATTTTTGGTGCTTCCTCTACTCCACATTTAATCCCAATGTATTTTCTTGATAGGTTAGCACTTGGGGAAATTGCTCATCAGATTATGATTAGAAGGGTTATTTCTTTTCTCTCATCTCACTCAAAGAAAACACGGCTGAAATTATTAATCAAATTGCGAATTTTTACTTTGATGAATGCTCCCCATTCCAAGAAAAATTAACCCTCTTAGTCCTCTGCACGAGAATTGTGAGGAAAAATTAACTCCTTTCTATAAGCATGATCCTAATCCCGGGGATCAGATATAACCTATGATCAAGCATTAAACAAAATTGGAAGTAGTCAAGAGAAGGAAAAGCTTCATGCAGTTCAATAAGTACCCATTAATCTAGATGTTGTTGAAAGGGAAAGATTACTTTCAGATGAATAAGAACAAGATGCATCTAACAAGCAAGCATAAGTGAATAAAAAAGAAGATGATATTAAAATGACCTTGAATTATGTGTGAAACTCATCAACAATTAACTTCTTTAAAAGGCCTTTAATTACAAGTTTAAAGAGAACAAAATTAAAAAGAACACAAATGAACAAAGATGCAAACCACAATTTGAAGACAAAAAATGATAACGGAGTTTCCCAATTGGAATATGTCTATGGGTCCACCTCCAATGAGGCTAATCTTATTAATTCTTCAAATGTTGCAAATTAGATCAGTTCTAAAGACATTTCTGAGTTATGAATTTCAACTGCAAAAACAAACTCTACCAATGCATCCGTCTTGAAAATTTGAGAAATTTAGTAGAAACACTCTATGGTTTGCTAGAGACCTCCCTTGGCATGCAGAACGAGAATAAGAACTCCTTCCCTTAACGAACCCAACTCGAGAGCCGTGTTGTACCTTTTATTGCATTGGAATTCATGCCGATGACCTATCACGTTTGAACTATACTAGTCATGGTTCAAATGATGGTTTAAATAACATAAAGGTTTTGTTTTGGAACACATGGGTAGCGCACCCATTTGGGGTTCCAAATCCCAAAAAAACTTAAAACAATATAATATGGATAGCTCCAAAGAAAAAAAGCATTGGTGTATCATTCCACTGGTATGTTGGATACATTGCAATATATCATGCAAGGGCTATGGTCTAATCCACCGTTGGTTCATTAGTTATATAAAATATATATAGCATGGGGCCGATGACTAATCCATTGACCTTCCTTTTTCTTAAAATGACCAACCAATCAACTTTAAATAGAGCATGTGTTCCTATATATAATAAGTAACACAATGGCATAGCGGTAGGGTGTTGGATTGTGTGGAGGGTTGTCCAGGGTTCGATCCTCCCAGCCACCATAGTTCTTTATAAAGAGTTCTATAAAGTGGCCAATCAGACTTCCATGTGATAGCTTCTGATCGGTCCACTTAGTTGCCATTTGTACAATGATCCTACCAAATGTCACACATTGATAGGTCCACATCAAATTGCAACCTGCCACATGGAAGATCTAGGGATTCCACATTGGAAGTACGGTCCACCTGTACAAGCCACGTGGAAATCTGTGGATGTGCCACGTGGCACTCCCTTTTTACATTTTTCTTGTTTGCATAAAATTTCAGAACATGATATCTTCTCCGTATGGTGTCTGTTTTGGATGAAATGAGTGTCGTCAGAATTCCCTCGCCAATCACTTTGCAATATGTCACACATTGATAGGTCCACATCAAATTGCAACCTGCCACATGGAAGATTTGGGGATTCCACATCGGAAGTACGGTCCACCTGTACAAGCCACATGGAAATCTGTGGATGTGCCACGTGGCACTCCCTTTTTACATTTTTCTTATTTGCATAAAATTTCAGAACATGATATCTTCTCCGTATGGTGTCTGTTTTGGATGAAATGAGTGTCGTCAGAATTCCCTCGCCAATCACTTTGCAATAGTGTGCTTCTGCTCAACATTTGAAGAGTTTTTATTTTGATGATTTGGTAAGATCATCCTGGATCAAAAAAATTGATAAAGAAAACTATAGAGGCACAGGAACAATTAAATATGAAATAATTGCAAGAAGTGGCCAAAAGGGTTGAAGAAGAGAAGAAAAGGAAAGAAGAACTAGAGGTCAAAAAAAGGAAGGACTAGTTGAAGCAGAAAGACTCAAACAAAAGAAACTAAAAGAGTATAAGGCCAAAGAAGTTGAGAAAGCTAGTACTCAATCTAGCAAGGATGCTAGCACAACTTAGGGAATTTCCTTGTTTTCCTCCCCTATTAATCCTAGTGCACCATTTATTACTTTAATAGGTTATTTTTCCTCTTCAGAATTGGTTAATATTAATGATTTTGTAGTATCCTTGGGAGATTTTGTTTTTTAATAAATCTCGTAGAGGCATTGTGAAAAGAGCTTCTAAAGAAAAACAATTAAGGAAACTCCAAGTAAAGAAGTTTTGAATCAAATGATATTTTAGAATATTGGTAACCAATATCTGTAGAATATTGCAACATATATAGCTTATTCTTTGAGTGCCTTTGTTGGTTCCAGTTCAATGGCAATATATGAACTTATTACCATGATAGATAAGTATAAAGTGTACTCTATAAGTTGCATCTCTAGAAATTTGTATAGAAAAAATAGTATTTAAAGGATATTAAAGAGTTGAAGAAATAACACGAAGATAAAATGGCCACTTTTGAGTAGCAGGAACATCAAATTAAGGAATTAGAAGAAAAAATATATTCTTTGGAAGTTCAATTAAATGAGAAAGATAAATTGATGCTTGATATGGAAGTTGTAAAAGAAGAAATAGTTATGGAAAATGAAAATCTGAGAGATTCTAAAAAAGGTTCTTCACAAAATTGGACAAAGTACAATAGTGTTATGATTATTTGGATAAATTTTTTGATCGTATAGAGGTATTGTTAAATGAAATGAAAGTTGCATAGAATCTGTTTGATGAGATAATACACTAGAATAAATAGTACAAATGGGCCCCTAAGTTACTTCCAAGGATTGATCATAGGGACTAAGGAAAAACTCAAGTTTTCTTGGACTCATGCAAAGCATCTCGTGAAGAAAGAAATAAAAATGTGCACCTAGCTACTAAATCATGTTTTAAGATAGTAAAAATATTGTGCCACTCGATCCACCCATGTTGTTGGATTGGAACCATCAAAATTGTTTCAAACTACCTTAGGAAGTTTGCGTAAAATATCATGTTGAGTGTCATGAAAGTGTGTCCTAGTAAGATGGCTGTCATAGGTTGAAGATTCCCCACTATCCATCATCCCTAACCTAATTCCCAAAGTCCAATTTACTATTAATGTTGGATTGGAATGTAGACATGTTGTTGCTGATGTGGGTTTGGAAGGTGGTCATGTTATCCCGTATTTCCTTCTGTGAGTTAATGAGGGTATCTATCTTTTCTTTTAGCTGGGTGATCTTGGACTTGATTTTAGTAGGAGTCACAACACCATGTGGGTCCACCGATATGGTTACCAATGAGTTATAACAATATGATCAAAATTGCATGATGAGTCTTTTGAGATAGGCCACCCAAAATAGTCCAGTGAAGCATATGATCTTTTCTAGATCCTTTTTTACCACTCAAAGACTATTGTATTGACATATTTTCCAAATTATGGATGTTCCAAGTTTAGTTGGAATTTTGGTTCCTAAGTTGTAGAGGTTGGGAAGGTCCTAAGAGCATAGGACTGTCAAACACTATAGTCTTTTTAACATAGGGTTTCCAACAATAGTACTTAACAATGAAAATTTTTGGGGCGAAATTTAGCCCATGGGCTATTTTTCCAATTCCAAAAAAAGATTAGCCAATTTGCATTTTTTGGAGCCCTATTTCACCCAATTTTGATGTGGTAAAAAATTTTCACTCTAAAAATCGCCAAAATATTTTATACTTGACATTTTAAGAATTGGTAAGATTCGCCAAGGTTTATGCACTTTTGAATAAGCATGGATCCTTAAAATTTTCCTTGGTACTTAATTGGTCTTCCAAAGACACTAACTATAGAGGATCAACCATATCCTTAGCCATAGTACTCAATTCCTAGGTACATGAGAGTGATTTATATGAGTGTTGTGCTCAATGTACTATAGTGAAAAATGGTCAGTTTTTTTGTAGGAATGGCCTTAAGCTTGTCATTTCTTCCAAAGCAATATTCACCAATTTATGTTTTTTTCTAAATAGATTTGTCCAAATTCCATGGGATAAATTATTTTAACTTTAAAATTCACCAAAATTGTCTAGAAACTATATAAAACCCCTAGCAAGGAGAATTTTAAGGATCAATTATTTTCTTATAGTGTAAAAGCCTTCTAATCTTAAATTTGCAACCATAAAATGTTTGGCATTTTTAAAAAAATCAAATTTCTAAGGACTTTATATAGTTTTTGGGCAATTTTGACGATTTTTAGAGAAAATTTGTTTATCCCATATAATTTTGGTGAATCAATTTTCAAAAAAATGGAAATTGAAGAAACTTTTTTTTAGAAAAAACATTGAAAAATAGTACTAAATTTCAACCCTAAAATTTTTCCTGCCCCTTAGAAATTTGAATCTTTTTAGAAAAATATTGCCCAACATTTTATGGTTGGAAATTTAATAATTAATATGATTTGCCAAAGTTTCTATACTTTCAGAAAATTATAAATTCTTAAAAATTTTCTTGATCTTAAGTATCTCTAAGGGGCTTTCAATATTTTTAAAGGTACATGGAAGATCAAACCTATAAATATATTCTGTTTAATGCAATAACTACTTGTTAGCTACGTTCAACATAGGTGTACAAGGAATTCCAACAAGTGATCCCAATTTTATTATCGGTGTATGCTTATGGCTATAGGTTATTCTATTAAAACATAGATATGTGTGTTTATATACATCAGAACAAGCCTTTATCCTAAGAATATATTCTCTCTTAAATTAAATTAGAGTGCATGTTGGTATAGGAAAATGCATTGGTACCCATTGTAATGTACTTAAATAGCAGATAAAGAATTGTTAAGAGAAATATATGAAAAAATGCAGAAAATAAAAATTAAAGAAATAACAACAAAAATATAACACTTCCAAAAATAAAAACCATGTCAAAAGGTGAACAATGTTCACTTTTCTCTTCACATTACAACACAATAATAATCTTGACATCCATTACATAGCTTCTTATACAAACATTTACTCATTACTCAAATCCTAATGATCACACCATTGATAAGTATCAACTACCCAACAAAACTTATTCCACCAGAATGATCCTTTTACAGGACAAAGTAACAACAAACATAGTATCAGTAAAGCCAAAGTTAAAGTACGAAATTGAATGAGATGCAGGAAAGGAAATTGAATGAGATGCATGAAGAACAGACATAGTATGTAGTAAAGTCAAAGTCCACATTGTGAAGAAGTTTTGGGATCCCCTCATTTATTTAATAGTAGTGATGGACAAACATCCACATAGGAAAGTAGGAATCTGATTCTTTGAAAGGCCAACCTTCTGTTCATTGTAATCTTGTTGAATCAATGACAGGGGAACTGCCTGCCATCGCTGAGATGCAAAGTGCAGTTGCCAGAGTTGGGCATCGCTCCTTTGAGAAAACAGCAATTGCAGTATCCTTTCAGTTCTTTCTCTCCCGACGCCGTGCAAGTCGTGTATGACACGTCCAGGCAATACTGCGGACACGCTGTACATACGTTTATTCACACACCACAAATTAACATGAGAGCCGAGCCTCAGAGCAAGCAATTGCGTGAATTAAAGATTAGTATTAAAGAATATTCTGAATATATTTTCACCTTGTACACGGGATTCCGACATTGTTACTATAAGAAGCAGTACACCTAGAGGCCATATAACATTCGTCAGTATATGTATGATAGAAGAAACATGAAAACTTGCATAACAATAATAATAGGTATACCTGCTGAAAGGCACACAATTTGCACAAGAAGAAGAAGAAGATTTCCGGATCGTGTGCAGGCGGCCATGATTATCCCACCGGATTGATAGAGCTGAGACAAATAATTAATATTGGGATGCAAATCAATCACCCATTTATGCAGATAAATGGAGCTGGACTTTGACTTATTAAAGAAGAATCAGATGAGAAGAGTTGACTGCGGTGTGCAGTATATTCAACGGAAAAAGCATTAATGGTGCATTGTCTATGCTCAATTATTAGACCAACTACAAATTTGGAAAGAATTACAGAACTCTCAAATCCGTCAAACCGCCGCCTTTGAAAGCTGTGTGCTTCTGATATATTCCCCGCCATATACGCCGAGGCTATCCACAAAAGTCACCGATGACAGGCATAACAAGAAATCCACAAGATCTTTTTAAGAGGCTTAACCATTTAGAAGATCTTATCTTAGGAAGATCTTATTTAGAAGATCTTTTTATATTGTTTGTTTAATGTTTTTTTTATGAGAGAGCCGACCTAATTAATTAACGTTTCTATGTATATATATTTTTTTATTATTATTAATCCACAAATTTAACTTTTATTTCAATTTATCATTTAATTGTTACTAACTTATTTTATTCAATTTATCATTCTACATTTATTTATGTTATTATTATTAATATATTCAAGTTGTATTTCTAAATTTCTACTTTTCTTATATATATATATATTATATTAATATTCCTAAATTATTATTATTAAAATAACACTTATATGTCACTATGTTATGTATTTTTGATAAAATACTTTATTCCATTGACTAGATTCATTGATCAACCTCCAAACACACTTTGCCCTAGCGCCATGGAGAAAGCATAAATATTTTTTGCACCCCAGCATAATACCTCAACATCCCTGTCTTTTAGGAAGTATTATTTTTTACCACCTGATCCAAGCCATCCCTTTCTTCTCTGCTCTACTAGACCAAAAGAATTAAAAAGTATTTTTTTTCTTCTAAAGTTGAACCGTTGATCCATTGACTGCCAGTGTAACAACCTCCTTCATGACTAATGGCCTCATTCATTGTGGCTGTAACTGTTAGCTGTAACTCTATAGCATGAAGATCATAGATCTTCATTTCTGCATGAAATTAGTGGATCACGAACTGTATTCCTCATGTATAAATTCGGGAAGGCTTTCCAAGTCCGGGGTTGTATAATTATCATTTTGTAATGGGTTGTAATATAGACTGATACTGTGGATTACCATCTTTTAATGAAGAGCAGAGTTATTTCCATTTCTGTGTCTTAATTTGTGGTAGTTCACAACGTCTCTGTTAGAAGGCCAAGGCCCGCCTTCTCACAGAGATTGTTGAGTTAAGTAGGTAGTTAGATTTATTCATTTCCTGTTGTGTGTTGTGGAATTGCATTAGGTGTATTTCTGATAGCTGCAACAGAGAGTTTATGATTGTATTCTTTATTGGTAGTTTATTCTTTGCATTACAATTAGCTGCAACTGCGTGGTGTGACAGTGGATTGTGTAGGTTAGTTTGATTAATGCATGTGTGTTCAATAGCTGTTATAGTCAAGCTCAGCTCCCATTCCTTTCAGTCATTTATGCTTTCTAGGATTTCCAATAATTGTCAATTTGAGAGTTCAAGCTTATGTTTAATTTCTGGTCGCTATTGTATCTTCAATTGATTCATTAGAATAGGTAGATTGTGATTGAGTAATAGTAGCCACTAGATGGATCATTTTGGTAAAGATTGAATACCGTAGTTTGATAATTATAGGATTTAACTTCTTACAAAAGTAATCTAGTTCATTTATATTCTTAGATCAATAATTGCTAGGTCGATTTCTGTAGGAAGGTAGCTTCACTTTGAATTCCTAGATGTATGAGTTAGATTATTTTTCTTTATGGAATGATTTTGGCTGAGCAGATAGGTAGGATTATTATCTCCATTTATTTGATCAACTACTGAAAGTGTTTATGCATAGATTGTGTTTGTTGCCATTGAAATAAAAGACCTCCCTAGGTTTGACAATTTATATTGAGCATTATGTATGTTAGTTGTAATTAATTGGCATATAGAGTGACAAACAAAGACTAATACATCCAGTTTGAGGGCAAGTTCATCCTCAATTTAGAAGTTAAAAATAGAAGAGAAGAATGTATAAATATGCTATATAGGATTGATGAATCCAATGTGAAGCAAATTCTTTTCTCCATTGAAGGCAAGGCACTTCTCTTTGTGCAGGGTATTGTTGTGATGGACACACATCCGATTGATATCTCTTCTCTATTGCTTTTGTATCTTCGTCAAGAGCGTTTGGTGATCTCTTATCTTCCGAAATCAATCTACTATGTTGTAAAAGAAAGCATTCTCTTCTATCCATTATATTATACTGAGAAGAATTGCTAGGGTTTTTGTTCTCATAATTTTAAGGATTTTCCCCATGGTATATCTTGTGTTATGGTTGTATGAATTTCATGGATTGAATTGTCTCATTGCTTCAAGTCTCTGCATCTAAAAGAATTAAAGATCAAAGCTCAACTAAATATTAACATTATTTTGAAGTTTGAAATAGTAAAATGTTCATAATCTGATTCACCCCTCTCAGTATCAGTGAATATTCCAACACCTATATGATTGATTCCATTTGTTCTTCAAACTCATTTCCTTGTGTGGGTTGGAACTGGAACCCTAGTTTGTCTCTTGTGAATGTCTATTCTTGTGAACTATGGGACTCCAATTTCAAGAGGAATTTCTATGATATCTGTGATAATTTCATGGCCCCTTTCTACTCTATCATTTTCAATCAACTAGCCCCTGGATTATTAGAAGAATCTAGGGAAACTATCAAAAGTATACAACATTGGTATATCCAATATTATTTCACTTATATCTACATTTTTGGTGCTTCCTCTACTCCACATTTAATTCCAATGTATTTTCTTGATAGGTTAGCACTTGGGGAAATTGCTCATCAGATTATGATTAGAAGGGTTACTTCTTTTCTCTCATCTCACTCAAAGAAAACATGGCTGAAATTATTAATCAAATTGTGAATTTTTACTTTGATGAATGCTCCCCATTCCAAGAAAAATTAACCCTCTTAGCCCTCTGCATGAGAATTGTGAGGAAAAATTAACTCCTTTCTATAAGCATGATCCTAATCCCGGGGATCAAATATAACCTATGATCAAGCATTAAACAAAATTGGAAGTAGTCAAGAGAAGGAAAAGCTTCATGCAGTTCAATAAGTACCCATGAATCTAGATGTTGTTGAAAGGGAAAGATTACTTTTAGATGAATAAGAACAAGATGTATCTAACAAGCAAGCATAAGTAAATAAAAAAGAAGATGATATTAAAATGACCTTGAATTATGTGTGAAACTCATCAACAATTAACTTCTTTAAAAGGCATTTAATTACAAGTTTAAAGAGAACAAAATTAAAAAGAACACAAATAAACAAAGATGCAAACCACAATTTGAAGACAAAAAACGATAACGGAGTTTCCCAATTGGAATATGTCTATGGGTCCACCTCCAATGAGGCTAATCTTATTAATTCTTCAAATGTTGCAAATTAGATCAGTTCTGAAGACATTTCTGAGTTATGACTTTCAACTGCAAAAACAAACTTTGCCAATGCATCCGTCTTGAAAATTTGAGAAATTTAGTAGAAACACTCTATGGTTTGCTAGAGACCTCCCTTGGCATGTAGAACGAGAATAAGAACTCCTTCCCTGAACGAACCCAACTCGAGAGCCGTGTTGTACCTTTTATTGCATTGGAATTCATGCCGATGACCTATCACGTTTGAACTATACTAGTCATGGTTCAAATGATGGTTTAAATAACATAAAGGTTTTGTTTTGGAACACGTGGGTAGCGCACCCAATTGGGGTTCCAAATCCCAAAACAACTTAAAACAATATAATATGGATAGCTCCAAAGAAAAAAAGCATTGGTGTATCATTCCACTGGTATGTTGGATACATTGCAATATATCATGCAAGGGCTATGGTCTAATCCACCCTTGGTTCATTAGTTATATAAAATATATATATCATGGAGCCGATGACTAATCCCTTGACCTTCCTTTTTCTTAAAACGACCAACCAATCAACTTTAAATAGAGCATGTGTTCCTATATATAATAGGTAACACAATGGCATAGAGGTAGGGTGTTGGATTGTGTGGAGGGTTGTCCAGGGTTCGATCCTCCTAGCCACCATAGTCTTTTATAGAGAGTTCTATAAAGTGGTCAATTAGACTTCCACGTGATAGCTTCTGATTGGTCCACTTAGTCGCCATTTGTACAATGATCCTACCAAATGTCACACATTGATAGGTCCACATCAAATTGCAACCTACCACATGGAAGATTTGGAGATTCCACATCGGAAGTACGGTCCACCTATACAAGCCACGTGGAAATCTATGGATGTGCCACGTGGCACTCCCTTTTTACATTTTTCTTGTTTGCGTAAAATTTCAGACCATGATATCTTCTCCGTATGGTGTCTGTTTTGGATGAAATGAGTGTCGTTGGAATTCCCTCGCTAATCACTTTGCAATAGTGTGCTTCTGCTCAACATTTGAAGAGTTTTTATTTTGATGATTTGGTAAGATCATCCTGGATCAAAAAAATTGATAAAGAAAACTATAGAGGCACAAGAACAATTAAATATGAAATAATTGCAAGAAGTGGCCAAAAGGGTTGAAGAAGAGAAGAAAAGGAAAGAAGAACTAGAGGTTAAAAAAAGGAAGGACTAGTTGAAGCAGAAAGACTCAAACAAAAGAAACTAAAAGAGTATAAGGCCAAAGAAGTTGAGAAAGCTAGTACTCAATCTAGCAAGGATGCTAGCACAACTTAGGGAATTTCCTTGTTTTCCTCCCCTATTAATCCTAATGCACCATTTATTACTTTAATAGGTTATTTTTCCTCTTCAGAATTGGTTAATATTAATGATTTTGTAGTATCCTTGGGAGATTTTTTTTTTTAATAAATCTCGTAGAGGCATTGTGAAAAGAGCTTCTAAAGAAAAACAATTAAGGAAACCCCCAGTAAAGAAGTTTTGAATCAAATGATATTTTAGAATATTGGTAACCAATATCCGTAGAATATTGCAACATATATAGCTTATTCTTTGAGTGCCTTTGTTGGTTCCAGTTCAATGGCAATATATGAACTTATTACCATGATAGATAAGTATAAAGTCTACACTATAAGTTGCATCTCTAGAAATTTGTATAGAAAAAATAGTATTTAAAGGATATTAAAGAGTTGAAGAAATAACACAAAGATAAAATGGCTACTTTTGAGTAGCAGGAACATCAAATTAAGGAATTAGAAGAAAAAATATATTCTTTGGAAGTTCAATTAAATGAGAAAGATAAATTGATGCTTGATATGGAAGTTGTAAAAGAAGAAATAGTTATGGAAAATGAAAATCTGAGAGATTCTAAAAAAGGTTTTTCACAAAATTGGACAAAGTACAATAGTGTTATGATTATTTGGATAAATTGTTTGATCGTATAGAGGTATTGTTAAATGAAATGAAAGTTGCATAGAATTTGTTTGATGAGATAATACACTAGAATAAATAGTACAAATGGGCCCCTAAGTTACTTCCAAGGATTGATCATAGGGACTAAGGAAAAACTCAAGTTTTCTTGGACTCATGCAAAGCATCTCGTGAAGAAAGAAATAAAAATGTGCACCTAGCTACTAAATCATGTTTTAAGATAGTAAAAATATTGTGCCACTCGATCCACCCATGTTGTTGGATTGGAACCATCAAAATTGTTTAGAACTACCTTAGGAAGTTTGCGTAAAATATCATGTTGAGTGTCATGAAAGTGTGTCCTAGTAAGATGGTTGTCATAGGTTGAAGATTCCCCACTATCCATCATCCCTAACCTAATTCCCAAAGTCCAAATTACTATTAATGTTGGATTGGAATGTAGACATGTTGTTGCTGATGTGGGTTTGGAAGGTGGTCATGTTATCCCATATTTCCTTCTGTGAGTTAATGAGGGTATCTATCTTTTCTTTTAGCTGGGTGATCTTGGACTTGATTTTAGTAGGAGTCACAATGCCATGTGGGTTCACCGGTACGGTTACCAATGAGTTATAATAATATGATCAAAATTGCATGATGAGTCTTTTGAGATAAGCCACCCAAAATAGTCCAATGAAGCATATGATCTTTTCTAGACCCTTTTTTACTACTCAAGGACTATTGTATTGACATATTTTCCAAATTATGGATGTTCCAAGTTTAGTTGGAATTTTGGTTCCTAAGTTGTATAGGTTGGGAAGGTCCTAAGAGCATAGGACTGTCAAACACTATAGTCTTTTTAACATGGGGTTTCCAACAATAGTACTTAACAATGAAAAGTTTTGGGGCGAAATTTAGCCCATGGGCTATTTTTCCAATTCCAAAAAAAGATTAGCCAATTTGCATTTTTTGGAGCCCTATTTCACCCAATTTTGATGTGGTAAAATTTTTTCACTCTAAAAATCGCTAAAATATTTTATAGTTGACAATTTAGGAATTGGTAAGATTCGCCAAGGTTTATGCACTTTTGAATAAGCATGGATCCTTAAAATTTTCCTTGGTACTTAATTGGTCTTCCAAAGACACTAACTATAGAGGATCAACCATATCCTTAGCCATAGTACTCAATTCCTAGGTACATGAGAGTGATTTATATGAGTGTTGTGCTCAATGTACTATAGTGAAAAATGGTGAGTTTTTTTGTAGGAATGGCCTTAAGCTTGTCTTTTCTTCCAAAACAATATTCACCAATTTATGTTTTTTTCTAAATAGATTTGTCCAAATTCCATGGGATAAATTATTTTAACTTTAAAAATCACCAAAATTGTCTAGAAACTATATAAAACCCCTAGCAAGGAGAATTTTAAGGATCAATTATTTTCTTATAGTGTAGAAGCCTTCTAATCTTAAATTTGCAACCATAAAATGTTTGGCATTTAAAAAAAATATTCAAATTTCTAAGGACTTTATATAGTTTTTGGGCAATTTTGACGATTTTTAGAGAAAATTTGTTTATCCCATGTAATTTTGGTGAATCAATTTTCAAAAAAATGGAAATTGAAGAAACTTTTTTTTAGAAAAAACATTGAAAAATAGTACATGGGCTAAATTTCAACCCTAAAATTTTTCCTGCCCCTTAGAAATTTGAATCTTTTTAGAAAAATATTGCCCAACATTTTATGGTTGGAAATTTAATAATTAATATGATTTGCCAAGGTTTCTATACTTTCAGAAAATTATAAATTCTTAAAATTTTCTCGGTCTTAAGTATCCCTAAGGGGCTTTCAATATTTTTAAAGGTACATGGAAGACCAAACATGCAATAACTACTTGTTAGCTAAGTTCAACATAGGTATACAAGGAATTCCAACCAGGGAAATTTTTAGGGGCGAAATTTTGCCAATTGGCTATTTTTTGGGCCTTTTTTCAAAAAATAAATTCGCTATTTGGTCATTTTTAAGCTCCAATATCGCATATATTTACATAAAATATGTTTTTTTATTATAATATTCGTCAAAATTTACAAGTTTATGTAGTAAATTGTATGTTTGATATTTAATATTCACCTACCTATCTAAATATATTATTTTTTCGATCCAAAATAATCGCCTAGAATACTATACTTAGGTATAATATTTTAATCCTTGAAAAATATCCTGATTCCAACCAAGTGATCCCACTTTTATTATTGATGTATGCTTATGGCTATAGGTTATTCTATTGAAACATAGATATGTGTGCTTATATACATCAAAACAAGCCTTTATCCTAAGAATATATTCTCTCTTAAATTAAATTAGAGTGCATGTTGGTATAGAAAAATGCAATGATACCAATTGTAATGTACTTAAATAGTAGATAAAGAATTGTTAAGAGAAATATATGAAGAAATGCAGAAAATAAAAATTAAAGAAATAACAACAAAAATATAACACTTCCAAAAATAAAACCCATGTCAAAAGGTGAACAATTTTCACTTTTCTCTTCACATTACAATACAATAATAATCTTGACATCCATTACATAGCTTCTTAGATCTACAAACATTTACTCATTACTCAAATCCTAATGATCACACCATTGATAAGTATCAACTACCCAACAAAACTTATTCCACCAGAATGATCCTTTTACAGGACAAAGTAACAACAAACATAGTATTAGTAAAGCCAAAGTTAAAGTACGAAATTGAATGAGATGCAGGAAAGGAAATTGAATGAGATGCATGAAGAACAGACATAGTATGTAGTAAAGTCAAAGTCCACATTGTGAAGAAGTTTTGGGATCCCCTCATTTATTTAATAGTAGTGATGGACAAACATCCACATAGGAAAGTAGGAATCTGATTCTTTGAAAGGCCAACCTTCTGTTCATTGTAATCTTGTTGAATCAATGACAGGGGAACTGCCTGCCATCGCTGAGATGCAAAGTGCAGTTGCCAGAGTTGGGCATCGCTCCTTTGAGAAAACAGCAATTGCAGTATCCTTTCAGTTCTTTCTCTCCCGACGCCGTGCAAGTCGTGTATGACACGTCCAGGCAATACTGCGGACACGCTGTACATACGTTTATTCACACACCACAAATTAACATGAGAGCCGAGCCTCAGAGCAAGCAAATTATTGCGTGAATTAAAGATTAGTATTAAAGAATATTCTGAATATATTTTCACCTTGTACACGGGATTCCGACATTGTTACTATAAGAAGCAGTACACCTAGAGTCCATATAACATTCGTCAGTATATGTATGATAGAAGAAACATGAAAACTTGCATAACAATAATAATAGGTATACCTGCTGAAAGGCACACAATTTGCACAAGAAGAAGAAGAAGATTTCCTGATCGTGTGCAGGCGGCCATGATTATCCCACCGGATTGATAGAGCTGAGACAAATAATTAATATTGGGATGCAAATCAATCACCCATTTAAAGAAGAATCAGATGAGAAGAGTTGACTGCGGTGTGCAGTATATTCAACGGAAAAAGCATTAATGGTGCATAGTCTATGCTCAATTATTAGACCAACTACAAATTTGGAAAGAATTACAGAACTCTCAAATCCGTCAAACCGCCGCCTTTGAAATCTGTGTGCTTCTGATATATTCCCCGCCATATACGCCGAGGCTATCCACAAAAGTCACCGATGACAGGCATAACAAGAAATCCACAAGATCTTTTTAAGAGGCTTAACCATTTAGAAGATCTTATCTTAGGAAGATCTTATCTAGAAGATCATTTTATATTGTTTTTTAATGAGAGAGCCGACCTAATTAATTAATGTTCCTATGTATATATATTTTTTATTATTATTATTCCACAAATGTAACTTTTATTTCAATTTATCATTTAATTGTTACTAACTTATTTTATTCAACTTATCATTTTATATTTATTTATGTTATTATTATTAATATATTCAAGTTGTATTTTTAAATTTCTACTTTTCTTATATATATGTTATTAATATTCCTAAATTATTATTATTAAAATAACACTTATATGTCACTATGTTATGTACTTTTGATAAAATACTTTATTCCATTGACTGGATCCATTGATCAACCTCCAAACACACTTTGCCCTAGCATCATGGAGAAAGCATAAATATTTTTTGCACCCCAGCATAATACCCTAACATCCCTGTCTTTTAGGAAGTATTATTTTTTACCACATGATCCAAGCCATCCCTTTCTTCTCTGCTCTACCAGACCAAAAGAATTAAAAAGTATTTTTTTTCTTCTAATTTTGTCCATAATTCCTCTAGGAATCCAAGCTAGACTCATCCAAAACATTGGCATTACCTCTAGAAAAGAATTTACCAAGACTAATCATCCAACTTTTGTGAGCCATCTAACACACCAATTAGATATACTCCTTTCGCATTTACCCACCAACCATTACCAATATTTAATTCCATATGCTATTGGTTTGAGAATGAAGCATACGTATTTCTTCCCTTCTTCGAAGCTTAAGTATTTAAATTGAAATTTTGAACTGTACCTATTCATATCTACCTCTTCATTGCATTCTCCAGTAATTATTGACTTTCCATCATTAATCGGCATCCATGTATCCTCGTAGAACAACTCTAGAATAAAAGAAAGTTTCTCCATTTCCCTCATCGATCCATCACAAAAAATAAGAATGTCATCGACAAGAAGGATATGGGTGAGCTAGAAGCTACCCCATCTATTGACTCCTTTAAAATATGTAGATAAGATAGCTCTACTTAGGCCCCACGCTACTAAAATAAAGAGTAGTGATGCTAAGGGACACCCCTATTTAATCCCCTTAGATAATTTGAAAAAATATGATGATGCACCATTGATCAAAATAAAGAAGGATATAAAGGGCAGACAACCCATTACCCATTTGATGAAAGGAACATTGAATCCTATCTAATACATATCCATCATCAAGTATAACCAACATACTTTATTGTAAGCTTTGGAAAGATCAATTTTAATTACTACCGCCTTCAATTTCTTAGTTCTTATAGAGTGAAGGTCCTCTCGGGGACCCTTATTGCTTCGTGAATCTGTCTACCATGTAAGAAGCTATATTGTTCACTTGATATTGCTTCTGACAAAAAATGATTCAATTTACTGGCTATAATTTTTTTCTACGATCTTCTAGATAGAATTACATAATGATATTGGTCGAAAATCTACAAAAGATCTCATATTATCTGATTTTGGATCTAAGGCTAGGAAAGATGAATTGAAGGCAGCTAGAATCTTACTGCTTCTCCCTATGTCCTCCACTACACGCAACATATTATGTTCAAGGAACTCAAATAGATTGATATAAAGTTCCACAGGCATTTCATCCGGCCTGGGACATTTTTCCTTATTAAGATTATGGATCACCTTCTCCATCTCTTTACTCTTAACTTCTTCCATCATGGAGAGATTGTCTTCTTTGTTGATAGTCTTGGGGAAGAATTGACAAATTTTTACAGCTTTTGCAATTCTGTCCCTACTTTCCTCTTTAAAGTTTTTTGTCGAAATAACTAGTACCAATGTTTGCTATGTCTTCAAAGTTGTTTATCTCAATGCCTTTGTCATTTTCTCTTTTCCAGATTGAATTACAATTCCTCCTGTGGTTTGCATAATGGTGATTCAAGTATTTGGTTTTTTCATCTCCCTTCGCTAGTCACAAATCCCTACTGTTCAACCTCTAGTCAGCTTCCCTGTACTCTAAGTTATTTCGCTGCTGAAATTCTAAATCCACAACTACTTTCTTGGACTCCTCTGTGATAAACCCTAATCCCTCTTCCTCATTCCCCTCCTTCAATTTTGATTGAAGATTTATCCTTATGAGATCTCATTTCTAGGGACCATTGAATTGAAAGAGCTTTGATTTGTCTGAGATTTTTCTCAAATTGAATCTGAGCAAAATCCCTTCTAGTCCCATCAAATGGAACCCATGCTTGTTTAAGGAGATTAATGAATGCTTCATCATTCAACAATAAAGAATTAAACTTGAAAATGACCAAAGGTTTTGATCCTGCTTTTAACATTTCCAAAACAATTGGTAAATGATCTGATTCTCCGCCCACACTGACCCATTGTCTAATCTAATCGACAAATCCATCATCCACTCAATAACCAAGAAGTGATCCAATTGCTTAGCTATTTTTGCCGACCCCACTCTGTAATTGTTGCATGTAGGATTTATCTTCATTGGTTGAACATCTAAAAGACTTCTATCTTCCAATTTTCTTAAAAAGAAATTAGGGAGAATGTCCTTCTACACAAAATGTCCCTAAACCTATGAACATCCCATTGAAAAACTTAAATCCCCATCCACACTGAGATTCTAATTAACTATAACTATTAACTATTTCCTTTTTCAAATTGGAAAGCCAAATTTTACCAAATGAATATGTGGGATGTTTATTTTGTTTTATTTTAATTTAGGGGAGGCACTAATCGATTAATCCACTAGGTAGAATACTTCGCAACTTAACTATGATATTTAAAGAATATGCATTCTACAGGGTAATGGATATGTGTATGGCTTACATAAATATTGTAGTTTTAATTTAATTATTTAAATTATATGTATAAAATGGTAAAATAAAATTGTATAAATTATTATATATAATATTTTTTTAAAATTATAAATACACATTTTATAAAAGAAATCAAAATATTAATAAACAAATAAAGATAATTACTAATAATAATATTCAAATTAAAATGACTGTCCATTAAGTTTTCACAATCATATCTTAAAATTTAATATGCCTTAAACCCCACAAGACTACCTATATAAATCAAAGTTGAAAAGTAATAACCACAACTTAATACCAATTTCCTCTTTCCAAGCCAATGTAAGTAAGGTATTCCATTTTGGGATTGACTTTGTAAATGAGTTATTTGAAAAGCATGCGAGTATAAGAATGTTAAAAACAAAGAATCTATACTACATAAATACAAACTTCATCTACATATCATGCCAAACTCTTGTGTTTACATGGGCACGTGTGATGTAGAGAGATTCATCAACTCTACAAACAGAGATGCACATTAGAAGTATCCATACATAGGAATAAAAAAAATGCACATAAGCATTCATAATACAATTTTAAAACCACACATTATTCACAAAAACAATTATAATTTTGCAATATTTATTTATTGAAGATGGACTTATCCTAGATTACATGAACAACATAGTTACTCTTTGGAACTCCACGCTTCCCTTAGATTCTACAACATCCAACGTAGTAACTTAGAGCCTCCTCTCTTATATGTTAAAAATTTCGTCACAATAAGGAGTTTACATATCTAGAACTATTGGAGAAATGCCAAATAATTCAACTACCAACTATTCAATTTAGATTTGGGGCAAGGAATTGTTTCATATTCCCAACTATTTTATGGATTTATTTTTTAGTATATCCATTAGAGATAATTTAAATATTACCTCTTGGCACTATTTCATGTACATAAACAATTATATTTAAAATGTCTCTTCATCAAATAACTGTCGCATGTAGAGTTGTCCTCTTCATGTAGTTGTTGGGCATGAAACTTCTATTTATCTAAAAGCAATGTTTTGTAGAAACTTCATAGATCTATAATAGCACACATTATGTAGTAGCCTTTTTACACCTATAGCATCATGTGTTATGTAGCAACAATCTATAAAAAAATGTTATGGAGCATATCTAAACTACTAAAGAAATCCACGTGCATGATAACCTTATGCACCAAGGATGCTCTTGAATCAGACTCCCCTGGTTGGAAATTTGAGCATATTGCTCAAAATGTTGGTGATAAGCATGTGCATATTTCTAGTCCTCCTCTTCCCATCTCTGATGCTAATATCCACAACATCTCCCTCAATCCCAAGTTTGTGCTACCTCAATTTCTTTTACCCCAATGGTGCTTACTTCCTTACCGTCCTCCCTCTTGGGCACCATTTTCATTGTTTGTTGTACTAATTGCAAGAGTACAACATTAGCTTCTTTGATAATTCTACCTTCAACTAGATCCTCCTCTTGGAAACAACTCGCGCATTCTCTATTACATTTTCTTAACATTGGCGATTGTAGCAGAGATTAACACCTGCAGGTTTTGGTCTAACGACAATCGTGCTCCAACAAATGGTATTAGAGCGACAGGTCTCGAGTTCGAAACTCACCCGAGTAACGCTAGGGGGGGAGATTGTTGGCATTTGCGTCCAACGCTCCCCGTGAGTTTCGCGACATGGGTTAACCCCCTCTCGTGGATCTTAACTTTGGCGATTATAGTGGATATTAACACCTGCAGGTTTTGGTCTAACGACAATCGTGCTCCAACAGTTACTTCTGTTATCTTATTTTCATTATGTTTTTTTTCATGCTTGACTAAGTGTATAATGGATCATAATTCATATTTTTATGCTCTGATTTATTGATTTCAAGTATTCACAAATTAGTTTTCCTCTAAATTTAATATTGGATTCATCCTGTTGATGCCCATATTAATGGTTGTTCATTTTTCTTCTTTTACCACCAGCAAATCAAGAACTTGACTGTGAACGGATAATTATCCCGCCTCTGTGGAAAGATTTGTATTGTGAAAGCCGTGTGTATCTTTTATATTTTATGATTATGACTCCAAGCCCAATGAAACCATCTTGTTTCAGCCATTACAATCTTTAATTTAGCTTGTGTTAAAATATTTCTGGCCATTGTATTCATCTACTGAGAGAGCCCTCTCTGGTAGGAAAGAAGCCAACTTTCCTCTTAAAGGTTGGTTTGAAAGAGTTACCTTAGGATAAATTCTGAGTGCTAACAATAGGTATGGATTCTTGATAACCCAACCTCCCTTAAATTTGGGGAGAGTTAAAGTAGTCCATTTGACCAATGGCGTACCCTCTGCTTGCTTGCTCGCTGTCCATAAAAAGGAAATTTTTTTCTCCTTATTTTGACCAATATACCCTTAAGGATATATGCTATTGATGCCCAGTAAACCGGTATGCTATGGAGAACTACTTTGAGCAACACTAGTCTGCCTCCTCTGGATAGAAAACTGTAACATCCCTCCTATTTGATCCCTATTATTATTATTTTGGTAAATGGTATACATATTCTGGTGAGGAAGCTCAAGGCCAAGGCCCCACCAAAGAACCTTACATGCTTTATTATTTATTTCGTATTGTAACGAAGGATCATATGGCTAGGAAACCATGATAATCTAGGACATTTATGACGAATGTCATCTGGCGCCAATAGGAAATTAAAGAAAGAGTCGCAGTTTGCTAAAAGTCTTAAGTGTCGTCTTAGATCATGAAATCCTAGGTCAATGGTCTATCTTGGTAGGAAATACTATGCGCCCTAAAATGTCGAAGAGAATTCGTGTGGGTTATCTAGTAACTAGTAAAACTATATATTATTATGATTCTAGATATGGCTAAGTGAGTACCTAAACATTTTTACAAATTCGTTAAAATATGGCAAATTATGCATAAATATTATAATCTAACCCACTTACAAGATTTCCTTGTGGAGGAAGATACATTATATATGACTTCATGAATATAATTATACAAATATATTTATATGTATTCATGTGCTAAATATTAAATAATTACAAGTAAAATGCTTAGAATTTCGGAAAAAGGAATTATGGTTATTTTTAAATAAACAAAGGATACCCTCAACTAAGTAGGGATCTTGGGTGATTAAGAGAAGGGTGCACACCCTGTTATAAGAGGGAATCATAAATTCATTTTATTATTTTATGGTGATGGGGCGCCAAAACATCGTTTGGGCCGCCACCTACCTTCTTGAGAGAGAGGCACGCTTTGTTTGTGTCCAATTGTCAATCAAAAGAGGGAGGACTCATCAGATTTGGAACTGAGCTCGAGTGTTAAAAGGGAGTTCTCTCTGATGATGAGGAAGGCATGGCTGGGAAGATCAAGATAGTGAGAACATAGTGAAAGTCTCTTTTGGGGAAAAAGACAGCTGGATTCGGTGAGAAGAGTTGATCCCAACTTGATTCAGTAGAGTGGGGATTGTGAAATGAGGAAGTATTCTTGGTTTTCTACCATGTTATTTATTTATTGTTGGGATCACTTATGTTGAATCTTTTTTTTAATATCCTAAAACATTTGCGCATCTCGGCACTTCGGGGGTTTTGGTTGATATGGTTACGGAAAGAATTTTGCACAGCTCTTTATTCTTTTGTTTGTTGATATGTGTAGGGTGAAGAATTGCGTAGCTCTAAACTGAGTTTTCTGTTGTTGACTTGTTATTTTGTATCCTCCTAAAGAAGCCTGTCTGGGAAATTGCAGCATGTTCTTGTTTGGGGTTTATGTGTATGATATATGTGGATTTTCGATGAGCGCCTAGCACATGTATTTCGCGCAGTAACTTGGGAAGGGATAGCTCCCCGACGAGCTTGATCCCATGATCAACCCTAGTGAGATCTCTATTTTCCAGTAGTGTTATTGTGGAAGAAGATATTTCCTGTGTCTTGTGTGTAGTTATGCTGCCACTGTGTAATTGCCTGTAGAGGTCTGCTATTTTTTTTATCATTTCTTACACTGTGTGTTAGATTTCGGTACCTTCCCTATTCATGATTTTAGTCATACGCTCCCTGCAATTAGATCCTGGCACAGATCCCTGTTGGTATGAGTAGGTATGCTTTTAACTTTTGGTATATATATTGGCTGCATGGATAGCCTGGTTTGGGCGATAACTCTTTAACGAGTATCGATCCCTTTTTCATTCTGCGTTGTTTGTATTTGTTATAATTTGGTTGCATAGATAATACGAATCGGGCGATACCTCCTCAATGATTATCGATCCCCTGTCACTCTGCATTGCTTGTATTTGGTGTACATTGGCTGCATAGATAAAATGGATTGGATCTGTCAGTTTGCATACTGAGATTTGCGGTGCTTCCATGTTTGTATTTGCTATTGAATCTGTCGTTTGCATAATAGGAAACAACCTTCATGTAATGTGATCCTATCCTAGGTAGATCATTTTTGTTTATGTTTGGTAATGTGATCGCAACCAAGTATGATCCACAGCTTTATGTTTTCAGCTCCTCTACTAGAGATAGCGCGCATAATTATTCATTTACAAGATAATTATGTTTCCGGAATATTCTAGCATTGAATCTCTGTAGCTTGAACTTTGCACACAGTATGTGTAGTAGCCAAAATCTTCACCTATGGTTTACCTTATTAGATCGATAGCCTGATCTCGGCATATCATTTCATAAGATAGCTTTATCGCTGTGTTAAAGTGCTATGATCGTCTAGGATGGATCCTTGTCTCGGATCACTGCCATCATTAGGATGGATCACTGTTTTAAAATGCCGCCATCGATTTTGAGATGGGTCTCTGTCATGGATGGTTGGCATCGTATTTTTTTTATGCTACTTGCAATTAGAGAATAACGCTATTGTTTTAATTTTGATAAGGGATCTTCGTGTTTCTTGTAGGGAGAGTCTTTGCTCAACCTTGGATAAAAGGGATTTGACCAAGCAAATATCTGTGATTAAATAGTTAATTCTTTAAAGGTAATGCTGCCATCGTTAGCCACGTTCTCCGCACACGAAGGCTGCTTATGTTTCTTCGAGTTTGACTTATCTTTATGTATTATCTCTGCCCTGCGATCCGTGAATGGCTTTGACAGCCTGAGAAATGATCTTTAATTAGTTCTTATGGTTGTATAATGATTTTTGTTACTTTGTTATACATATATATTCTCTTCCATGGTTGTTAGTTCCCATTGACATTTGTCATATGTTTTATCTCTGCACCGTGGGGTTGACAGCAGAAAAGGACAGCTATCAAGCTGGACCCCTGTTGATTGTGTTTATATATTTTATTAGCTATGCATTCTATTTTGGGAGAATGTTTAGAAAAGGGATAGTTTGATCCCAGGTTTAGAATATCTGTCTGTTTACGAACATCCATATGAGAACCGGGTTTGGATTAATGTATGGAATGGTGAATATTAGTTATGCTTAAGTACTTGATAATATTAGAATGAAAAATGTATCTATAGAATGAACTTGCTATGGTTCGACATTGTCCCTTAGAGTTTTTCTTTCATAATGGATGTATACTAGGAAAAGGTTTTGGAAATCATTTATGGGTTAAATTAAAATTGAAATAACTTATCTCAAAGAAACCTTTATGGTTATGGCATATGAATTGGAGTAGTATTTATATAATTTTTTTTTTTTAAATTTCACATAAATACTGATTTACATTTTTGGGTATGTTACATATGGTATTACAGCTACAGGTTACAAACACTCGGGCCTATTTGGGCTCAGTCGGAGAAGGTAAATGTATGTTGGTTGAACAACTCCAGCTACAAAGACGCAATAGGAAAATTGCATTTTCATAGTTCGGAAAGAGGTAACGGATAAGTCATCTATGAGTTGCAAGTAAGTAAGTCCCATTCTATAGTGGACGAAATTGTGTTGTGGTGATATGTTGTAACTAATAGTTTTATACAAAGAGAAGAATCATGACCTTGGTAAAAGTGGTATCTTTGCTTCCGATCGAATTTAGGACTAATGTGTATAGTTTAAAGTTGAAAGTGTTAAGCATTAAATTGATTGATTTGAACATCATAATAGTATTATTTTGTTAGGGAAAAATGTAAAGACAAATATTGGTTGGTATGTGGGTAGCATGGATTGCAAGGTAAATCCTTTAGATTATAAAGACTAAGAGAATTGTCAAATTTCTCCTTGTAAGATCACTCCATTTTATGTATCTTAATGAGCATTAAATTGATTCATTAAGGTTTGTCTTAAAAGAGGACTGTTGATATCTTATATTTTAAATAAAAGTTCTTCATTAGTGTAGAATGTACATCCTAGACATTGTGATAAATGTTACGGTTAGGAGTGAAAGCATTTTGACAATAACATTATAGTGACGATTGATTTCTTTTCATACTTAGTATAAGGAAGGGTTCATATTTATGAATACATTGAGAAGGTAACCATGATGACTAAAACTGTTTGTATCAAGATCCATGAGAAATACCATATTCCATTTTCTTTGTATATAGACATGAAAAAAAAATAAAAAAAATTGACAAGACATGTTATTACATTAACCAATAAAGGTTGCAGATTGAAAACTGTAAGCATAGGAATATTCATGTATCTTGTCGACATGCGAAGTTGGCTTATGAATTACACTCAACAATAGATATTGTCTAGAATTTCCAGATATATATAGAGAGTTGTATATACATAAATTACCTTACAATAGTCTCATAAATCTATGAGAAGGTAAATTGTAAACTTCGAAAGACAAATCAGACGATCATTGGAATTATCGTAAAGAGCTAAGTTATTTATGAATGCTATATACTAACATCGCAAATCTTATGCCGTAAGGTATATTAATGAAATTAATGAGAATGTTAATCTTGTATGGATGTAGTAAGTGAATGATGATTTCCTTACTATTATGTTAGGAGAAGGTTTTCTCACGAAATGCGTTTTGTGTTATACAAAAAGTACTAACAAGTGAATTCGACAGGTGGTCACATTTTGTGGAACTTGTGGAAAGACAAGGACACGATATAGTATACATGGTAAGCATATGGTAAGAATATGAATAAAGATCAAGGACTCATGAAAGGATATGCATTCGAACTAATGAGTAAAAAGGTGAACATATGTGATGATAATATTTTGTTTCTATTATGTTGCATGTTGTGGTTAATCAAAACTACAAGAAATAATAATTATTGTTATTTCTTGGACTCAAATGAGAAGGTTTGAGGGGAGAAGAATATTTCCAGGACAAAAGCGAGATGGCTTGAGGGGAAAGGAGCTTTCCGCTAAGTAAACACCAAGTGGCAAAAGTTGACCCAACTCTGTTTTGCTAAAGCAACTTTTCTTGGACTCAAGCAGGAGGCTGGGTGGAAAAGAAATTCCTGGACTCAAGCAAGAAGGCTTGAGGGGAATTCCGAAAGAGTTTTGTGATATCAATGGCAAAGACCTAGACACAAATATTGACATCTAGAGATAGGACATTGTTTGATGTCTTGAGGAGGAAAACTTTTTACTAGCAATAAAAAAGAAGAGTAACCTCAAAAGTGTAGCCCGTGAGTCCACATGAATTGGTGACAGAACTCGAGGAAGAGTTCTGTGTTCAGCATAGGAATTGTTGAAGTTACAAACTCAGGGGAGAGTTTGATGGTCAACAAAATGTTGTTGAAAGATTTGTTTTATGATATAACAATTAAACCACATATTAAACGACTTGTCTTGTAACTAGACTATTGGATGCATTTATGTCTAAATGTTATGGATGCTGGAGTAAGCAAGAATTTTCCTCAAAGATGAGGATGAATGATAAATGTTAAACGTTTACGGTTCGAAATTTTGTGAAATATATAATGCTAACCTTTGAATGATAAGGTATTGCAAAAGACTTGTACTACCCTATGATTAAAATTGCAAATGGTATGATTATGATATGCTGAAGAATGTTGAAAAATCTTATACGATTTGTACAATGTGCAGGTTATGAATGATAAGAGCTTGCGGAAATCGCGAAAATGTGAAGATGACCAAAACAAAAGAGCAAAAAAAGTGAAAGATGATGAAAGGATGCGAAAGACAAACTGTTAAACACCGAGGACGGTGTTATTATTAAGGGGAGGAGGATGTAACATCCCTTCTATTTGATCCCTATTATTATTATTTTGGTAAATGGTATACGGTTTCTGGTGAGGAAGGTCAAGGCCAAGGCCCCACCAGAGAACCTTACATGCTTTATTATTTATTTCCTATCGTAACGAAGGATCATATGGCTAGGAAACCATGATAATCTAGGACATTGATGACAAATTTCATCTGACGCTAATAGGAAATTAAAGAAAGAGTCGTAGTTTGCTAAAAGTCTTAAGTGTTGTCTTAGATCATGAAATCCTAGGTCAACGGTCTATCTTGGTAGGAAATACTATGCGCCCTAAAATGTCTAAGAGAAGTCGTGTGGGTTATCTAGTAAAATTAAATATTATTATTATTCTAGATATGGCTAAGTGAGTACCTAAACATTTTGACGATTTCGTTAAAATATGACAAATTATGCATAAAGATTATAATCAGAGCTTCTTGGAGGAAGGAGCTTAATAAATATAACCCACTTACAAGATTTCCTTGTGGAGGAAGATACATTATATATGACTTCATGAATATAATTATACAAATATATTTATGTATTCACGTGTTAAATATTAAATAATTACAATTAAAGTGCTTAGAATTTCAGAAAAAAAGGAATTATGGTTATTTTTAAATAAACAAAGGATACCCTCAACTAAGTAGGGATCTTGGGTGATTAAGAGAAGGGCGCACACCCTGTTATGAGAGGGACTCATAAATTCATTTTATTAGTTTATTGTGGCGGGGCACCAAAACATCGTTTGGGCATCCACCTACCTTCTCGAGAGAGAGGCATGCTTTGTTTGTTTCCAGTTGTCAATCAAAAGAGGGAGGACTCATCAGATTTGGAACTGAGCTCGAGTGTTAAAAGGGAGTTCTCTCCGATGATGAGGAAGGCACGACTGGGAAGATCAAGATAGTGAGAACTGAGTGAAAGTCTCTTTTGGGGAAAGAGACAGCTTGCTTCAGTGAGAAGAGTTGATCCCAACTTGATTCAGTAGAGTGGGGATTGTGAAACGAGGAAGTATTCTTGGTTTTCTACCATGTTATTTATCTATTGTTGGGATCACTTATGTTGAATCTTTTTTTGTTACATCCCAAAACATGTGCGCAGCTCGACACTTCAGGGGTTTTGGTTGATATGGTTATGGAAAGTATTTTGCACAGCTCTTTATTCTTTTGTTTTTTGATATGTGTATGGTGAAGAATTGCGTAGCTCTAACTGAGTTTTATGTTATTGATTTGTTATTTTGTATCCTCCTAAAGACACCTGTCTGGGAAATTGTAGCATGTTCTTGTTTGGGGTTTATGTATATGATATATGTGGATTTTTGATGAGCGCCCAACACATGTATTTCGTGTAGTAACCTGGGAAGGGATAGCTCCATGACGAGCTTGATCCCTTGATCAACCCTAGTGAGATATCTATTTTCTAGTAGTGTTGTCGTGGAAGAATAGATTTCCTGTGTCTTGTGTGTAGTTATGCTGCCACCGTGTAATTGCTTGTAGAGGTATGCTATTTTTTATTATTTCTTACACTGTGTGTTAGATCTAGGTACCTTCCCTATTCACGATTTCAGTCATACGCTCCCTGCGATTCGATTCTGGCGCAGATCCCTGTTGGTATGAGTAGGTATGATTTTGACTTTTGGTATATATATTGGCTGCATGGATAGCCCGGTTTGGGCGATAACTCTTTAACGAGTATCGATCCCTTTTTCATTCTGCGTTGTTTGTATTTGTTATAATTTGGGTGCATAGATAATACGGATCGAGCGATACCTCCCCAATGAGTATCGATCCCCTGTCACTCTGCATTGCTTGTGTTTGGTATACATTGGCTGCATAGATAAAATGGATTGGATCTGTCGGTTTGCATACTGAGAGTTACGGTGATTCCATGTTTTTATTTGTTATTGACTTCGCCGTTTGCATAACACGAAACAACCTTCATGTAATGTGATCCTATCCTAGGTAGATCGTTTATGTTTCTGTTCGGTAATGTGATCGCAACCAAGTATGATCCACAACTTTATGTTTTCAGCTCCTCTACTAGAGATAGCGCGCATAATTATTCATTTACAAGATAATTATGTTTTTGGAATATTCAAGCATTGAATCTCTGTAGCTTGAACTCTGCACACAGTACATGTAGTAGAGAAAATATCACCTATGGTTTACCTGATTAGGTCAATAGCCTGATCTCGACGTATCATTTCATAAGATAGCTTTATCGTTGTGTTAAAGTGCTGCGATCGTCTAGGATGGATCCTTGTCTCAGATCACCGCCATCATTAGGATGGATCACTATTTTAAAATGTCGCCATCGATTTTGAGATGGGTCTCTGTCATGGATGGTTGGCACAGTATTTTTTTATGCTGCTTGCAATTAGAGAATAATGCTATTGTTTTAATTTTGATAAGGGATCTCTGCGTTTCCTGTAGGGAGAGTCTTTGATCAACCTTGGCTAATAGGGATTTGACCAAGAAAATCTTTGTGATTAAATAGGTAATTCTTTAAAGGTAATGTTGTCATAGTTAGCAACGTTCTCTGCACACGAAGGTTGCTTGTGTTTCTTCGAGTTTGACTTATCTTTATTTATTATATCTGCCCTGTGATCTGTGAATGACTTTGATAGCCTGAGAAATGATCTTTAATTAGTTCTCGTGGTTGTATAATGATTTTCATTACTTTGTTATACATATATATACTCTTCCATGGTTGTTAGTTCCCATTGACATTTGTCATATGTTTTATCTTTGCACCATGGGGTTGACAGCAGAAAAGGACAGCTATCAAGCTGGACCCCTTTTGATTGTGTTTATATATTTTATTAGCTATCCATTCTATTTTGGGAGAATGTTTAGAAAAGGGATAGTTTGATCCCGGGTTTATAATCTCTGTCTGTTATTTGCGACAACGAGTTCTATTGTTATAATATTTTTGTAAAAGTTTAAGTTGTATACTTGTGATTGTTTCGGAAGATGCACTCGATGAGAGAGGCTTCAAGGGTTTAGAAAGCAATTAATGCAACACATGTGTTGCAAGATGTAAATTCTTCTTTGAATAATAGAAGAGAAAATATGGCTTTGTGGACGTAGCCCAAGGTTTGGGTGAACGACATTAAAATGGTCTTTTTATGTGTGACTCTTTATGTGTGTCACTTATGTGTATCCTTATGCATCAATTATGAAATGATGGCCTTGTTGTTGTGCAAGTGTGTGTGTTGAAGAATGATAATTAATATTGAACTATTGTTGTTATTGTGTTTTATGTAAGGAGGTGGTCTTATGGTTTAATACTAACAAAGTGGAGTGCAGATCATGAAGGTCATTAATATTACGAACATCCATATGAGAACTGGGTTTGGATTAATGTGTGGAATGGTGAATATTAGTTATGCTTAAGTAATTGATAATATTCGGCTTGGTGGGATAACCACTTCTCCTTGAGTGCTCAGTTTACTAATCGGGTGTCTAGATCCTCTGGCCGGCTAGTGAACATCTATGGTCCGAGTCCTTTCCCACAGAAGAGTGATTTTTTTCAACACTTATTGTGGCGGAGAGACCAAGCCTCTGTTGGATCATGGATCATAGGGGGAGATTTTAATCTTATCTCGTCTCTTGAAGAAAAAAAAGGGGGCAAGAGGGTTCTGGATAAATTCCAGGAATCCTTTGGAGGTTTTATCACCCAAATCCCCTTCATCGACATTGAGACTGGAAACGGCCTATATACCTGGAAAAACAAACAAGGGGGAACCCATTTGGTGGTATCTAGAATTGACTGGTTCCTGACCACGGAGGATCTGGTAAGAGATGGGGGAGAGGCCCATGTTGTTGTCCTTCCGTCGGCTGGCTTGATCATTGGCCTATTTGACTCCAATGGGAATGGTCCAATGCCTTTCTTTTCAAACCTTTTAGGTTCGAGCAATTTTGGTTAGAACATAAGGATTTCAAAGAGTTGGTGGGTCAGTGGTGGCAGGAAAGTTTTCCACTCAGGGGGACCGGGATGTTTCAATTCCAACAGAAATTAAAGGCTCTCAAAGCCAAAATAAAAGCTTGGAATAAAGCAGACTTTGGGCACATTTTTCAAGACAAAGCGAAGGTTGTGGCAGAACTTGAGCTTTTGCACAGAAGGGGAATGGAAGAAGGTTGGACAGATGAGCTCAAGGAGCATGAATATAACCTGATGATTCAATTGGAGGCCAGAGAAAAACAGGAAGAGATTTTATGGAGGAAAAAATCTAGAAATCAGTGGCTCCAAGAAGGGGATAGGAATACAAAAATTTTCCACAATACTTTGATCCACAATCATCACAAATCCAAAATTTATAAGCTCCGTAAAGCTAATGGAAGCTAGGCTGAATCTAGGTAGGAAATTGAAGATGAACTTGTCCACTACTTTGAAGATATTCTTAAGGAGGACCGAGTGGATCGTAGCAATGCTATTTCCTGGATTACCAGACATATTCCTAGATTGGTCACTAATGAGAATAATGAGCTTCTGAAAAAACCTGTTACCTTGCAAGAGGTTGAGGAAGCCATGTAGTAGATGGCTTTGGGTAAATACCCTGGCCCTAATGGTTTCACCACCAATTTTTTCCATTTATTCTGGGATTTAATTAAACAGGAGGTTGTAGACATTGTGGGGGAATCTCGACGATGTGGTGGAGTCCTGAAAGCCTTTAATGCCACTTTTTTTACATTAATACCCAAGGAGGAGGGGGCCGAGGTGCCTAGCAAGTTTCTCCCGATTGCCTTATGTAATGTTATTTACAAAATTATTACTAAGGTGGTTGCTAACCATTTGAAACCTCTGCTACCTATTCTGATCAGCCTGGAGCAATCTAGATTTGTGGAAGGATGACAGATCCTTGATGGAATCATCTTATCCCATGAAACCATTCACTCCTTGAAGACTACCAAGAAGCCTAGTATGATGATCAAACTTGATATTGCAAAAGCTTATGATAAATTAAGTTGGAAATATATGCGATGCATGTTGGAGGCCTATGGATTTGGAGTGGAATGGGTTAGTTGGGTTATGAATCTGGTTACTACACCCTCCCTTTCTATTCTACTTAATGGTTCTCCTACCAGGATTGTCTACTCGTCCCGTGGCATTAGGAAAGGAGACCCCCTTTCCCCTTTCCTCTTCATTCTTATGGCGGAAGGGCTTGGCCGTCTTATACACTCACTCTCTATGGAAGGGGAAATCAGAGGCCTGAACCTCCATGATGGAATGTCGAAACAGACCCACCAACAATTTGTAGATGATACTATGTTAATGGGGCACCCTTCAGTCCAAGAAGCCCATGCCTTTAAAAAAAGTCTAAATCTTTTTGCTAAGGCCTATGGGCTTGAAGTAAACCCTGACAAGTCTTGGGTTTTCTTTTTCAACACTCCCAGTGTTACTCAGTGCAACATCCTTCACATCCTCAATTTTTCCAAAGGCTCCCTTCCTACCAAATTCCCGGGAGCTCCACTTTCAGAGGGCACCCTACAAAAGATTTCTTTGTAGGACCTTTTGAACTGAATAAAGAGCAGACTTAACAATTGGATTAATAGACCCTTAAAATTTCCCAGTCGGCGAATGTTGGTCAAATCTGTCCTGCAAGCTATGCCAATTTATCTCTTCTCTCTGTTGTCAACGCCTAAATCAATCCTCATAGAGATTAGAGGCATCCAATGCAACTTCTTATGGGGTGGCAAGGAGGCCAAATCCAAATTCGCCTTGATCAGATGGGATATCTTATGTCGACCTAAGGAACAGGGAGGTCTGGGGCTTAGAGATCCTGAGGTGGCCAGTGACATTCAGGGCTCTAAGTTGTGGTGGCGATGGTGTAACCACAACAATGAGCCATGGGTGAAGCTTTGGAAAGTCAAGTATGCCAGGAACCACCAAACCAATCAGTTGATCAGATACAATGCTGATACTACGGGCTCTCATATTTGGACAAAGGATCTAAGAGGGAGAAAGTTGGTCCAGGATCACAGCTTCTGGGAAATTGGCGATGGTGAACTGGCCAATTTTTGGGATGACTCATGGAATCAATTCCCTAAATTGGGGAATGATCATAGGTGGCAGAGTATTAGAAATCATGGTCTGAATGAAGGAAAAATCAAGGTTTGTCACTTTTGGTCTGATCAGCCCACGGAAACTTGTAGATCCTGGTTAGACCAACAATGGTGGACTGGTATAATTAATGAAGATGATGGTAGAGATTTTGGGGAAGTGCTCTAAGAAAGATACATTCACAAAAGAACCGGTCCATATAAGCTTCGATGGGGATATCGGCAGAAAGGGGTATTTAGCATAAAGGAAGCCTATGATTTGCATATGAATAAGGAAGCAACAAATGAAGCTCCTTGGGGAAAATTATGGAAATTGAACCTCTGGCCAAAAACTGCTATTTTTTGTTGGCTGATTGTCTGGAAAAGAGTCCTAACAGGGTAAAACCTTAAGAAACGGGGAATACAAGGCCCCTCATGTTGCCCCTTATGCATGAATAATGAGGAAACTCTCAGCCACTTGTTGGATGAGTGTGAGTTTTCCTCTTTCCTTTGGGACAGAGGTGCCATGATATTCCGAAGAAGTGATCGGGCTCATGGACAACCTGATCTTATGCTGCGCAATTGGAATGCCCAAACCTTTAATAATCCAATTTTAGCTTTGATTTGGCAAATGTTTCCAGGGATGGTCTCCTAGAACCTTTGGAAAGAACGAAATGGGAGGATATCCAGGGACAAAAAACATCGTAAAGAGGAGGTGTGGGAGACATTGGTATGCAACATTTAGGAAACAATCTGAAACAGACAGTGGACTAACGAGGATAAAAATATCACGAAAGGGGACCTGCTTATTGCCAAGGGTTGGGGTCTTGGTAGGGAGGACATGCTTGGGTTGCAAAGGCGAGACTGGATTTGCAAACCCACTAGTCCCAATTTTTGGTCTCCAACTGGGTAGATGGAATTTAAAATAAATTTTGACGAGGCGTCGCGTGGAAATCCTGGGGCTCCTGGTTACGGTGGGGTTTGTCGAAATGCAGATGGGACGATTCTTCAGGTTTTCTTTGGATACCTTGGACACGATACGAATAACTCTGTAGAGCTTGATGGTCTCATCCATGGTCTGCTGCTGGTTATTCAGGGTGTATTATTCCCATCCACTATAGAGGGAGATTCGAAAATCATTATCCACATGGATAAACGACAGGTGCAAGGGAAGTCAACTGAACACGTGACATCCAGCTGGAGGCTTTCTCATCGGCTAGATTTCCTCTGTCGCCTCGTGCATACCAACAGTCAGCTTTCTTTCCACCATGTCCACCGGGAGGCTAACAAGGTCGCTGACTATCTTGCAAATTTGGGTGTTGATAGGGGTGGCGGCCACTCATCAAGCCACATGGCATATTTCAAGAATGAAGCATGGGCCCCCAAGTGCTTACAGTTGGCCGCTGAGGACTTTAGTAGAAGCCACCTGGTGGAGGGTGATCAACATGTGCCCCCGGGAAGTGACAGGCGTAATGTGGATGTCACTCCGATGGCGAATGGATGATGAGGTCTTTAAGGCAAAGAAGTGATAATTCCCACAGGTTGGTTATTATGGGAATGAAGGTGAAGTACAGTTTCAGGATTTTCACGATCCAGGTGAGGGATTTGCACTAGCTCCAATCTTTTCTCATCATGGCCTTAATTATTCTTTGTAATGGCGAGGGTACGTTCCAGGCTCCGTTCAGATCTTCAGGGGACTTGGCCATTTATGGCCTGGACGATCTCATTATGAGCAGGTGACCTTTATATGGATGTTCCTTTCTATGTGGGACTCATTCCTGGCCTGAGGGTGGTAATACTTGTCTCTATGTCTCAGTTGTTAGTTTTTTTAGAGTTTCTACCAGGGTGTGGTTTGCGCAATCGCGTCCCTCTGATTTCTGTTTTCCCTCTGTTTTGCGCGCTGCAATGGCCCCTAAGCGTGAAACTAGTGATTCCTCTGGGATGGGTTATGCTCGCACTAGCCTGAAAGGTAAAGAGAAGGTTAATTTTAGGGGTTGTGGCTCGGGCAGGGTAATGAGGGCTCAAGTTCGGGCGCAATCTTCCACCTCATTCTTTCGTGAGCGTATTCCGGATCCCATCAGGGAAGATATTGAAGTTATTGAGAAGAACCTTTGGAACAAAGTCCAAGCCCTACCTTTTGAGGAAGTCAAGAATGAGGTGGAGGATTGGGTCACTGATCCAGGTACTACTGTAGGGGGAGCCTCGGCCTACTACAAAATGGTGATGGTTTACTAGGTCACTAAGAACCTATTAGCTCATGTGGTGATGGGAGGTAGCACGAAGCGTCAAGGCGGTGAAGAAACTGTCAAGGCGTGGAAAGCTCATAACGCGGACAACCGGTTAATGCACTGTAAAATTGATGCTATTGCGAAGAAGATGGGCCTCTCTTTTCCGTATCCGGGCCTGGATGCATAGGGGAATTGGGTCTCCAGCAGCAAATCGCCTAAGTAGGGTTCACCCCGACCAATGGCTGTTGTTATTTCGGACGAGAATCTCCCCCAGAAGAAGGTGGCAGACACTAAGATGCCAGAGAAAGGTATTGCAGGATCATCGGCTCTGCCGCTGAAAGGTCTTGGGATTTAGGTTTTTTCCTGTTTTCGGTTTTGTTGTATCTCTGTCTGTAATTCGGAATATGGGTAGTAGGCAGTGTTCGGTGAAAATTGTAAGTCAGGATAGGGGGAATGTTTACTGTTCTGAGAATTTTGATAATTTTGTGTGGTCGATGAGGAGTTCCGGCTTCATGGACGCTCGCTCTGCAAATTGTAGCTTTGATTGTGCATCGATCTGTAGTGTTTTGGGTTGGACTCTTAACTCAGCGACGTTGCAAGCACGACATGTATCTCTTTTTTAAGCAGTAATATAATGTTTTTATTTACAAAAAAAAAAGTACTTGATAATATTAGAATGAAAAAGGTATCTATAGAATGAACTTGGTATGGTTCAACATTGTCCCTTAGAGTTTTCATTTCATAATGGATGTACACTAGGAAAAGGTTTTGGAAATCATGTATGGGTCAAGTTAAAATTGAAATAACTTATCTCAATGAAACCTTTATGGTAATGGCATATGAATTGGAGTAGTATTTATATAATTTTATTTTTTTAAATTTCACATAAATACTAATTTACATTTTTGGGTATGTTACAAAAACGATTTTCCCATAGAGAGATTCTCGCTTCTATTTTCTTGAATAGCCATATCCAATCTTGAAAATCATAGGCATTTGGTTTAAGAAAGAAACCCAAATACTTGAAACCTTCTGTAATAGGGATTAGAGGGAAAGGGATTAACTCACTTATCTTGGTCTATTGATCAACGGGGAGATTATTGTAAGATAAACTTGACTTTTCTGTGTTTATAACCATCCCTGTGGCCTTCTTGTATTTCTCCAAAATCTCTGCAAAGGCTTGTACATTTCCAAGCGAGCATTCCCCCAGCAGAAGCACGTCATCCAAAAACAAGGGATGGGTTAGTTCCATTGTGCTTGATATCCTAACACCTTTTATCGATTCAACTTCTTTTTCTTTGTGAATTAGATGACTTAAAGCCTCTGACTAGAAGAAACATGCAAGGAAACAGGGGACATCCCTGCCTTAAGCCTCTTGTTGGTCTGAAGAAATGGGAGGGAGCACCATTAATTAAGACTGCATACAATGTTGATTGGATGCATCCCATAATCCAATCCACTACCTCTAATGGAACACCTATTTGAATTAATAATAGATGAATAAAATACCAACTTACCCTATCATAGGATTTGGATAGATCCAGCTTGAGAGAAAAGGCATACAATTTTTCTTTTTTTATGGAATGAATTGCTTCTTGCGCAAGAGAAACTGCATCATGAATCTGTCTGTTGAACATAAAGCCAAATTGCTCTTCCAAAATCACTTTGTTGAGTATGGGTTTCATCCTCTGTGCTGCGATCTTAGCTATAACTTTGTATACCAAATTGCAACACGTTATTGGTCTGAAATCATCAAAGGTGTCTCTTTTCTGCTTCTTAGGAATTAAAGTGATGAAAGTAGAGTTTAAGGCTCTTAGTATCTTCCCTGATCGTTGCGATTCTTTGACCACCTTCAACAAGTCTTCCTTTATCAAATCATAGAAACCAAGAAAAAATTCCAGGGCGAAACCATCCGGACCTGGAATTTTTCCTTTTTGGAAGGAATGGAGAACCCAGTTGAGTTCCTCCTCAGTTAATTCTCTAGACAGGTCCTCCCTCATTTCATCTATTATAAGTCTGGGGAAGAGACTTATGACCTCCAAAATTTTTGAGATAGGGAATCCCGGAGGAGCAGTAAACCGAGTTCTGAAGTGCTCTACTGCTGCCTTTGCTTTGTCCTAGAAAGACCATGCTTTGTTACCCTAGTCATCTTTTATTTCTACTATTTTTTTTATGCTCTTTATGTGCACAACAAACCAATGAAAGAACTTAGTATTCTTGTCCCCTTCTGCTAACTAAAGAGCCCTTCTTTTCAGATGCCAGTGTTTCTCTTCCTTTGCTATAAGAACACTTATTTTTTTCTCTAGAGATTTTAAGGACTCTAGTTCTTCGTTGGTAAAAAAACCCTGCTTCATTTGAACTAAAGAAGTCCTTTTTTTTTAGACTCTATTTCTCTTAACTCTTTTTGAGAGAATGCTTTGTGCTTCTGACCCCACTCTTTGGAGAGTTTTTTTATTCTGACCAGATTATCAACCAATTGCTGCATATAGGTGGTTGAGGTAGGGTTTGCTAACGATAAAAATTTTCCATGACCAGATTTCGATAGGATTCCTTTCCAACCAAGCAGGGTTAAATTTGAAAGGGGAAGGAGGGTTTTTTTTCCGGATTTGTTATTGATAAAGTAATAGGTCTATGATCATAAATACCTCCTGTTTCCACTAAGTATTTTAAAACCAAATGATCTTGAAACAGACTTTCTGCAACTAAGAAACGGTCTAACCTTTTTGTGATTGCTTGATCCCCACTACGGTTATTTCTCCATGTGGGTTCCAATTTTAAAGGTTGTACATCGACCAGTTTTTTCTCCTCAAATAATGTACTGAAAATTTGACTTATCGAATCACATCATGCATTTTCCCCCCAAATTTATACTGTAGAGAGGGTTAGGCTTAGATCACCCGCAAGGATTAGATTTGGATGATCCAAAGCACCAGAGTTGCGCAAGGCTTCCTAGAATTCTCTTCTTCCATTAAATGGACCATATACGTTTAAAAAAGACATGAGAATCCCAATATCTGTATCTTCCAGTTCATTTTTTAATGCTGCATCGTAAAGGGATGACGATCGAAGATTTAATTCTAGACTCCAAGCTGAGATTAAACCTATTGAATGACCATCCACATCTATTTCTTCTATCTTCCAATCTCTTAAAAAACCACTCAAAACTTCCTTCGCTTTATTTCCCTCCATCATTGTTTCTTGCAATAGCACGACCTTTGGTTTTAAGATATTTATCAATCTTTTGAGGGCTAATTTTTTGGAGTCCCCCCCTAGCCCCCTTGTGTTAAAGGAGAGAGCTATCATTAAGCACACTTTGACATGGATTTTTCAACTCTAAGAGCCCTTCCAATAGTTGATTGTTTTCCATCTTAATTTCTTTGGATGCTTGGTTTTTCTCCTTATAGAGAAAGGATTTCCGGCATGCTTAGACCGTAACCCATACTCCCATCTTGCTACTTGAGAATTCCCCATAGTCTCAATGACTGACTGTGCGGAACCCTTTGGAGGTGGAGTTGAGATGGTAATTAGCTTTCCCTCCTTAAATGGGGAATTTACTTCTTTTCCTTTGTGTTTATGAGTGAAACCCTTAATTATAGAATTATTTGAAAAATCCATATTAAGAACGGGGTTACCTTCATTAACCGTGGGAGACCCAGGCCCGACGTGCCTTTTTCATCATCTTTGAGTTGGCGCCTGTCCTTTCCTTCTGTTTTTGCTGGTTTGGCTTTCAGTTTCGAGTCTTCCACCTTTTCAATGCAAGTGACATCCTTCATTGTATCTTTTGGTTCATTTACTGATTCTGCTGCATGTACCAATGGTTCTGCACTCTGTGCGCCACCCTGAGCTTTCCTGACCCACACCTTCTTGAAATGGGGTTTCTTTTGACGTTCATGTTGCTCGATGCAATCTTTTTGTATATGTCCAACCTTTCTACAGCTGAAGCACCTAAACGGTAGCTTCCAATAATCCAAGCACTGTATCCATGAGCTACCATGCATTTCGAGCAGGATCTCTTCAAATAATCCGTCTCGTATGTCCATCTCAACTAGAATTTGGGGACATCGTCTGTCTATCGTGGACTTCCAGTCATTTTCGAGCACTATAAACTTGCCCAGTTTGTTCCCAATTCCTTCTAAAATGTGTTTCTGCCAGAAAACCATTGGCAGACCTGGAAAAATCACCCAAATCTGTTGAATGTTATGTGGCTCCTTTCTAGTATTAAAGCTTCAACCCCAAAGGACCCCATCTCCGTATTTGGTTTAACAATTTGGATCCATCCTCCTCCTCTTTGACCTTGAAGAGGAACCACCCCCTCGGAAGGATGTGGAAATGCGTTATGTATCCAATTAAGGGATGCCAATGAGTTTCCATCCAGCTCGTTAATGTTGCTCTGCTTGTCACCTTTCCACTGAACCGTCCTAACAGAGAGAAATTTAAGTAGTATGGAATTTATGTTAACTGTATGTCCCTTCCAACTGAAAGTTCCATACATCTTGCTTTGGGCCTAATACTTTTGGATTTGTTCAGGCCTCGATTCTGCTGTTGTAACTCATGTATGGGCTCATCATTGCCAAATCCGGTAGCTTGTAACTCGTGTAGGGTTAATGGTGGCATACCTTTGTCATCCTTAGCCTCCGTGGAGGACGTCATTTTTTTGCAGGGGGTAGATTTATCATTAATCCTCTAGCTAACCGTACTGCGGAAATCATCATACGAGCAAAATATCATCCCGCTTAGGGACTCCTCATAATCCACCTCGTCTAGAAACACCATGTTCGATTGCGTCGCTCTCCTTCAGTTTGGGTATTGAGATATGAAATCTCTAAAAACTTCAAAAAATATTCTCCTCAAGTCCGAGCTTACCCCGAGCCCTATATATATATATATATATATATATCCCTACTAATTTCTTAAACTAGACACAAAAGGGAAAAACCCTTTTTAGAAGAACCGTGCCATGAATTTGGGGGACATCTTTGCTTGAGATGTGGAGGTGTTTCCCCTGCACTTAGCAAGTTTCTTTTAATGAAGAAACCTCCTTAGAGAACTCAGCACTACTACCCAGTGATGGAATTTGATGGGCAAAATGCCTATCATGGGGCATTTTGACCGTCAAATACGGTTTGAAATTTTAGTTAACTGTCTTTTGTGAAGGGTAATAAAATTTCTAAACTGTCATTATATTGTACTACTATTTTTTAAGGACAAAAAATTCCTAAACTGCCATTATATTACTAAATTTACTAGTAGTATTTTAATATATTTATGTTATATAAAACTATACTTTTTAAATTCCAACTTCCAAAGCATATATTCACTAAATAAATAGAAACTATTTTTGAAGGACAACAAAATTCTTAAAATGTCATTATATTACTAATTTATTAATATATTTATGTCATGTAAAACTATCCTTTCTAAATTCCAACTTCCAAAGCATATAATCACTAAATAAATAGAAACATCTATTAAATTAAAATTATTTCCATGCCTTTCCATTTGCAAATTGCATTGATTTGTTAAACTATACTTTCTAAATTCCAACTTCCAAAGCATACATTCACTAAATAAATAGAAACATCTATTAAATTAAAATTATTTCCATGTCTTTCCATTTGCAAGTTGCATTGATTTTTCCTAAAAACAGAAAAACGCATTTAAGCCAATGATTTCTCCATTATTTTTTTATTTTTTTATTAGTGCAATGAGCATCTAGAATCTACAAATTTCAGTGCTCGATGCTCATTGATTGTATTAACATGCTACAACAACTTTGGGAGTTGGAAGTTGGGAGTTGCAGGGCCTTGGATACATACACTTATTTGCATTATGAGAGGTAATGCTTGCACTATTTTTTTGGGTATGTTTGTGTATTTTTTAATAATTTTAAATAACATCAGTGTATGCAGTGTAATCTATATAGATTTGGACTCAAAGAGTATTGGTTAATTCTTCAACTCTCATTGAAATTGAAATGAAAATTTCTTATATTTCTCTCATGGTTCAATTTGAGTGAGAGATGTAGAATTTAAATGAAGGCAAGTACTAAATAAGGGGTTGAGAGACATGAAATGTGTGTGCAACATTTGGAATAAAAATAGTCCATGCAATTTGTAGTATAAACAATACTCAAACATAATATACAGAAAAAATTGCATATTATAGAGCTATAATTTGTAGAGTCTTGCATTTTCGATTTACAAGACTCGCTTATAGATATATAGCTTTTTAGTGGGAATATTGCTTATAGATATATAGCTTTTTAGTGGGAATATTGATTCAATTCAAGTATATTGTAACTCTTACCTCCATTTTATGATATCAATTTTACAAACAAAAACAATTATGTGATATTTATTTTCGTTTTATATGCATAATTGTGTGAAATTAAAAAACCATTTTTTTGTTTATTTATGCTTCATTGTTTATTTAATTTTGCATATTATGACGTGTCTTCATATTTATTCTTTTAAGTTATCATTTTATGTAATATTAATTTAGTACATAAATGGTAAATAAAATGAATATGAATCAACTAATGGATCGTGATAGATATTAATAATGATTATTTTAATTTTATTATAAAAAAGTCAATAAAATAAATATTATTAATAGTCAATAAAATTTATTATATATTTTTTTTTAAATAGGGGAATCAGCAACTGGGAAGGAACAACCCGCAAGCATGGGGCACGGGTAAGCCGAGGTGATTTGAATTCGTGACCTCCATTTACAACATTTCCTTCATATCAAGCGAATCGTCGATTAGGCTGCGGGCAACAAAATTTATTATAAAAAAGTCAAGAAAATAAATATTATGTTGAAAAAAGTCAACAAAATTAAATTATTGAAGGGTAATATTTTTTAAGAGACTTCACTGTTCACTGTTGAAGAGTAAAATTTAAAACCCAAATTGTCAAAAAAAAATAAAAAAATAAAAATAAAATAAAATAAATCTGACTGTTGAAATGAAAACCAAATTCCAACACTGATACCACCTAACTCCCGCTGTCTTTTTGCAGATCTTTCCTTTAAACTTTCTAACTGTGGCAGACCTCGAATTGGGGGATTTCCTCTACGAGGAGGCAGACTCTCCAAAGAGAGTAGAAATATCAAGTGTTATAAAAGGGGTAGCTTCTCAGAAGAGGGCACGCTCTCGGTTGTATGTTTATCAGTGTCCTTTACGCTAAGATTAGGGTGGGACAGCTCCCGTGGAGCCGAATCCCAATTTTACTGCCTTCCTTATGAGCGACCTCTCCATCAGATATGGCCCGCTTTTTGCTCACGCTACTAAGCTCGCTATAGTGAATTCGGCGCTTTGCGTGACAGAGACACATCAGGGTAAAGCGATCTTTACCATGGGGATAGTTGAAAGCGACCCCTGCAATGACTAATGGCGATACATCTCCGTAGTAAGAGCTGGTAAGAGATTTTTGTGATAAGAGATTGGTAAGTTATCTCTGCATATAAATTCATTTTATACATATATATTACCCCCTACATAGATCTGCAGTTCCCTATTGATCACAACATATTTCAGTGGATCGCAGTAGCATTTGGGTTCGATCTTAGTTTGGGATTGCTGCATATTTATATCCAGTACATTGTTACACTCTACACGCAATATACTATCTCCGCATTGGTATTTGATTCGGTTGATCTGTGTATATCTTCATCAATCGCTGTATATTTTGGTGGATCGATGCACACCTTTTATACTTTGAATTTGGTATTTTATCTGTTGGAAGGTGGAGCTTTGATTTCCGTGTTTTTTGTTTTTCATAGTAATCGTGTGGAAAATCGGCTTGTTAGGGGCGCAGCCCTACTTCAACCTTGAGATTCTCCAGATTAGGCCTGAGCTTGATGGAGAGGGGAACAGCCCTATCTTTCTACCTTTACATTTATGTGTCTATTAAATCTGCTCCATATCGAGCGTGAGCTTGATGGACGGGGGCGCAACCCTATTCTCCTTACCTCTGAATTTTATGAGTGTGTTAATTATGGGTGTGTGATAACTGGGACTTAAATCGCCCCTGCCGGCGACTGAAAATTTTCCGGCGAGGCACAGTTCCACCCCTTCTTGTTATTTTTTTGGAATTTCGACCATCTGAAATGGGCCAAAACCCTTCGGCGCATAGTTCTGCAGTAAATGGGGTGGAACTACAATTCCATCGATTTTTATAACCGGATCTAGGGAACAAATCACCAGAAAAGCGCAGCGATTTGAGTGCCAGTTATCCCACGCCCTTAATTATGCTCGAGAATTAGGCGTGAGCTTTAATTATGCTCTAGAATTAGGCGTGAGCTTGATTGATTTCAGGTTTCCTAGTACCTAGGAGTTAAATCATCACATCAATAAATGATTTTAAATAAAGCGTATGCTTTTGGCATAGGGACCAATCCCTCCCATATACCCTTTTCCTTAATATTTACGCCGTAGGTGTTTCACCAACGAGAAGCATAACCATCCACGTCGACTAGATTCCTTGCTCATAGAGCGAATGGAATGTTGCCATGTGGATGGTGCTGTCGTGAAGGTTCTGTCCGCTTGCGGCAAGGTTTTATCCTGCAAGTTTTTCGATCTTCCCAATCGTTGAATTAATCGCCACTGTTGGTTATCTAATCGAACGATCCCAGTGTCAAACATCAAGCATCTTGTGCCAAGTCACAAGGAGCAACACCCCCCAACTTCACGCAACTCTACAGGTGCTATCTGATCCTCATATGTTTCAAGTCAATAGAAAAGAAAGAAAAGAAAGAAAGAAAATCCTCCCCAACCTGGTCGATGCAATTCTATGATGCAACCATATACCGCAACAATCTTATAATGCAGTCTTATGATACAATTTGCAACTAGCGTAAATACCAGACAAATTACATCTGTAAATTGGAATAATTGCTACATTTTAAGACATATCTCATAAAAACTATAAAAAAAAATACGATACTTGGAAAGCAGAAGAAACAAGGGGGAAATTGGGAAACAATCCTGGAGTTGGTTTGGCAACGATAGGTAGAGGCTGCAGGTCCCAATCAATATCCATTGAAGGATGAAAAACTTGACAATGCAAGTATGTTCCACGCATCGCGATCCCAATCACCATAGACGACCAGTTCCTCCATATAGAGCACAGTTATTGGTTTGATTTCTATACTAAAAACCTCATGAATGGTCACAGTCTTGCCACTACCATTTAGCACATGCCTTGAAACCTTCACTAAGCCCGCCTAACCAGCATGCCACACGAACCTGTATTTTTTTCAAATCAAACCTGAAGCCGTTATTACCATTAATATTGGAAAATCCAAATGAATTAGGAATTGGGGGTGCAAACTGTCCTTTTAGTCTTTCCTCTCCATATTGATGATCATAAATAGCACGCATTTTCGAACCTGTTGGAGCATTGTGTTCCACAGTAGATCCCTCTACTGATGAAGTGGTAGAACTCCCATTGGCAGAATTTGCTAAATAAGCGGACAAACATTGGTTGTGCTTCTCTCAAAAAAAAAAATCCCTTGTTGAAATGCAGCCCATGGCCGACTTTTATAGCCAAGAACAAATCTCCGTGGTGAAACCACTTAAAGTGTGAATTCTCCTCATCTAACAAACAATGGATCCCCATGTGCTTTATAAGTCCTTTTGGGAGGCCAAAGTACCTAGCATGAATGAGATAGAAGATTCATTTAACCTAATACGTTGTCTCCCAGCTTCCCAAACTCTGTTAGGGTTAATTCATGCGCTGTAGAAGTCACCTTCTCCTGCATTCGAATAGGTACTCACGCAGATATCAAAGGATCTTCCATGCGACTCCCGCTATCCCTAGTTCTCATAGTTGCATGAGCCAACAAAATTAAACTGATGGATAGTTCAATAACAAATGGATCTAGCAAGAGTTGAATTGGTTTATTCAAACACTGAAAACTCTATATTAGCCTTCGAACTGCACTCAAATCTTTGATGCATGGTTCTCTCGAGCTGCTTTATTAGAATTAAGAAATTGAACAAACAAATTTACCATTGGTTAACTCAAGAAATAAATTGACCATCCAAGTAATACAACTGTGAGAACTCATTCGAACAAACAAAATCGAAACTAAAGCAGATATCTCTGTTTCAATGGGAAGGATCTGAAGCTGCATTGGGGTTTCACCTTTTTCTATTCTTTGCACAAATTACTCTCTGCACTGAGAGATATTAGCACCTTTCTCCAGTCACCTAGGTTTGATCCCGAAAGGCCTTCACATGCGCGGGGAGGGATGAACTGCCCTTGTAGGAAGTCGCCCTGCGTATGGACGGTGGGGAGAGGGCCTACATGCGTCCCGCATGGCTAGCATGCAGCCTAGGGGCCCTCGTGATTCCCTTCCAGCAAGGATAATTTTATTGGCGAAATTTAGCTCATGGGCTATTTTTCCATGTTTTTTTCCAAAAAACGATTCACCAATTTGCATTTTTTGAAACCCTATTTCGCCCAATTTTGATGGGGTAAACTTTTTTCACTCTAAAATTCACCAAATTATTATATAAACTATATAAAATCCTTAGAAATTGAAATAATTTTAGAAAATATCTCCAAATATTTTATAGTTGGCATTTTAAGAATTGGTAAGATTCGCCAAGGTTTATACACTGTTAAATAAGTATGGGTCCTTAAAATTATCCCTGCCTTCCAGCCGGGTGAATAGTTGTTCATCGGTGGAGCCAGTAGAGAGGGAGCAACGGCTCGCGCGGATGATGGCCAAGAAGAGCAGAGGTAGACATGAGCCCTGTGGGAGCCAGGGGGAAACGTAGAAAAACAGGTTGGGTTGGATGGCGATGGGAGCTGGCCACATAGAGGAGAAGGAGGAGAGTGTTGATTAAGTTGTCATTGATGTCAACAGTGTATAGTCATTGATGCCAACATGTCTTGGTGCCCCTTGAGGATCCCCTGAGGGTTAAGTAATTGTCATCTAAGGAGACCTTTTGATCTTTTCCAAGCCCAAGTTTGAAGCCCTTGGAGCCATTGGGACAATGACAAAAGCCCTGAACACCCTATAGAGTACCCCAAAGATGTTTTGCGGTTCCCCAGTTGTTTCTTTGGTTCCCCAGTACCACAACTTATGCCCCAGTACGCTAGAAAAGTGTTGAAGAAGTTGCAAGAGTCCAAATGACCCTTTCAGTGGTCATTTGTGTTTATTGAGGTCATGGTACCCCAGGAGAAGGTCTAGCAACCCCACAGGTGATGTCATGATGGATCTTGACCCTTGGAGGTCTCCTGGTGTGGTTGAGGTGGTTTAAGAAGCCTATGAAGCCCCTTGCTTGATGAAGAAGCCCTGAAGAAGTCCTTGGACCCACATTTGATGGCTTAATGGTCCTTGTCCCCTTAAAGGTGATGATGTGGTCATTAATGTCTTGATGAAGACTTGGAACTCTTGATGAAGATCTTGATGCCCGTGTATCCCTTGTTGGGGTCATGGAACCCTTAGAGATGGTCATTATGCATGAGAAGGTCTGGCACCCACATAAATGGCGGCATGATGACCCTTGGACACTATATGATCATTGATGGTGCATTTGGAAATGATTTGGGTCTTGGAATCCATACATATGGTGGTTTGTAAGCCCATGATTGTTGGAGCCTTTGATATGATAGAATCCTTGGTCATGATGCCCTCATCACTTGGCGATGGAGTCCTATGTGATGGGCTTGAAGTCCATGGAAAGTATCTTGTTTAAATATTATATGATATCCTTGAAAGAGTCCTTGAAACCCTTGCATGTGGTGCCTTGGGTCGTGAACCATGGTGATGTATGGTCCTATTTGTGGTTATATGGCTATTGGGATGTAGATGGAGGTAGATCCCACGGACGTGCCTTGATATGTTGAAGAAGACTTTGAAACTCTTGTAGTTGGTGGTATGGTCTTTGGCACCCTCATGTGTGGGGTCTTTGACATCCTGGACATATTGAATAATTTAAGGGTATTAGACCAAGAATTTGCAAATAAACCCATCATAGGAAGATAGTCCTCGTCAAGCCATTTCCATTGATATGTGGAGCATCTTCTAACTCCTTACGATTGAAGAGATATGAATTTTTGAAGTTGGTGTACCCCACCTTTTTGAGTGAGCCGACCAAACAAAAGAAAATTTAATTATTTGTAATTTTGAATTGCATGTCGACCCAGTTTGAGGTAATAACTTTCCTCCATGACCTATATAAATAGAATATCAAACATTTCATTTTCTCATCAATTGGAATTTCGCAACTCTTGGAAAAAAGTGCGAAATTTTGTGGAGGAGAAATTTTTGGGCATCTTCACTAAAATTGGCTTAACTTTCTCATACGGAATCGAAATTACAAAATTCTTGGCTCGCTGGAAAGCTTGTTACGAGGGATATGTGATGACATGATCTAGAGTTTCTTTTGGTTTGTCTATTGTTTCTTGAACTTACGATATTCAAAAAGGTATGGCTCATGCTTCTGGGTTTCTCTTGTAATGGCACATGTCTCTCATGGATAGAGTTCATCTTTGATATTAGTATGTGAGCCTATATATTGGCTATATATTTGAAGTCATTATGGAGTATATGATGATGATGTTGCATACCTTTATGCTATGATATTATACACTTTATGATGATAATGCATGTGATAATGATCTACACTTTATGAAGTTGATGCACTCCTATACAATATGATGTACATGCATACCATAGTGTGATGATGCTCTCCTATGCATTATGATGTATGATTGATGTTGATGATGCATACACGGTGCACACTAAGATGATGATTATGCATATTTTATGATGATGATGCATACCCATGATGATGATGCATGACGATGCATGCCTTATGTTCAGTAGAAGCAGAGAAGGATTATTTGTTCAGTGACTGTGTATGATGAGGTGTACAAGGATGTACATGAGCAGTGTATGGTAGTAAAATGACTTGTTGGTATACATGGATGATTTGGCAGTGATAAGAGTGCAGAGGTTATCAACAACAAATTCAGGGTTTGGTGTGCAGTTGGTTAGACTCAGATTGACTAAGTCAGATGATGTGAACAACAGATTGATTGGTGCAGACAGATTGATTGGTCAATTGATGAGTAGTGTGGAACAGTTGTGGTGCAGTGGTCAGTGGACAGTTGATGAGCAGTGAACAGTTGATGAGCAGTGGTCAGCTGATGAGCAGTGACAGTGGTTGTGCAATGTGGTACAGATTGTGTAGTGTGGTACAAGTGTTGGATAGCAAGTCCGCAGGATCAGTGAAGTTTTTTGATCAGTAGTTTCAGTTAGTATCTTCATATCAGGGTGGCAGGATGGGGCAAGGAAATCTAGGGAGCTAAGGCTTCCTTCAGGTTATAGCATGTAAACCAGGGGGTTGTAGCCTCCTTCCAGTTGTATCTGGAGAATTGAAGTCTTTGTAACAAAGGGGGTTGTTGCCTCCTTCCAGTTGTTACTGGTAAAATATTGTTATAAAGGCTTCCGTGGTTTTTACCCCAGGACTTGTGTTTCCATGAAAAAATATTGTGTACTGTGTTTTGCAATGCTTCCTATGTGATGATGATATGATGATATGTGATGATGAGCTGTAGTTGTTAATAATGTTAATGATGATATAATGATAATGTGATAATTATGTACTCTGCATAATATTGAAAAATTTGCCAATGATTGTTAAAGTTGAAAAAGTAATAAAAGCTACACACACTGTTCACCCCCCCCTCTCAGTGTGCTCGGTGTGTCCAACAGAGAGGTAGGTGGAGAAGTGAGGCTGTCCGTGGAGGAGCATGGGAAGCCAAGCGGCGGGGAGCTACCAGGTGGAGGAGAAGAAGGAAGAGAGGGTAAGTTATTAAAAAAATAATTCTACCTATCTATGCTTGTTAGCTTGATTCTACAAAACAAAGGAACACTGCGTTATCACCCAAGTGTTCAAAAATTTACGAAATAGAGTAATAAAATATTAAATTTGTTATTTATAACAATAAAATACAATGCAATTTAAAAGATCTAGTAAATTTACGCTATAGGAAACCAAAATAAAGTACGCAAAAATATATGAAAATACTATTGAAATATAATACCACTATAACCTATGTTATCAAACAAAAGCTAAAAATCCATGAACCATGGTATCGTTATAGCAAATTGACGTTATTGCCTACACTATATATGCAAATGAAATAGAAGTGAACCAATGCTATAGAAAATGAAGTATCTACGCCATATGAAACAAAGGGTTGCTACATAAATTAAATTACAGTCTATACATTCGAACAAGTCATCAAGTAAATTGGTCAATAACAAATAAGGAATGATAATTACTATGTATAAGTAAAACAGATGGCATTCCACGGGGTTCCTGTATAGAGGCGTATAAAACCTTGCTCTCGAGCTAACACGATGGAAAAACTAAGGATGATCTCCCTTTTAAAATTAATATAAAAGGCTATCTCCAAATTTATAGCGAACCACCTCAAACCAATCATGTCCTTTCTCACTTCACAGGAGCAGGGCACTTACAAAGAAGGAAACTATATTCAAGACACTGTCATTGTGGTGCATGAATAAATTAATTCCCTCAAAAATAAAAATAAAAATCAATTAATTACAAATTAATTAAATTTAGCTAAAGACAATATCTTAAGGGGTGGCATTGGGGTAAAAATTAATTTAGCTAGAGTAATAATCAAATTCAATTTTGATAAGTATAAATAATATAAATTTAGAATGAGGATAGAAGGTTCTTAAAGTTAGCAAAACATAGTGTGTTGTACTTTAACAAGGGGATTGTAGATATAGCTTATTAAAAGACTAAATTAATAACTGAACCATGGATTTAGACAAAATAAGTTAAGAGTGGTTACATAGTAGAGAAATGATGTGGTAGGGTGTCTAAATATTTGGTTTAGTTGTACTCAATATAGTCATCACCTTGACTGACAAATAGAGTCATATGAATCTTAACCCAATTATAAAGTGAACATGTTAGAGACTTTCCTATGGGAGTTGTAATTTAACCAGCCTAGATCCAAATCCTAAGGCTCTATCAAGCGTCGAGAGGGATCAAATCTCTCGAGGTGCAAACCTCTCCTCAAAAAGCTCCTTGAGTGCAATACCTGAGAAGAGGTTTGCACCTCGGGAGATTTGATTCCTCTCGGCGCTTGATAGAGCCTTAGGATTTGGATCTAGGTTGGTTTCAGTCGTGGGCGGTGACACAAAACAAGAGTTTGATCAACATGGTAAGGAATAGGTTAAGTTGAAAACACAGATACGAGTACCATCATAATGTAAGTAATAAGTATTAAGGATTGAGTAAATTGTTAAAGTGAAAAATAGAGACAATAATTTTGCAAGGATTAAATAAGAGAATATATGGTTCACATTGTGATCATTCTCAATCTATCTTCTTCATCTTTTCTTATCTTCACACCTGGTAGTTTTGACATCTTCTCATATCGATCATATGAGAATGGAGGTTGAAATTGTAGACCTGCCAATTCTTTAACTTGAGATATTACTGTAAATGTCATACCCTGCCTCTCTTGCTTTCCAATACTAATAGTAGTTTCTCCAATGTCAATCCTTGTGACTTATGGATTGTTAAACCCCAAGAGAGTTTCAATGGAAGTTGTTTTTTATTACCTCTTTCGATAGGTGTAATAGGAACAACTTGAGGAAATGATTCATCCCATGGTCCCCCCACATAATTATCAAATTTTATCAAAACATACGTGGGTGGTTGTGGAGGCGAACTTCTAGGGTTATATACAATTTGTTGTATAACTCCAAGAGCACCATTGACGAGTCCCGCATCAGTCCATAGGTTTGATGTTAGCATTACCCTTGCTCCTATGGCTATAAGTAATTCAACTTCCAACCCTTCTTCATCTCCTTCCATAGAATAGTTGCTTCTTATATATGTAGCAATACTGGTCGCAATGGGACAATTTAGGTTTCTTATTAAACGCTTGTTATGACAGTTTACATCATCATTTGTCGCAAACAAATGTATCGCCTTATCGAAGGTCTTTTTCATTGTATCATGTAAGGAAGTATATGTACGAGTCATCAATAATTTCCAATCCTCTATTGTTGGAATTGCATCTCTAATATTCATTAACACATTACGAAAAGATATTTGTTCATTGCTTTGTCCATTCTGTCAAAACACAGTATCGAGGGTCACAACTGTTGTGAATGTGTTCCACAATTCTTTTGCAATACCTTTCGATGCATATACAGGCCTATCCATGACAGGCAGCAATTGTCCCAAATCACCGACCAATATAATTGATCGTCCACCAAAAGGTATATTAGCATATTCTCGAAATGCTTGGCGAAGTCTTGAATCTATTTTGATTAATAGATGTTTTCCAATAAAACTCATTTCATCGATCAAAATATATCTAACATTCCTCAACTCTTCTTGTAAGTTAATTAAAGTCGGTCCTTGTAAAGGATTGATTTCTTTGATCGGTATATGAAGTGCAGAATGAACTGTTCTTGTAGATATGTTGAAAGCTGCCACCCCCGCAGGAGCCAGAAGAAGTAATGGACTTTTCCCTGGATGAGAGAGATTTTCAAGTGTACTTTTAATGGCTCCAATCAAATATGACTTTTTGGTTCCTACAATTCCCTAGATTATCATGCATAGTGGATCAACACTCGTTCTATAATGCTCAAGGATAACATCGTATGCTATTATTTGTTTATCCCCCAAACTATCAATTGAGTAAGACTTTGCATGTTGATTAGTATAAATCGTTTTCAATTTTTGCATATCAGAGATGAAATGAATTGCACGATTGGAGGTCTCTTCATCTACAAAAGCAGTGTTCCAATCATGCATATGATCAAGATCCCTATGTCCAAGCATCTCAAACTCATTATAATTTATAAATTAATTTTTATATAATCCACATATGATCTCCCATTCATGTTTCCTGGAATCTCTCTATGAAATTGGATGTTCTTCTTCTTCGTTGGATTCAACTCGAGCCTCTGTAGGCACAGGTTGGCGATCAACATGCCAAGGTACATATTGCAAATTTTTCCAATTCTGTACTATTATATCAGATGTGTGGCCTATATCTCTTTGAAAGTCACGAAATGTCTTGTACAAAACCAACTCGGACCAACAAAATTCGACAAACTTCTCATCTCTTTGATCAGGAATAGAGTTAAATCTAGTAAATACACGTATAATAGATGCATTACTTCGTGGTAACCATTTTTCCCCTCGTCGACGTTTTTCATATGACCAATATTTTGCAACATCTATCAATGTAAGTTGCTCCATATTCTCCGGTCACTTAATATATGCATCAATCGGAGAATTATCATTGTCGGCGTTATGTGTTTCAATTTGTACTTGTTTGAAAACCTTCATACCGACATTTAGAACCACAAAACGATGGCTACAATGACCATTAAGTCCAAGTTGTTAATATGTCGTGGAAATTTCTTAGCAACATCTTTTATCTCTAGCGAAAAACTAATGGTGTGTCCTCGATATTTGTATTGTCCACCTATTGAATGCATCACCTGTAGAATTGGACTTGCACGTGCTATCAACATCTCTTCAACTTGTGTGAGATCTTCAAGGACATGTGGTTGAGATCCTGGATCCATGTGGTTCATAGCTGAGAATCTATGATTAGATTTCTCTCTTAGACATCGCACGTAGATTGGACCTGTATTTGTATTACGTACTTGGATTCCAGCATATGACTCCAGGAAAACATGACACATTCCCACTTTTGCTAATTGATCAACTCGTTCATGAAAAATGCGACGTTTAGTATACATATCTTTAGATGGTACCGATATATTATCGTCAATTTCAATCTCGTTATCTCAGACGATTACACGTTAAGCATCTCCCACAGTTGGTTCTATGGGTAGATTGGTTGAATATTGTCTTTGTCGTTCCACAAATTGATTTCTTTGTTGTTGCACTTGCTTCAACTTTCTCTCTCGATACGCTCTTTGTCGATCAATGTTTCGTTTTCTTCGTTCTTCTCGTTCTTCTGCTGTCATTTCATCCAACTTTCTTTTTCGAAGTTCTTTTTGTCGAAGTGCGTTTTGTTTTTTTCATTCTTCTAGTTCTTTTGCAGTCATTTTATTGAGATATCATTTAAACTCTCCGTCTAGTTCTTTTGGGGTAATTTCTTTAGATGGTACCGTGATATTAGCATCCATCTCAATCACCATATCATGTTCTACATTTTGATTTATTTGTTGTTCTGCAAATTGATTTCCTTGTTCTTCCAGATGCTTCAACTTTTTCTCACGATTTGCCCTTTGTCGTTCATTGTCTTGTTTTTTTTGTTCCTCTTGTTCTTCTGCTGTCATTTTGTTTAACTTTCTTTTTCGATATTCTTTCTGTCGATCTGCGTTTTGTTTTCTTCGTTCTTCTTGTTCTTCTGCTGTCATTTCATACACCTTTCGTCGCACCTATTCTGCTTTTCGTTTCAAGTCTTCTTGACATTCTTTTGTTGTCATTTCTTTACATGGTACTGCGATATTAGCGTCCATCTCAATCACCATATCATGTTCTACATTTTGATTTATTTGTTGTTCTGTGATATTAGCATCCATCTCAATCGTCATATCATGTTCTACATTTTGATTTATTTGTTGTTTTGCAAATTGATTTCCTTGTTCTTCCAGATGCATCAACTTTTTCTCACGATTCGCCCTTTGTCGTTTAGTGTCTTGTTTTGTTTGTTCCTCTTGTTCTTCTGCTGTCATTTTGTTTAACTTTCTTTTTTCGATATTCTTTCTGTCGATCTGCGTTTCGTTTTCTTCGTTCTTCTACTGTCATTTCATACACCTTTCATCTCACGTCTTCTGCTTTTCGTTTCAAGTCTTCTTGACGTTCTTTGCTGTTATTTTGTTAGATTTTTGTTCTTCTTTTGTTTGTCTCATATCATCTTCTGCATGCAGATCTTCCATTTCTAGTGTTGAATCTATATAAAAAATGTCAACGATTAACATATACCCTGAAATTAATGCATATTTGTTATCCACAATGAAATCAATGCTTGACACTGAAAACTATGCAATTTAAAAAAATAATACACTGAAATCTCTGCAAGTGTAAATTTCAATATAGTTTAAAAATTGAATATATTTTCCAAATCTAAGTGGTTTGGGAGGATCAAACCTTGGACCTCACATCCATTATCCCCACACCCTTACCACTATACCACAGGTACTTCTTATTATAAATAGTATAAAAATTCTATATAAACTTGAAAATGGGGGAAGGGTGGATCAATAGGATTTGACACCGTGACCTACCTATGACAACCATAATGTGTTACCAATGGGATACACCCAAGATGCATTCATTTTAGTGTAAAACTAAATATATATATATTAAATCTAACTAAATTTAACATATATATTTTAATTTTAATTTTAATATATATTTATTTTTAAATCTAAATCTAAAACTAATTATATATATTTAAATCTAACTAAATTAAGTAGATATATTATAATTTTAAATTTAATGTATATTTAATTTTTCATCTAAAACTAAAACTAAAACTAAATTAATTTAATGTATATTTAATATTTATAGATATTAAATATAACTAAATTAAATTTATATATTATATAATTTCAAATTTAAAAAATGAAACACAAAACTATATTAAATTTATACAGTGTAAAATTAAATTTATATAGTGTAAAACGATATTAAAACTATATTGGTGCAGGCGCCGGCAGCGATGGGCGGGAGCGGAGGAGGATGGCGGCGGCGGGAGGGTCGACGCTAGGGAGGAAGGAGGCGAGGGGATGGTGCAGGCGGGAGGGTGGATGCACTGGAGGCGAAGAGGATGGTGCAGGTAGGAGGGTGGACGCGGGGGATGGGAGGAGATGGTGCAGGCGGGAGGAAGGACGCGCGGGAGGGGAGGAGATGGTGGTGGACGCACGGGAGGCGAAGGGGATGGTGCAGGCGAGAGGGTGGACGCGTGGGAGGGGAGGAGCTGGTGTAGGTGAGAGGGAGGATGCGTGGGAGGGGAGGAGATGGTGGTGGACGCGAGGGAGCTGGAAGGAGGCGAGGGGATGGATGGGGAGGGAGATGGCAGGAGGGTGGACGCGCAGGAGGGGAGGAGAATGGTGCAGGCAGGAGGGTGGACGCGAGGGAGGAATGAGGCGAGGGGATGGATGGCTCTACAGCCCAGTATGAGGGAGGCAGAGTGGAGATGCACAGGGAGGGAGGAGGGGAGGAGGACGGCAAGAGGATGGGGAGGTCTGCGAATGGAGGATGGACGGTGGAGGAGGTGCAGGCGAATATGGCAGCTTTTATTAGTTGTCAGTGTATTAAATATTCTAATTAGATTACCTTCTCTTTGCTACTTTGATCATCGATCCACTTCTCTTTGCCGCTTGTTTTAGAAATTTTTTTATGTTGTTTTTTGTTTATATGGGCTTTGATTTCAATCGTCTTTTTTCAATCGAAAATACACGTCCTTTTTTAATGGCCGACAAAATAATAATTAGTTTTTTAGTTTTTAGTTTTTACGTTTTATTGGGTGTAATGCTACATGTAACGGGACACATACACGTTACAAGATCTCCCTCATATTATCATTTTTTACTTTTTATGTTTTATTAGGTGTAACGCTACATGTAACGGGACACATACACGTTACAAGATCTCCCTCATACTGGGCTGTAGAGCACCTCTCGGCGCAATTAAATATCATGTTGCAATAATGCACTTCCCAAGTTAAAACGTCGATGATTATAAGTATATGCGTATAATTCTTAGGAGCAGGTATATCATTGCTTGAGTGTTGGGTGAGAGAGTAGAGTAAGTATGTGTGCCTAATGTCTAACTATATGCATTATATTGAGTATATATGAATGATTTTAGTATGTTTAACGAAGGCATATCCTCTGCATTCTAGGGGTAAAATAAAGATACAATTGATGATACAAGAGTCATATAGGATCATACAGTTGTATAAAGAATGCATAGAGTCGTAATAGATTGAAACTATTGGTGAATGAGAAGGGTTTGTATTCTATAAAAGAGTGACCTTGTAAGGAAATTAAAAACATAAAATAGAATGGGATATTATAACACTCATGGGTTATATATATATATATATATAAAGGTTGTGCGATAATATGTAATAAAAAAAATATAAAAAAATAAAAAATAGAAAAAAACGTTGAAAAGAGGTAAACTAGATTTGTAACAAATGCAAGAGTTATAACAATACCTTGGAAGTAAATAAATGTTATACATAATTCAAGACTTAGGTCTTCCTATAAATCACAATGTGGAACAGTACTATCAAAATCGATAAGGGGAATAACTTTGTAGTAGAAAAATATTTTAAAGAACATGGAAGAGATTGGACCAACCTCACACACAAATGCTAAACAAAATATAATAACACCTTCAGTGTGATAAAATGAGTAAATTTTGTGGACATCATTAGGTGTAATTAAGAGGAGGTCTAGTGGGGTAAGTACAACACAAGTTCTATTACACCAGCATAGATCCATCTTAAACCCGTATCTATCAAGCACCGAGAGGGATCAAATTCATTGAGGTGTATTTATTTTTTTAAATTTAAACTCAAGAAATTTGATCTCTCTTGATTGATAGATCCGGGTTTAAGTTTTAAGTTTTTATTTTATAAACGAACATCTATTTTTTAATTACTTTTCATAATATTTTATTTTATGAACCAACATGGATTTTTTTAAATACTTTCCATAATTTTTTATTTTATGAGCCGACATGAATTTTTTTAATTATTTTGTTACAAACGTTATATCACGTTACAACATCTCCCCCATAATTTTTTTTAAATACTTTCCATAATTTTTTTATTTTATGAGCCGACATGAATTTTTTTAATTATTTTGTTAAAAACATTACATCACGTTACAACATCTCCCCCATACTCGGCTGTAGAGCACCTCGTTTCACTCGGTGCAACAAGAGGGTGCAAAGACCATGCATCATGAGTTTTTCTCCCACACTATCTTGACTATAACTTCAGGACGAAGTTTCTTGAAGGGTGGGTGTATGTAACGCCCCATATTTTGACTAGGCATGTTAATCAGTCAGACACCTTGCACTTTATTTACTTATTATCTGTTAAACTCAGCTAGACTAAGTGAACTATATTTTCTACATGTTACACCTGATTATATGATGCTACTATGCTTATCTAGATACTATGATTATTGTCAAAACCCAAAATTTCCGAAAATTTTAAAATTTTTAAAATAGCAAGTAATATTAATAAATGCATTCTTTGATCTGTTTGATTAGTTAAAGTGATCATAAATGTGTCTGAATGATCTGTTGTTATACTTAGATTTTGATATGAGTTTCTTTACCGTTGTTGATTGTTTTCTGTTTTTCAACCACAAGGGGGAGTTGCCATAGCAAACTGGGCTTACTTAGCTTCCGAGCTAATGCATCAAAATGTCTTTCTCTTACAGATAAACAGGTAATGTTCGGGTTGCTGCAGATAATCTTTAAAGTATTATAAGTCAATAGCTGTACCAAATCATTCAGTAAGAGTATAAGCATGCTAGCCAGGTTATCCAGTGTTTATAGGTGGCACTCTGCCTATTACCTCCTCAAGATCTTACTGATAGATAGTTAAAATTACTAGAGAAAATGATAGCTATTTTTCTTGATAACAAATGAATTAAATAGCTCTATGGAATATTTGTTCTTTGATTGTATTATTGTAATGCAAACATACTTTGTAACTTAGCACTGTAGAACATTACAGGATGATCATTTTCAGACCAATTTTCTATTCACTCAATGTTATCGCATCATATCGAGTTTTCAAGTTAGAAAATATTTTGAATTGCAACTGCAATTGTACAGGATCTGGAGCGGTCAAAATATAATTTGCTTGTTTCTAGCATTTGCAAGATATTCTATCAGTTACATGTCTCCTCTTAACATCTCAGGATTTATATGGATTGATAAATTATTCTTATGTCTATGATTGACAATGGTTTAGGAATTATAAGCTATCTTGAGTAAACTCACCTATTTGTTATAAGGAATCTGAAACAATTAAGTGATTGTTATTGTATCATAACAATAAGTGAAATGGTCTAAAGTAACCGTAATCCAAAATTAAGAACTATGTAACTGGAATCCTACAAGTGGAAGTCACCTAAAGAAGGACTGGCAAGTCGTATACCATATGTGTACAGCTATCGCAATTAGCATTATGGTAGCATAATTGTAACAGCTAAATCCAATATCATTTCATTATCTCATAGACTTAAGGAAAAGATCTATGTCTTATCACATGAGATTAGGGTGATTGGCAATGTCATGATAGGTTTTTATGAACCACATATAGCTTACATTACACCCTTATCTTTATAACTTGTCTAATGCAAATAAATTTTCTTTATGTCTAGAATACTTCAAGACTGAATTTTAAAGGATGTTTATATTGCATGGTTTAAATAGTCCAAGTTTGGATCGATACCAAGCAAGAGTTAAAGGCATTATTGTAATGTTTTGATTGTTTAAAGGATGATAGGTAAACTATGATATTGCAACCATTATGATAACCATGCAATATTTATGTTACCCTTTCTATGATTTTTATTTGGCAAACAATGATGAGATTCTCATCGAATCTTGAACACTATTGACAAATGCATGATTTATTGATTGTAGGGCAAAGTAATACTATTCACTATGCAAAGTTCGATGGCATTGTTTTGAATTATGGATTTATATAGCAGTTTTAAACTATGGTATCACGACCCTAATGGAATATCCATGTTATCATTTTTGTTTGGCAAACAATTGATGGGGATCTTCGTTGTAGAACTATGGAAAGTCGACCCACTGTTTGATAATTATTAAACAGTTACGTGGCTGCTCCAGGGCCACGCATTTGTAATACTTAAACGTTGACTAAACCCTACATTGTCATTTCTCCATTGCCTTCGGGCTTGGTCGCTCTGTGAAACCTCCTGGTCTGATTGTTGCTAAGGCGCTGTTGGTAGCAGCTCCCATGCTGCTACAGTCTTTGTGCTTGTCCATTGTATCATTTGGAACTCGTTATACTAGCTGTTAGCCGCTGTAAGTTAGTTATGATCCTAGGGTTTATCCTTTTGTTCTCAAAATTTACCCTGTCATGGCGTGGCCATAACTCTCGGCTTGGTTATGTCACAGCTTCCATCGTGGAATAAATCCTTTGCTTCTGCCAGTTGCTCATTCGGTGACAGGGAAGGGTTTACACCCCCTCTGTTCATGATTATCAGGCTAATTACAGTGTTAAAAGCTTTCTTCCAAACGCGGGTAAGTTACAGAACTACTCTATTGTTTTTCCAATTAAAAGATATGGTTTTTATATGAATACGATTGTAACTGATACAAATTTGTCATTGCAGGTTCTGGCTTCTCTTTTCAGGCATGGATGGCATGAGCTTCAATGATTGGCTTTATCGGGTAAGCCTGGTTTTCACCATGGCATATTCTCCTTGTTGGTTGTCTGTATGGTTAGGGTTTTGGTTTGACTGAAAAGCCACAGTGATTACGGCAGCCTTGCTAAATCTTTTAACTATATGTTTAAATGAAAAATTATGGGTTTAACCCTGTGTTGTATTTGGATGTTACGGCTTCGGTCGGTATTGTAGCTCTTTATCCTCCTTTTGGCACTTAGGTTTTCTACAGAAGACTTGTATTGTAAATTTGAAGAGAACGAAGGCTGTGAGCCTGTTCTGTAGGTGAGGTTACGGCCTCGTGGTTTTATGTTTCGTTACAGCACTTTTTAAAAGGTTTAGGGTTAACACCCAGAGTTTTGAAATTTAACTTAATGTAAAGTGTTCCCTGTATATTGGTTGGTTTCTTGTCTGCGTTTATTTTTATTCAAAGCTAAGTACAGTAGTAAGTAATTTTTAGTTTTTAAAACACGTATTCTGTGAATTTGTGACGCAGCTGTAGGTGAAAACATGGTCTTAATTCTCAGTATTTATTTTTACTTGTTAATCTGTAATGATAGGGTTCAAACTGAATCTTACAGTTGTGATGTGGTTTAGTTGTTCTTTCTGTCATTTCGATTTTGACTCTGTTGTTATTTGAGAGTAAAAGGAAAAAATGATATTACTATACTGTTGAGCTCAATAAATGAGCTAAATTACTGTTCTGCTATTTCTTTGGTTTTAAAACAATAACTAGGTTTTACGATTAAGACTCTCTCGATAATTGAGATTCAAGTGAAAGATGTTACGATGATGTTTAAGCTCGATATTGAGCTAGATACTAATTTGATAACCCTACTGTTTTAAATTAATAGCTAGGTTATTTAAACTGTTGATAATTCCTTGTGATAATTTTCTGTTAGGGTTTCTGCACAATGATTTAGTTGCTATGAAATGACTGGTTAAATTTGTAATTAGGGTTTGTGTATTGACTTAATTAATAGGTTATGATAGGTTATCTTTGACTAGGGTTTGTACCCTGATATAGCTATTCCAAAATATAGCTACAACCCTTCTGCAATGTTATCTATAATGGTATCAATACTGTAATTTATGTGGTTATGTTTATTTCTGTTCCTATGATTGTTTAAATGAGTTTGTGTTTCCAGAGAATAATTACTGTATACTTAAACCCTACTTATCTATTTAACTATTATAATTAAACTAGGTTTAAAAATTACAATAATAAACTATTGCTTAAAACATTACTATTGTATAGCATGCATTAAAATTACCTTATCCGTAAGATAATAATGATATTAAGGAATGCTAAAACACAATAACTCTACCAAATCTATCTATTGCTACTCTGATATACTATTTTACTAACTAATTACTCTTCAGACATATAGAAATAAACTCATCATACATTTATTCAGACTTGACAAACATAAGGAAATAAATGGCAGAACATGTTTCTGTGGACAACAACAGCAAAGGGAGGCTGTTCCTCCCTACCAACTCCTGGAGAGTGCCCAGACAGTACTTCTCAGGACCCCCGAGCTTGATCTGGTCTCCCTGGCTGGAACTAGGTGCAACAAAGTAATTCTCTCAGCCCAAACAGCTATAATGGAACCAAGTTACTGCAGCATTCCTCTCAAACAACTTCCTTACTGTATTTCCCTCTTCCTCAATGGGATTTTTGAATAACATTCACCTGAATGCCTTCTCCCTCCAGAACAAATTCGAACCCTCAGCTCTGTTCATTGAGTACTATTTAAAAGATTGCCTAGGTCTTTGTTGGGTTAACTATCATTAATGAGCCACCTGCTCTGATTCCACTTCCTTGGGGAATCATGACCCCAAATATAGGGAAGTTGCCACCTGCAACTTAGGAAGTGTTTGAGGATGCTGCCACTTGTCTTTTGCCTTTCCACCTAGTTCCATCCACCAGTTTGACTAGTAACCTCTTTTTAACAGCTCTCCCATGCTATTGTCTCCATAATTTATTTATTAATAATAAAATATTCTGAATTACATTCCATTTCTAGTGACTCTGCTGAGTCATCAATTCCTACTTAGCATTAAATTTAACATAATGTCTGAGGAATATAATGAAATAATTACATAATTTTTACAAAATTGGGGTATGTGACATACACACCCCCTTAAAATGTAACATCGTCCTCGATGTTACTTATTCCTCATCCTCAGCCACCTTTTGGAACAGATTTGGGTATGCTTCCCGCATCTTACTTTCCAGTTCCCAGGTGGCTTCTTCAGGACTAAGGTGCTTCCATTGCACCTTCAGCTGTCCAATTGTGCGGTTCCGCAGAGTAATTTCCCTCCTCCTGAGGATACAATCCGGTTCCACCAGAACTTCCCCTTCTGGTTCTACCTGTACAATGTTCCAATCAATAACATGAGTAGCATCATGAACGTACTTTTTCAGAACAGAAATATGAAAAACATTGTGCACCTTTAAATTAGGTGGTAATGCTAGCTGATAAGCAACTTGACCAATTCTAGATAAAATTTCAAACAGACCACAGTAACGTGGTGCTAATTTTGCACAACTCCCCAATCTTAGGGAGCTCTTCTTTGGTCTTACCTTTATGAACACATGTTCACCCACCTGAAACTCTTTAGGAGTTATTTTCAAATCTGCTTGGCTCCTTTGCCGATCCTGGGCAATCTTCAAATTTTCCTGCACTTGTTTCACAATCTATTCCATTTCTTTCAATAATTCAGGACCTAACACTAATCTGTCTACTGGGTTATTCCAAGAGATAGGAGAGTTACATTTACGCCCATAAAGAATTTCAAAAGGACTGAACTTAGCTGACGATTGATAGTTGTTATTGTATGCAAATTCTGCTAAATGTAAATAATCCTCCCACTTACCTTGTTGATCCTTAACATACATTCTTAGCAGATCTTCCAATACCTGATTAACTCTTTCAGTCTGTCCGTCCGTCTGAGGATGGAAAGAAGTGCTGAAATTCAGTGTTGTGTTTAATCCCTTAAACAAAGATTTCCAAAAATTTCCAGTGAATTTAGGATCCCTGTCTGAAATAATAACCTTTGGGACACCATGTAACCTAAAAATCTGCTTCAGAAATATATCAGCTATGTTTGCAGCCTTGTAAGTGGTTTTAACACGAATAAAGTGTGCTGATTTACTTAATTTATCTACTACCACCATAATCGAATCATTCTGATTTTGATTTTTGGGTAATCCAGTAATGAAATCTAAGCTGATTATTTCCCACTTCCAACTAGGAATAGGCAAAGGTTGCAATAACCCAGCTGGATGCTGATGTTCTGTTTTTACTTGTTGGCAGTCTAAACATCTAGCTATGTACTCAGCTGCTTCAGATTTCATATTAGGCCAAAAATAATCTTTTCTCAACATGGTGACAGTCTTCTGGTAGCCTGGATGCCCTGAGTAAGGGGTTTTATGAACTTCATCCAGAATTAACAGTTTAACTTTAGATACATTCGGAACATACAGTCTGTCTTTAAACAATAAAAATCCATCTTTATTTAGACTATATCCCTTTATCAAACTTTCTGTAGGTTCTTCTTTAGCTGTAGCTTGTAAATTTTGATAAATTTCATCCAATTTTATCCCTTCAGCTAGCTGTTCATTTAAATCAGAGGTATAAGTGCTGATAGTTGTTGTAAAATTCAGCTTTGCATTTCTGCTCAAAGCATCAGCCACCTTATTGTCCTTTCCTTTTATGTTCTGAATTTTGAAATCGTATTCACTTAAGAAGGCCAACCATCTGGCTTTCCTTGCATTTAAGTTAGGTTGATCTAAAAGGTATTTTAGACCCTTATTATCAGTCATTAAAGTAAACCTTCTGCCTATTAAGTGGTGTCGCCACATCTTTAAGGCATGAATAACAGCAGCTAATTCTAAATCATAAGTGGCATAATTCTTTTCATGAACCTTCAGCTTCCTGGACTCATAGGCAATGACATGCCCATCCTGAGTCAACACTCTGCCTAGACCGTCATTACAAGCATCGGTGCAAACCACAAAATCCTTATTAGGATCTGCTATTCTTAGAATAGGCGCAGTTGTTAATAAAATCTTTAATTTCTTAAAGATTTCTTCACACTTCAAGTTCCAATCAAACTTCTTGCCTTTCTTTTGCAAGGAAGTGATTGGGTTGGATATTTTTGAAAAGCCTTCTATGAATCTCCGGTAATAACCGGTAATCCCCATGAAGGACCTAACATCTGTTACGTCTTTTGGTACTGGCCATTCTTCGATTGCCCGGATCTTTTCAGGATCAACTGAAATCCCTTCCTTAGTCACTACGTGACCTAAGTACTGGATTTCATCCTTGAAGAAATCACACTTACTGAACTTTGCAAAGAGCTGCTGTTCTCGTAGTTCTTGTAAGACTATCCGTAAATGTTCTTTATGTTCCTCTTCATTTTTAGAATAAATTAAAATGTCATCGATGAACACGACAACAAATTTATCCAAGTATTTATGCATTATTTTATTCATTAGACACATAAAGACGGCTGGGGCATTAGTAAGCCCAAATGGAATTACGACAAATTCGTAATGTCCATACCTTGTTCTGAAAGCTGTCTTAAATATGTCTTCTTCTTTAATTCTCACTTGATGATAGCGTGATCTCAGGTCTATCTTAGAGAACACCGTAGCTCCACGTAGCTGATCAAACAAATCATCTATGCGGGGCAACGGATATCTATTTTTAATTGTCATTTTATTTAGTTGACGGTAATCTATGCAAAGTCGCATAGTTCCGTCCTTCTTTTTAACAAAAATTACTGGTGCTCCCCAAGGGGACACACTGGGTCGAATGTATTTCTTATCTATTAATTCCTTTAACTGTGTTTTTAATTCATTAAGCTCCAGAATATTCATACGATACGGAGCCTTTGAACTGGTTACAACACCTGGTACCAACTCAATAGTGAAATCCAGTTCTCTCTTGGGAGGTAATCCTGGAATTTCCTCCGGAAAAACATCAGTAAATTCATTTACTACAGGAATATTCTCAACTTTTATCTTGTTTATTTCAGACTTAACTGCCTCATCTGTAATAGTTACAACATAGGCTTTGCACCCTTTTCTGACTGCTCTTTTAAGTCGTAAAGCAGAAATCTGCCTGACTACAGTTTTCCTAGGAATACCCTTAACCGTTACAGGCTGTTCGTTATTATTTACACACGTAAAAGTTTTATCAAAATAGTTTAAAACTACCTTATGCTGTTCTAACCAGTCCATACCAATAAGTATGTCATACGAGCCAAGTGGCAAAACATTTAATTTAACAGTAGTTTTAAAATCATTCATATCTAGAACACATTCCTTAACATAACAGGTCACCTTCCTTTTTGCCCCAGTAGCTAGTTGTACTGACCAAGAATTATCAAACCTTTCAACAGTCAGATTACATTTTTCTACTAGCTGTGGTGAAATATAACTAAGGCTAGCACCTGGATCTATTAAAATAGTTGTAGGGGTTTTGTTAACCATACCTCCTACTTCCACCATGGAAGTTTGATAGTCAGCTTGGCGGTTCTCCAACGCTGCATTGATTCGGGGCATAGTCCCTGCAAAGTCTCCAACAGTCATTTCATCCTGTATAGTATGAATATTGCTATTTGATTTCTTCCGATTTGGGAAAACTGAAGCATAGTGTGGGCCATTGCACTCCCAACACTTAACAGGCTCCTTTCGTTCAAAATTCTTAGTGTAATTTCCATGATTGTTAGAAGCCTCCTTGCTTCCCTTGAAGTTGTTGGAATTATTAGCAGCTCCATTTTTGCTTCCCTGGAAGTTTTTACCATTAAAATGGTTTCTGTTCTTGTTATTATTGAAATTTTTCTGTGGTATAAACTCCTTTTTCCTGTACTCAAGCTGATTACTATTCTTTTTAGCCTTCCAGTTGGCTATTCCTTCTTTCTTTTTATTCTGTTCAAAATAGAAATTAGCCTTTCGCATAGCTTCTTCCAGAGTTTTAGGGTTATCATATTCGATTCTGTCCTTTATATGATATGGCAGGCAGCTAAGAAACCACTGTACTTTAGGTTTCTCTTCAACAAAATACGGCACATATCTTAACAGACTTAAGAACTTACTGTTTAAGTCCTTCATCGTCATAGATCCCAACTTTAACTCATAAAATTCCTTAGCCCTTTCTTCATAGTACTATTCGGACAGAAATTTCTTTTTGAAGTATCTTTTAAAGGTACTCCAATTGACCTCTTTTTCTTTGATCCCCTTGACCCTTTTCAAGTCTTGCCACCATATATCCGCCTTTCCAGAAAGGTTATAGATGGCCATTCTTGCCTTCAGCTGATTTGAGTAGTTGTATATTTGGAAATATTTTCTCATCCCGGATAACCAGGATTTTGCCTCTTCTCCTGTTTCAGATTCCCCATTGAAAGTTGGGGGTTTTATTTTCTTGAACTCTCCAGAAATCTCTTCATAAGGCTTGTACTTTTTCTTTCTGTTATACAACTCAGCCTCACTACTGTCACTAGTAGTGTGATAGCTGTGTTGTTCCCTTCTTCCTTCAAATGATTAACTGCTGTCCGATTTAGCTAGTTTAATCTTTTTAGACCCTTTTTGATGGCTAGCTTCTTCAGATTCAGATCTTTTGCTTCTCCCTTCAGTCTGAAATTTTTCCATTAAAATTTGATTTAACTGCTCTTGAGTTTTCAGAATCCTTTCATTATCCTTCTTGACTGATTCCATTTCAGTCTTTAAACTTTTTATAGTATGCATCAGTTCTGAAGAGTGAGCAGCCACCTCCTCTATCACAGGTTCTCTAAACATCTGTCTTGTCTCAGTGTTTGGAGATTCCTCCTCAGCATATTCTCCTAGCTTCTCCATACCTGCCTGTTAGTTTCAGAAAATCTATCTTTTACACAAAACAAGAAATACAAGTTAGAATATTATATATATATATATATATATATATATATATATATATATATATATATATATATATATATATATATATATATATATATTTTCTTTTTTAGTGTCACCGTTCTGCAAGAACTAGTTGGGCCACATCAAGGCCTAGTATTTGAACCTCGCTCTGATACCACATGTCAAAACCCAAAATTTCCGAAAATTTTAAAATTTTTAAAATAGCAAGTAATACTAATAAATGCATTCGTTGATCTGTTTGATTAGTTAAAGTGATCATAAATGTGTCTGAATGATCTGTTGTTATACTTAGATTTTGATGTGAGTTTCTTTACCGTTGCTGATTGTTTTCTGTTTTTCAACCACAAGGGGGAGTTGCCATAGCAGACTGGGCTTACTTAGCTTCCGAGCTAATGCATCAAAATGTCTTTCTCTTACAGATAAACAGGTAATGTTCGGGTTGCTGCAAATAATCTTTAAAGTATTATAAGTCAATAGCTGTACCAAATCATTCAGTAAGAGTATAAGCATGCTAGCCAGGTTATCCAGTGTTTATAGGTAGCACTCTGCCTATTACCTCCTCAAGATCTTACTGATAGATAGTTAAAATTACTAGAGAAAATGATAGCTATTTTTCTTGATAACAAATGAATTAAATAGCTCTATGGAATATTTGTTCTTTGATTGTATTATTGTAATGCAAACATACTTTGTAACTTAGCACTGTAGAACATTACAGGATGATCATTTTCAGACCAATTTTCTATTCACTCAATGTTATCGCATCATATCGAGTTTTCAAGTTAGAAAATATTTTGAATTGCAACTGCAATTGTACAGGATCTGGAGCGGTCAAAATATAATTTGCTTGTTTCTAGCATTTGCAAGATATTCTATCAGTTACATGTCTCCTCTTAACATCTCAGGATTTATATGGATTGATAAATTATTCTTATGTCTATGATTGACAATGGTTTAGGAGTTATAAGCTATCTTGAGTAAAATCACCTACTTGTTATAATGAATCTGAAAAAATTAAGTGATTATTATTGTATCGTAACAATAAGTGAAATGGTCTAAAGTAACCCTGATCCAAAATTAAGAACTATGTAACTGGAATCCTACAAGTGGAAGTCACCTAAAGAAGGACTGGCAAGTCCTATACCATCTGTGTACAGCTATCGCAATTAGCATTATGGTAGCATAATTGTAACAGCTAAATCCAATATCATTTCATTATCTCATAGACTTAAGGAAAAGATCTATGTCTTATCACATGAGATTAGGGTGATTGGCAATGTCGTGATAGGTTTTTATGAACCACATATAGCTTACATTACACCCTTATCTTTATAACTTGTCTAATCCAAATAAATTTTCTTTATGTCTAGAATACTTCAAGACTGAATTTTAAAGGATGTTTATATTGCATGGTTTAAATAGTCCAAGTTTGGATCGATACCAAGCAAGAGTTAAAGGCATTATTGTAATGTTTTGATTGTTTAAAGGATGATAGGTAAACTATGATATTGCAACCATTATGATAACCATGCAATATTTTTGTTACCCTTGCTATGATTTTTATTTGGCAAACAATGATGAGATTCTCATCGAATCTTGAACACTATTGACAAATGCATGATTTATTGATTGTAGGGCAAAGTAATACTATTCACTATGCAAAGTTCGATGGGATTGTTTTGAATTATGGATTTATATAGCAGTTTTAAACTATGGTATCACGACCCTAATGGAATATCCATGCTATCATTTTTGTTTGGCAAACAATTGATGGGGATCTTCGTTGTAGAACTATGGAAAGTCGACCCACTGTTTGATAATTATTAAACAGTTACGTGGCTGCTCCAGGGCCACGCATTTGTGATACTTAAACGTTGACTAAACCCTACATTGTCATTTCTCCATTGCCTTCGGGCTTGGTCGCTCTTTGAAACCTCCTGGTCTGATTGTTGCTGAGGCGCTGTTGGTAGCAGCTCCCATGCTGCTACAGTCTTTGTGCTTGTCCATTGTATCGTTTGGAACTCGTTATACTGGCTGTTAGCCGCTGTAAGTTAGTTATGATCCTAGGGTTTATCCTTTTGTTCTCACAATTTACCCTGTCATGGCGTGGCCATAACTCTCGGCTTGGTTATGTCACGGCTTCCATCGTGGAATAAATCCTTTGCTTCTGCCATTTGCTCATTCGGTGACAAGGAAGGGTTTACACCCCCTCTGTTCATGATTATCAGGCTAATTACAGTGTTAAAAGCTTTCTTCCAAACGCGGGTAAGTTACAGAACTACTCTATTGTTTTTCCAATTAAAAGATATGGTTTTTATATGAATACGATTGTAACTGATACAAATTTGTCATTGCAGGTTCTGGCTTCTCTTTTCAGGCATGGATGGCATGAGCTTCAATGATTGGCTTTACCGGGTAAGCCTGGTTTTCACCATGGCATATCCTCCTTGTTGGTTGTCTGTATGGTTAGGGTTTTGGTTTGACTGAAAAGCCACTGTGATTACGGCAGCCTTGCTAAATCTTTTAACTGTATGTTTAAATGAAAAATTATGGGTTTAACCCTGTGTTGTATTTGGATGTTACGGCTTCGGTCGGTATTGTAGCTCTTTATCCTCCTTTTGGCACTTAGGTTTTCTACAGAAGACTTGTATTGTAAATTTGAAGAGAACGAAAGCTGTGAGCCTGTTCTGTAGGTGAGGTTACGGCCTCGTGGTTTTATGTTTCATTACAGCACTTTTTAAAAGGTTTAGGGTTAACACCCAGAGTTTTGAAATTTAACTTAATATAAAGTGTTTCCTGTAGATTGGCTGGTTTCTTGTCTGCATTTATTTTTATTCAAAGCTAAGTGCAGTAGTAAGTAATTTTTAGTTTTTAAAACACGTATTCTGTGAATTTGTGACGCGGCTGTAGGTGAAAACATGGTCTTAATTCTCAGTATTTATTTTTACTTGTTAATCTGTAATGATAGGGTTCAAACTGAATCTTACAGTTGTGATGTGGTTTAGTTGTTCTTTTTTTCATTTCGATTTCGACTCTGTTTTTATTTGAGAGTAAAAGGAAAAAATGATATTACTATACTGTTGAGCTCAATAAATGAGCTAAATTACTGTTCTGTTATTTCTTTGGTTTTAAAACAATAACTAGGTTTTACGATTAAGACACTGTCGATAATTGAGAGTCAAGTGAAAGATGTTACGATAATGTTTAAGCTCGATATTGAGCTAGATACTAATCTGCTAACCCTACTGTTTTAAATTAATAGCTAGGTTATTTAAACTGTTGATAATTCCTTGTGATAATTTTCTGTTAGGGTTTCTGCACAATGATTTAGTTGCTATGAAATGACTAGTTAAATTTGTAATTAGGGTTTGTGTATTGACTTAATTAATAGGTTATGATAGGTTATCTTTGACTAGGGTTTGTACCCTGATATAGCTATTCCAAAATATAGCTACAACCCTTCTGCAATGTTATCTATAATGGTATCAATACTGTAATTTATGTGGTTATGTTTATTTCTGTTCCTATGATTGTTTAAACGAGTTTGTGTTTCCAGAGAATAATTACTGTATACTTAAACCCTACTTATCTATTTAACTATTATAATTAAACTAGGTTAAAAAATTACAATAATAAACTATTGCTTACAACATTACTATTGTATAGCATGCATTAAAATTACCTTATCCGTAAGATAATAATGATATTAAGGAATGTTGAAACACAATAACTCTACCAAATCTATCTACTGCTACTCTGATATACTATTTTACTAACTAATTACTCTTCAGACATATAGAAATAAACTCATCATACATTTATTCAAACTTGAAAAACATAAGAAAATAAATGGCAGAACATGTTTTTGTGGACAACAACAGCAATGGGAGGCTGTTCCTCCCTACCAACTCCTGGAGAGTGCCCAAACAGCACTTCTCAGGACCCCCGAGCTTGCTCTGGTCTCCCTGGCTGGAACTAGGTGCAGCAAAGTAATTCTCTCAGCCCAAACAGCTATAATGGAACCAAGTTACTACAACATTCCTCTCAAACAACTTCCTTACTGTATTTCCCTCTTCCTCAATGGGATTTCTGAATAACATTCACCTGAATGCCTTCTCCCTCCAGAACAAATTCGAACCCTCAGCTCTGTTCATTGAGTACTATTTAAAAGATTGCCTAGGTCTTTGTTGGGTTAACTATCATTAATGAGCCACCTGCTCTGATTCCACTTCCTTGGGGAATCATGACCCAAAATATAGGGAAGTTGCCACCTGCAACTTAGGAAGTGTTTGAGGATGCTGCCACTTGTCTTTTGCCTTTCCACCTAGTTCCATCCACCAGTTGGACCAGTAACCTCTTTTTAACAGCTCTCCCATGCTGTTGTCTCCATAATTTATTTATTAATAATAAAATATTCTGAATTACATTCCATTTCTAGTAACTCTGCTAAGTCATCAATTCCTACTTAGCATTAAATTTAACATAATGTCTGAGGAATATAATTAAATAATTACATAATTTTTACAAAATTGGGGTATGTGACAATTATGATGTTATGATGTTACAATTCTGATGAAGTTATTATGTTTATGCGGTTACTATGAGGTAGTTATCATGAGATTGCTTCCTTTCATAATGCCAATGTATGTTTATTAATTGCCCTTGATAAAATGTGAGTGAACTATCTATATTGTCAAAAGACGTGTGAATCCTTCATGCGGCGAGAGTCATTGGATAACCAGTTACTTTCCTTGGTTTATTAGTAATTTTCAGAAGATTAGTTCATGAAGTGACATGTCTGTTCTCCATTACATGGTTGAGAAGGATGTAAATTTTTTATTGTGGACTTGAAATCCTCAATGAGAAGAAAGAAACATATGTGGGTTTCCCACTGTATCTTCCATTCTTGAAGCAAGCATAACGAAGATTCATTTACAACTTAGATTGTGGCACTATCAAGAGCTGGTCGATGAAAGAGTTCTATACCTATACTTTTTTTTTTAACAGAAATAGGGTATGAGTTAATATTTGAAAAAGGCTGTGCACAGCCATTCAGTACATTGTGATAGTTTTCCTAGCGGACCAGGAATCTAGAGTATTAAAATGCTGATGACCTATGACAATACTACCAACCTTCTTATTGATATCATGGGAGACAAATCCCATATGTTTCTGGAGATATCATGAGTAAAAGAAAAAACTTGCTTGCAAGAATAAATCCTTACAAACTGAGAGCATAACAGGCCGCAAAAACAACACATTTAAGAAGACGGGGAGATAAAATGCCCTTTAAGGAAGGGGTCCAAGCGCTTCTGATGTCCTGAAGAGATGTTCTTGGCTGCCTCTTTGTCCCGCCATTCTTTGTTGGATTTTCGACCACGAGTAAGAGGAGGAGAAGGGGTTGAAAAGTCTTCAGTATCCAAGGAGCCATCCGAAGTTGTGGAGGGTACTAAAGAAGCCAACCCTGCATGGGTTGAAGTCTCCTGCTCGAAATTCCGAGCCTTTCTCTTAGAGCTTGAGGGAGTCGAGCGTGGAAGAGAGGCTGTCAAAGGAGGGTTATCAGACTCCAGATCATCTGAAGAAACTGGGATAGTCTCAGACTGTCTGGGACCTTCCGGTGCTTCAATTTCTTTACCTTCGGCTTCTTGCAAAACTACAAATCTGTTGTTGTTTGGCCATGGAAAGCTGGGAGCTGCTGGAGTTGTTATGTCTTGTGGCTGAACCTTCTGCTGTAAGGGTTGGGGGTCCTTACGTCGAGGGGCTCTTCTCCGATTATTAACAACCTGGAACTCTGTTACTTTGCTTGCTTAGGGCTTTTCAAGCTGGTGAGTTTCTGAGAGTTTGGGGCAATTCTTGGTGAAGTGATCATAAATGTGGCAAGAGCTGCATTTAAACGGTATATGCTCATAGTCCAGCCCTTAGAGATGGCTCCAATCTCCCAAGTTGATCTTTAAAGCTTCAGGAATCCCTCTCTCCAAGTTTACTTCTACGCATATGCGAGCATAGGTAAACTGGCCCCTTTTTGGTTCTACACAATCCAGAAAACGCCCCAGTTTGTTGCCGATGTCTATTAGAGAGCTGCGCCCCCAGAGGTGTAAGGGGAGATGGGGAAATCTCACCCAAACATGAGCAACAATAATCTCTGATACAGGATTGAAATCCAAGGTCCACGGAGCTAAGAAAAGGCCTCTCGAGCCCATGAAGTAAGGCCCCGAGCGGAAGATTAAATCTCTTTTAGTTTTGTTCATGAAGAGGAAAACAAAATAGCCCCTCCCAGCAGCGAAGATAGAGACCTGCCCTTGCAACTTGGGGGCCCAATGCTCTACTATCCATAGATCCACAGCTTTTGGGTTGGGCCAGAGCCCGATAAATTTGCCAATGAGAGCTTTCTCTGAGAGGGTCAGATCTTTCTTGCAAGGATCCGAAGGAGAGAGATTTACATAAGGCATCTCATTCAACTTCTTCACGAATTTGCTGGTAGGAAGAGAAGCTACCTTGGGAGAGGAGGACTGGACAAAGGCCTTGAAGAACTGAAGCTCGTCCCAGGCGTCCATACCACACTTTGACAGCTGCAAAAATAACAGAAATGGCGCAGAGAGCTGGTGCAGGTTGCAAATACTCGGTTTGCAAGGGAGCCGAGCTGTTAGAGACAGGCCGCGGCGGCTGCAGCAGAACGTCGGCAGCTAGGGGAACCCTAGCCGCGTTTCAACCGGGAGAGCTTCGTCTCCATCTCAACCTCCAAAAAAAAAAGTAAACCATGGAGAAAACAACTTACAACCTATACCTATACTTGTATATGGAGATTCCTAAATTTATTGCTACAACACATGGCATGAAAGCAAACTTTTGTTCACAAGTAGTTTGTGCACTTTAGGAGCTATTATAATCATTGTTTTCATTTATATTATTGCAGAAATATTTTTTCAAATTGCTTATATATTCCAGATATAGTAGTAATATATAGTGTTGAGATTAATACTACAGAGATTGTGAGAAAAGCAATTGTAGTTGGCTTACTGTGTTGATGAACTTAATATTATTTTTTGTTATGAGTTGAGTGCCTATGTCTTTGTAATATGAGATTATTACTAACTTTGCTCTTTTCCTATCAGTATCCTTCAGTGCCCGTACCTATGTTTTTGTTCCTTTTAACTTGAACCTCTTTTCCTACCGACGTTCATTTTTTCCCCTCAAAAGGTAAATGCTTTAATAATATAACTATTATATATAAGTGCTGAGGATATACCTCCATAAAGAAGAGCGATCTCTCTCTTCCCCTTTTTACTAATATCTTGGATTTAGAGGTAGTACATTTTATAAAGTTTTGAACAAATGGTCTTCATGGGTAAAAGAAGCCAAAGTCTTATATTGAAGAGCACAAAAGTTTGCATGACCTCCCTTTTGGTTTATGTGGAATGCATTAAGCATCCAATGGTGAAAACGGGAATGAACAAACGTTTAATCATTCCTATTAAAGTTTCATGTGCTTTAGCTATAATTATTTAAGTTAAAGATTATCTTGGTCAAAACTATACATAAGAATAAAAATATTATCTTGCTTATCCATATAGAGATTATTATGATTATTAAGATAATGGGCATGAAAGTAATCTTCAATTAAGATTATAACTCTACATATATTAGATAAAGTTAGTGACGAGAGGATTATCATGGTTATGTGTATAGAATATTACAATTATTTTTGAGAAGAAGATGGTATTAGTTAAGGATAAAGTATTATATCATATCTTGAAGTTTAGAGATTAATCTTATTATTATTGTTGTGAGATGAGGTGAAAGTTTTATACTAACATGTTTATATTAGAATTCAAAATTACATTCTACAAATGTTTATATATTTTTCATTTTTTCATTGGATGTAATTGTTATGTATTCTTTACTGGTTATATTGTTATTAGAAGATTTCAAGTTATACATGTATATTGTTAAGAATTGTCTTTGTGGATGTTATAGTTAACTTGTTACAAAAAGATCTTTTGAGCGTGGCATATGTATAATTGTGATTAATTGAGATGGTCTTGTTGTTTAAACAATGTTTAGGATTTATCAACTTCCTTTAAATATTCAAAGTTATGCTTATGTTAAATAAGTAAGTTTTGTAACTGATGTGTTGAATATTCTTTTATTTTGATGAATGTTTTTATGGTAATTTAAGAATGCTTCTGTGAAGCATTTTGAGCATAGAAATAAAATTCTAAAAAATAAATTAAATAGTTATTTTCTTTTCGTTTTAAAAGTTGGATAGACCAAAATTGGTATAACTATCATTATCATCAATTTTGAAAATAATATTTTTTATAATTAATTAATATAACTATTATTTATTAAATAAAAATTATTTTAAATAAAATATTTTATTGAATAAAAATGTGAATGTTATTGAATAAATTAAAATAGTTTTCAAATTTAAAAAAAACAAGTTTACTTCAACAAACATTTTCATTAAATTTTTATTTGAGTAAAATTTAATTAACACAATTTTATTTTAATTTAATTGATAACATGAAATTTGATATATAATCATAATCTAATAGGCAACATAAAACTACATTATCTTATCTTTTGAAGAAGATGGATATTATACTTTATAATCTAATAGACAACATCAAATCACACTATATTATCTTTTAATGGAGATTGAGACATATTTAAGATATTTGCTCAAATATATATTAGAAAATTTAAAAATATAATATATATAAAAATTAATTATATATAATTAGTAGATTTAACTGTGATATATATATATATATATAATTTTAAACTTCTATAAATAATTATTATTATTAAGATCATGAAATCATACTCCACAAACATAAACATGACATGGAATCGAATATAACAAATATACTGCATGTATGTCAAACAGCGACGATTTAGAAATTCAATATAACCAGATAAGAAATATAACACTGTTATTCATATTCAAATACCAAAAGATACGTATCCATGGAAATGTATACAAGCTGTATACATTTCCATACAAAAGTTTATAGGCGTATGACTTCTTATCGCCTCTTATTATTCAGACCAAAACATACATATCCATGGTGATCCCTAAAGCGTATATAGATCACCGTTATTATTCATAATCGACTGCATATCCGATTCTTATTATTGTTCCCTCTTATTTAGTCGCACTTACCCACGCAGTGAAAGTCACAAGTGACTTGGGTGCCATTGTTCAGATGCAGCGAGCAGCTGCCCCCTTTGGGTATGACTGCTTCCGCATAGCAGCAATTGCAGTAGGCCTGCAGTTGTTCGTCTCCGGAGGACGTGCAAGTCGTGTATGAGACATTCAAGCATTTGTGAACACACACTGTACATTCAAACATACAGATTCAATCAAACAACCAACTTATATCATTGTTAACCACGGATCTATTAACTAGGGATGAGAGGGATTGAAAAATTCTACAGATTCTACATTAAATTCTCACCTTGCAGCAGCCTGCGATGCTGGGCAGTCGCCCCATTTCCTTGAGCACTAGTGCATAGCAGCATTGATAGAAGCATAACTCCTGTAGTGTACATATAACATGTTATCTCAAATTTAAAGGCACGGGCGTTAACTCTACATGTGTCATCGACTAAATTGAACCAACATCCTCCTCTCATATTTTATGACGCCTGGCTATTTAATAAGACCTAAAATTTGCATGGAAAGTAACATACCTGCTGTAAGGCACAGAATTTGCATAACATCAAAATTTCGTTTGAAGGCCATGATATGATATGATAAGATAAGATGATCCCCTCCTGCAACTACTAGTTGACGCTTGCACTGCTGCTCACCGATCTTCTGTTTATTGCCTGAGATGAGAGAGCGATACTTATAATTGGGATGCGAATCAATGATCCCATTTATAGAGAGAGAATGGCGTAGTTTCTTTGACTAATTTGAGGATCAAGATAAGAAGAGCTGACTACACTATACACCGGAGAAAGCATGAGTAATGCACGCTCAATTATTTGACCAAACTCTTGAAATGATCTCATAACGCTCAAATAGGTCGAGCAGCCGCCTATATAAGATTTGTGTGGTAGTGATATGTTCAGGCTCCTTACGCAAGTCCATTCACAAACGTCACCGATGAAGGCATGCTATTCATTAAAAGTCTATGAATGCCATGTACAAAAACGTATTCAAATTTCACACTAACTGTTCCTATGATTCCATGTGAACAAAGAAAATAAGGTGAGTACGTTGAAAACGCATGTCAAGCGATCCAATCTAAATGAGATTGGGAATCGGGATGCTTCTTTTCAGTGTGTATGTGCATTGTTTTCAACGTACTCACCTTTATTCTCTGATGTTTTGGAGGTCCCGTCATACTGAGGTCTTTTTCCTTTTGTCACATCTGTTCACTCTCGACAGCTGCCGGTTGTCTTCCGGTCGGGAGGTTTTTTTGCCGCTATCTCATCTATCTCACACCATTATGTCTGGCTCTTTTGTCTCCCGGCTGGTGGAGACTCCTACTCTGGCTGGTGACAGTTTTGGGGAGACAAACGAGCTGGGCTTTCCGGTTCTAGGGCAAGACGCCGTCGCCGAAAAAAGGCTCTCAAGGCCCGTGATGGTCTAGATCAATACATTATTGAGACTGATTCCAACCTGGATAGGGTTGAGATGTTGGCACGCCGTCCATCGTGGGCCCTCTGGAGTTCACGTCGGGCTCTAAGGAGGATATTTTAGAGTGGGTCAATAAACATTGGACTCCTATTTTGGGTCTTGCTCCTCGGATAAACTTGTTACTCAAGGGCCGGATCCTATTTATCTTGTCCTTATCGGAGCATGTTGGGACCATACTTTCGAGCAACTGGCTGTTCAAAGATGGCTCTCTTATTTAGAAGAAATGGCATTTGGACTTTGATCCATGGAGGGAGGTGCAATCCAAGCGACATCTATGGATGCTGCTTCTAGGATTTCTTGGACTAAGAGTATTTTGATTGGATTGGCCATCAAAGTGGGTAAGTTTATCAGATAGGACAAGAACTCCTTATTATATGGAATGGACAAAAAGGTTGCCAGGGTCATGGTTGAATTTGATCTCAATAAGGGGTTATCGGCAGAAGAAGAAATCATATGGGGCGAGGTCACCTTCAGGCAGCGGATGGACTATTTCGAGGTGCCCTTTCGATGCTATAAGTGTCGTGGTACTGGTCATATTTTGGCTGGTTGTCCCCTTCTGTTTTGCCCTGGTTCAACATCTAAGAAGGTTGGGGTTCCGTCTTCATCAACTTGTACAGCAGAGGAGAAGGTCTCTCCACCTTTACATGTATCATCGAGTAAGTGTACTACCACATCTTCTTTAGATGAGAAGGAACTACCCAAAGAAGAACTTGACTTCATTTTAGATGTAGAAAAATCTTTTGACAGTTGCATTGTGGAGGAAAACCTCAGATTGAACCCTAAGGGTTTTTTCAAAAAAACACCTTGCTCTCCACCTATGGCTGCCACTTATCCGATTTCGGGGCCCCTCTCACCGGTGGTTTTTCCTGGTCTTGATAGTCCTGCTACATCCGCCCTGATTCCTACTGCTGAGTGTTCATCCCCACATGAAGGGTTACTGTCGGTGGGTATCCCTTTGGATTCTATGTCGGTTCCTACATCTCTCTCCACGTTGGGCACAGACAAGAATACCTCTTCTCCTACTGCTGGGCCTCATTGCGGTCGGGATGGTCCAGTGCCTTTAGATGACAAGTTGGATCATTTGTGCTCTGAGACGAGTACTTCATCATTACTGGAAAGCTTTGTGCCATTGGCTATTTTTTCAAAGAATCCTTCTACTAACCCTCTGGTCAAACCTATCACCCTGGACAAATTCATGAATGTCACCATTAGAAAAACAAAAGCAAAGCTTTGGGTATGGGGGACACGGTTTCTGAGGTGATTTTTTCCCCACTCTCGACTAGACTTGCTTCCCCTGTGACTACTTGTGTTGCTTCTACTTCTACTCCAATTTCTGAGGCTCTTAGAGTTGATTTGCCTCCACATGGGGTTCCTTAATGTTATTTCTCACATTAAACGCTCGGGGTTTGGGAAAGGGCTCCAGGACTAGGGCCCTAAACCACTTATTCAAGGCTACTAATCCACATTTGATTTTGCTACAAGAAACCATGTGCACTGAACTTGCTGTGGTTCGTGAACTTGCCTCTATCCTCCCTGGTTGGGAGTTTTCTGCTATTGATGCTTCAAGATTGTCGGGCCCGGTCTGCTCGTGGGTTGAAACCCCATTTTTTTTAAGTTTCGTGGTTACAAAACACATTGGGGACTATTATTGACTGGTCATTGTCTTTGCCTAAATTTGCCCCTCACTGTCTTTAATATATATGGCCCATACAAAGATCGTGGCATATTTTGGGAGTCTTTGTGTTCTTCGAATATACTTAATACTCCTCATCTCATCATCGCAGGTGATCTCAATTTCACTTGCAGTGCTGGAGATATTTGGGGTTCTCATGCTCGTCTGGATGACATGGCAGATTTTTTCAATGGGATGTTGACTACTTTTGACCTTATTGATGTACTTCCTTGTGCACCTGGTCCTACTTGGACTAATGGAAGGGTCGGCTCGGCAGGGATTCATAAGCGACTTGATAAATTTTTAGTCAAATCTGGGCTTATCCATGGATGGACGAGACATAGATCGTGGGTTGGAGATAACAAGTTTTTCGATCACTGGCCGGTCTTTTTTCAGATTGATACGGCTGTTTGCAAAGTGCATTACCCATTTAAGTTTAACTCAACTTGGCTGGGCAATGAGGATTTCTGCTTTGTTATTAAATAGTTCTAGTAAAATTTCTGTTTGGAGGGTGAGCTGAATCCACTTGATGCTTTTGTTCAGAAGCTACATAAACTTAAAGGTATTTGTTCTAAGTGGATACATGAGAAACATAAAAATGATGCGTCGGAACTTAACTCTTTGGAAGTGTTATTACAGGAGTTACATGGCCGGAATTTCATTACTGGTTTATGTGATTATGAGTTTGATTTGATCAAACACATTGAAAAGAAAAAAAAGGAAATTTTGATTCAGGAAACAAAAGATTGGAGACTCAAGAGTCGTGCCACTTGGATTGGTCACGGTGATTCCAATACCAAATTTTTTCATTCCTATGCTTCGCATAGAAGGAATTTGAATGTTGTCTGGGACCTCCTTGATGATTCGGGTTATGAGATTTCTGGCCAAGATGCTCTACAGAATTTAGCTCTTGATTACTTTGGTAAACTATACTCAGTCTCTAATCAGAATGACTTAATCACACAAATAAATGTTGCGAGATATTACCCTGCTTTCATCATTGAACAAGGTGTTGAAGTACTAAGTCAAGAAGTATCATCTGAGGAGATCGAAGCTGCACTCAAGAGTTTTGCTAAGGAGAAAAGTCCAGGCCTGGATGGCTGGACTGTTGAGTTATCTCTTCATTTTTATGATACTATGGGACCCGATATTTTGAAGATGGTGGAATACTCCCGTTCGGAAGGGTACATTTCTGGTGGGCTCAACTCTACCTTCCTTACACTTATACCAAGGAAAGGTAAGCCCACTACCTTTGGTGACTTTCGTCCAATTGCGCTATGAAATCTGGCCTATAATTTGATCTCTAAAATTATCTCCACTCGGCCGAAACCTATTCTATCTGCCCATATCTCGGTGAACCAATTTGGTTTTTTGTAAGATTGCTAGATACTTGATGCTATCGGAATTACACAAGAGATCATGCATATTGTTAAAATGAAAAAGATGAAGGTTTTTTTTTTCTTTTTTTTCCTGAAGATGGACCTTGAAAAGGCTTTTGATAGAGTTGACTGGTCCTTCTTAAGGTTAGTTCTTATTCAGAATGGTATGCCACCTCTGGTTATTCGTTGGATCATGGCTTGCATCTCCTCTGCCAGTATCTCAGTTCTTATTAATAGTGCTCCTTCCAGTTTCTTCAGTATGAGCAGGGGAATACGTCAGGGTTTCCCACTTTCACTCTTGCTCTTTCTCTTAACTATTGAAGGTCTGAGTAGAATGATTTCTGCTGCTAAGGTGGATGGGAGTATTACCGACATCAAATTCACACCGGAGATGGTCTTCACACATGTATTATTTGTTGATGATGTTTTAATTGTTGGACTGGATACTGATCGCGAATGGCAGAGATATTTGGATATCATTTCTATGTTCTGTGCAGCTTCAGGTATGAAGATCAGTGTAAGGAAAACCTGTATACACCATTTTCGTCTTTCTAACCAATGGATAGAGCATTTAAAAAATATTTTTCCTTATACCTTTCAGCAACTTGAGGAAGGTTTTATGGATCTTGGTTACTTTTTAAAGCCGAATGATTATAGAACTGTTGACTGGCTCTGGTTATTGAGAAAAGTGGAGAAGAGGATCTCCCACTAGACTTTTCGATTGCTGTCAATCAGGGGTTGGTTGATCCTTGTCAAGGCAGTCCTTACTGACATCCCGGTGTATTGGCTCTCACTACTCCAAATTCCTGTATCTATTCTCACTAGACTGTGAAGATTATACTTCAACTTCTTATGGACAGGTGGCACTGAACGCAAAAAGATGGTTCTTACCAAGTGGGAATATATTGCCCTCCCTACTTGTCAGGGTGGTTTGGGCATCCACAACACCCCATATTTCAGCATTGCGTTGAGAATGAAATCATTATGGAGATCTCTCTTTGGGACCACCCTGTGGTCGAAAATTATCTCAGTAAAGTATTTGAATGGTGATGTGATTAGATGGCTGCATCATCCTGTGAAGAGTTCACACAGTGCTTCCAAGATATGGAACGGTTTTTTAAATATCTCCAATGGGATGGTCAAGGACATAGCGTGGAAGGTTGGAGATGGTCATACTGTTCTGGTCGGCATCGACCCTATTCTCGGATTGGAGGATGACTACAGGTTGTCAGATGAGATAATGCACACCCTTCACCGTTTTGACTATAAGACCCTCGACAAGATCTGGAAATTGAACCATTTGCTGAATCACAATTACTGGTTGACTGCTTTCGATTTGGGATTTGAAGATGATGCTGCAACAGAATGGAGCCATTATATTCAGTGTTTAAATGTGATGGGTTGAAGATTCTCTGCGGAACCAGACAAGGTAATTTGGCTTAATAATATCAAACATGGCACTATTACGGCCAATCTGGCTTATCATGCTATGATCAGTAAATTTTGTATTTTCCATGTGAACTGGTGGCACACGACACTCTGGAATTGGAAAATTCCTATCAAATTAAAATGCTTTATGTGGAGGGATTTGAGGGGAGAACTCCCTACTTGGGACACCTTGGTTCTCAGAGGTTGGGAAGGGCCGAATTTCTGTTTTCTTTGCAGATTCAATTATGAATCTGTTGACCACATTTTTGTGGACTGCATCTTCACGAAGGAACTCTGGCTGGCAATGCATCAACACTAAAAAACTATATGTCAGTGGGGAGTGTCTTCTTTTTCTCATAATTCACTAACTCGGCACAGGTCCTCTGAGGAGCTCCCCTTTCTACCTGTTGTGGCTGCGTGGGCGGTCTGGAGGACTCGCAATCTTTCCATTTTCGAGGACCATCGAGCTAGTATTGATCAAACACTTATGTGTATCTTTAGGATGATCTTTGAGTAGTGTTCATATTACAAGAGAGTGAAATCAAACTTGATTCCCACCTTTCATCCCCTAGATCAAAAAGTTGTTAGCTATTTTGATGGTGCTGCAGATGTTGGATTGTGTGCTTCGGGTGGGGTCATCTTCATCAACTTGGAACACTACTACACTCTGAAATTGAACTGTGGTCTTGGCACTAATATGAAAGCAGAGATACTTGGACTCTGGTGTGTCCTTATTGTTGCTTACATTTTTTGTTTATCTGATTTAGCGATATTTAGGGATTCACGTGTGACTATTAAATGGGCACAGGGCTTCTATAAATTGGATAATCTGCCCCTATACCACTGGTGCAATAGGATAAAAGAACTATTGCATCACTTTGAACATTACACACTTGATCACATTTATAGGCAGTATAATTCATTGGCCGACTCTCTTTCCAAGGAAGCGTATGCTGGAGATGAGGGGGTTATATAATGGTAGGAACACTTGGAAACAACACTGATAGACTCTGGGATGATCCAGATCTATGACATCTGATCGGGTTACTCTTTTTGGCTCAAGAATTGAAAGCATGGAATGCATTTTTCCAACAGTCTTGAACAGGTTTTCATTTTTTTGAAGTCTATGTATTGAAAGCTACAGTCATTTTGGAACTTTTGACAAGTCAGCCTATCGACTTATGTGTATTTGTACTATTTGATTCACGATTGAATAGCAATAAAATGGTTTTTTTTCGCTGAAAAAAAATATCTAGTCAACTTTTATTATCAAATTTGTAAATATATAAGACTTCAAAGCCAATATCCCATGATTTCAAAGACAATGTTCCATTAATAAAAATAAGACTTCAAATCCGATATCCCAGGCTTTCAAAGACAATTTTCCACTAATAAAAATCTTAATGAAAAGTAATTGAAAATGAAGTAAGTCAATAAGCTCAATCATTTTAGATTTTTTATTCAATCATTTTAGTTTTATTCAGTAATTGAAAATGAAACTGTAAGTCAATAAATAGAATAGATAAGCTCAATGTAGAGGAAGATAGGTCCTTCTTTTCCTTTGCATTCAAGTTTTTATTATTATTTATTGGCATTCCTTGCTAATGCGGCCCGCAAACATAAGTGTTGGCATCTGTTACAATCACCGCGCCAAAGGAGAATGACATGATGTGCAAAAAATATTAAAATACTTTTTTTTGGTAGTGAGGATTCTAAACTGTGATCCTTTATTTCTAGATTTCTAGAGAGTACCCAATATGTGATCCTTTATTTCTCATGACTTAGTGTATTACTGGTATAAGATAATTCCATAGATGGGGTGCTTTTTATTTTGCAAAATTTTAATTTAGTTGTGTTTTAATGGCCATTTTGATGGCATAAACTGTTCTAATGGTGATTTTGATGGTAAAAAGGGATTCAATGCCATAAAAAACCTTAGAGTACCCAAAATTTTCAGAATTTCAGAGTTGTAACCTAGAGTTTTAAAAATTTCTATCATATTTTTAAAAAATTGTGCCCTATGTCAACCATATTATTATTAATATGGTTATGCTAGAATAACCATATGATTCTGTAAACCATATTAATAGTATTAATATGGTTGCTACACCAATCATCAAGTGGTTGGATTTTTAGTGTCTCCTCCTAACTAGCTCGCTCCCAAGGAGAATTCATCACGGGTTGCTTGATTCACAAGACCCACACCTTAACCAAATGAGCTAATAGGATTTGACATATTATTAATCATAACCAAACGTGGGGTACAAACATGCCTGAATCATCATCTATGAGACTGGAAGATCAGGCTCCACAACCAACAAGAGGAAATACAGATTCCAAGCATCAGTGAAGATGATCAGCATAATAGTGTTGGAGATGAAAATGACATCCATTATGATGGAAAGCAAGGTGAAGATGGAGAATTCACCAATGAAGAGAGAAATTATGAAATTCTCTTCTAAAAGTATCTCATGACCTAAAGAGAAACCCTGAAATTAGAGGAGATCATATACTCAGGTGGAGTAAATGTCAGAGAATTACAATTGGTATTTGAAGATAACTAATATTACTTGCTAAGAATAAAAAGGGTATCTTCATAAAAAACAAGAAGTAAAGTAGTGGTAATTTTTTTTTGAAGAAACACATTTGGTCTAAGAAAAAATCTATGTGACAAGAACATGGTTAAAATATAACAAAATCTAAAGGAGAATTAGAGAAGAAGATATGATCATGGTCAAATGATAAGACTGGTGTATGGTTGACAAAGAGCAGAGCATAAACCCTCTCACAAAATGGAGAAAATGTTGACAAAGGGGAGGAACATTGAAAGGGGGAGTTTATGAACTCATCATCCAGGTTCTCATTCAAAATGGTTCTCATTCAAAGGCCTTCTATAAGATAATAACTGAGATTATCTTAAAACACAGTGAGTAGTACCAAGTCCAAGATAAAAGGAGGAAGAGAAGCAAAAGAAGGGAAGTTATCAAAAGGAAGAAGGATAGGAAATTCTCTATCAATATGGTTACAACAAAAGAGCATAATAAGTTGTCCTTTGTCATTGTTGTCAAAGGGGAAGAATGTTTAGATGTTTCCATCAATGCCAAAGGGGGAGAATTTTGAATATGATTGTCATTGATGTCAAATGAGTTCAGTAATGACAAAGGAATAACCAAGGACATGATGGCAGGGAAAACTCAGTGAAAGACAAAGGAATGACAAAGGAAGTGATGACATGGCATGTATGATGATGTGGCATGTGTGTTGAAGATCGAACGACACATGATGGTGTTATGGTTCTATCATTAAGTCAATGTTCCAATCTGACATCATTCTGGAAAAGAATGGCAAGTTAGTGAAACTTTGGAAATTGACTAAGTATGGAAAAATTAGTCAAAACTGCTCTAAGAAAATGCCCACCATAATTCATGGTTTGATAAAAATGCCCACACCATCATACTAGGCTATAGCTTGTTGAAGTGGCTATCTATTCATGGTCTCAGTTTTCCTTAATCATTTATGAGGAGAAATTTATAAGTTTGCCAAAACAGGGTTTCGGACCAGAGGAAGTGAAACTGACTAAGTGGGCTCAGGGAAATGCCCGCTATGTCTCATAGGATGATGAGAAAAATAATATGAAAGTGTTAGGATCTATTATGTTGGTTGGTGCATCCATCCATGGTCTCATATTTCCCAAAGAGTCATTGAGGAGGAAGATATCAATCTGCCAAGAGTGCCTATCACCTTGGTGACCTAGGGTTTGAAGAAACTTGACTAAGTGTAAAAAACACATGGTTGATAAGGCATTTGGAAATTCCCGCAAGGAGGTGTTTATGAGATGATAAAATTAGTCAGATGGTATAGTATTGTTCTCTGATGAACTGGGTATCTATCCATAGGCTTAGATTTTCCTTTGGAGTTCACACATGAGAAATACTAACCTGCCAAAATGAGAAGAAGTTTGTTTTGATGTTCAAATGTAGGTTGATAAGGAATTTGGAAATACCCACAAGGAGGTGTTCTTTTGATGATAAAATTCATCAGATGACAGGGTCTTGTTCCTTGGTGAACTAGCTATCCATCCATAGTCCTAGATCATATTCTCGTGGTCACACATGCAAAATACAAGCCTGCCAAGTTGAGTAAATATTATTTTTCACATTAAGGACAAAAGTAAAATTGGCTAAGTGTTTAAAAGGGACTAAGTGTTTAAAAGGGGCAAGGGTTAAAAATGCCCGCAAGGGGGCTTAGTGAATCCCACAGGGGCTATGTGATTCCCGCAAGGGCTAAGGGGAGTGCCCATTGGCCAATATGCCCACAAGTGCTTGATTATGCCCACAAGGAATGGGAAGATGCCCACAGAGGCTTAAGGGATGCCTGCAGAAGGTAAGGATAAGCCCGTAGGGGCTTAAGATGCCCGTAGGATTTTGGAAATGCTTGCAGGGGCCTAAATATGCCCGCAGCGGGTGATGTTAAGCCCACGAGGGCTTAAAGGATGCCCGCAAGGGCTTAGAAATGCCCTCAGGGGCTTAGAGAAGATCATGCCCACATTAAATAAAAGGTGATGCCTGCATAAGAGATATGTCCGTAAACCAGAGAGAGCCTGCATAGAGAAAGAAGCCCGCAGCCTTGAGGTGGATGAAGCCCGCAGGCTTGAAGATGATCTATGAATTAATTAATTAATTAATTCTGTAATAAACAAGATCACAGATTGAAGATTAAATATCAGAGTTTTGAAAAGGCGTGTCTATGAAAGAATACAAATGTCCAGAATAGCGTTTCATGAAGAGGCACATGTTCAGAGCGAAAGGGTGTGAGTATTGAAAATATATGAGGCTATAAAGGAATGAAGGGAGTATTTAAATTGAAATGTAAAGAAGAAGAAAAGTGTCTCGATGGTCTTAGTTGAAGCTGCAGCAGGAACAGGTTGAGATCAATGAAATTCCAGAGTTGAAGAAAATAAATTCTGGAAGATCTGAAGAAGTAAGAATAGGGAGGTAGGGTGGTGCTAGTGCAAGAAGAAAGCCTATAGGGGGTAGAAGCCTCCTTCCAGTAGAAGTTGGAAAAAAGAGTTTCGTTGCATCCTTGTCTGCAGTAGTAGGCAAAATATCTGGGGTGTTGTAGCATCCTTGTCTGTAGCAGCAGGCAAAAACTGGGGTGTGGTTGCATCCCTTCTGTAGTAGCAGATAAACAGTTTTGTCAAATTCATCTTATTAATGAGTTTGAGTTTGTGGTTTTCTCTTTGAGGTTTCCACGATAAAATATTGTGTCCTAACTTGTTTGATTCCTTGTGTATCTTGTACTAATTGTTTTTAGTAAAAGAAAAAAGAAGGTAATAGTGATTCACCCCCCTCTCAGTATTGCTGGATAATCCAACACATAATGCCTAGACATTGCTTATTCTATATGAAGAAAGATACATTATAGGATTGAACATAAATAATGCATGTCTCTATATAACTCTTTCCTCTAAGATGGTTTTGAACAATCACAAAAGTTGAGTATGGATTGACAATTCCAATGCCTTTTATGAAGAAATGATTGCCAACTAGTTTTGAAAATATTACTAATGCAACATTAATATACTAGGATTTATATCCAAAACTGGGAGCTACCAAGCATAATATGAAGAACAAATGTACTTATGAAATGGACTAAAATTTTGCAACATGTTTGTAAGGTATTTTCAAGCATATTCAATAATGATTGAAGCCTATAAATTTGCAATTAATTTCTTGTAATTCTAAATGAAGGACACTACAAACTAGCCAATTATATTTAGCATCCCTTTTTTCTTGCATGCAAGTGGCATGCAATGGCAAAGACATAAGTTATTGAATAGTTACATTGCTTATTCAGTATGAAGAAAGATATATTATAGGACTGAACATAAACAATGCATGTGTCTATATGAATATTTTCTATAAATTTCCTTTGAGCAATCACGAAAGTTGATCATGGATTTACTATTTCAATATTTTCTATCAAGCAATGATTGCAAAATAATGCAAACTGGTTTTAAAAATATTACTAATGAAACATTAACAGACCAGATTTTACATTGAAAATTGGAAGCTTCAAAGTATAATATGAAGAATAAATACTTATGAAGTGGACTTGAACTGTGCAACATGTCTACAATGGATTTTCCAACAGCTTCAACAATGATTGAATCCTACAACTTTGTAATTACTTTTTTTAATTCCAATTGAAGCACATTGGAAAGTAAGAAATTATATTTAGCATCCCTTGTGCACTAAATGAAAGTGACATGCAATGGCATAGACATAAATTATTGAATAGTTACAAGTATAGCTTCATCTATAAGTCCTAAATGTGGGATTCAATAAAGGCCATATGGATAAGCAATTTGAACACTAGATATGATATATTGAAAAAACAGAACCATCTTTGGAGACAACAAATACCAAGAGTAGATAATAGAAGATGTTGGTCACATGGCATGAATCCATTCATGTGCATACAAGGTAGCATATAGAGGAATCAAAGGCTATCAACAAAAGACTAAGTTGAAAATCAATACTAACTAATATAAAAAAACATACTTACAATTACATATAATTTCTAGACATTAATTTTTGACTATGAAGAAATATATATGTTATTTACTGAACAGGACAGTGCATGCATGTATATCGGTTTTCCTATAAACTATATTTAAAAAGTACTAGTAATGTAACATTAAGATATCATATTTTGTCCATATCTAGTAAATAGTAAACAAGAAATAGCTTGAGCTAGCAATCCAAGGAATCAGTGTAGGAAGGACTTAATGGTCCTAGATAATGGGGGCACAACCAATATCTAGAAACAAGGAAACAAATGCCGCAATAAAACCAAACTTGTCGAGCATAGGAATTTGTATAACCCATTATGATATTGAGTATCCAAAGCAAGATCAAATAAATTTCCCATGCACATGAAAACTAGCAAAATTGTGTGGCCAAGTCATTTAAAAAACATCTAATCATAGCAATAGCTGCAATCAAAAGTAGACAAAACTTCAAAAAGATGACAAAGAATAAATCTATACATGATAGTACTAAGATAAATGCAAAATCTAAAAGACAAAAAGAATAAATTCAAAGTAGAAACAAAAAAATTCATTAGATTAGTGTATTTGATATGGTTGCTAAATGTTTTATTGTTGGCTCACTTTCTTTATCATATTACAGATTCTTGTGCGAGATTTGATCCATTTTATTACCCATGATATCAATTTATTAGTCTTTAATTTTCCCCATTAAATTGTAATAAGAAGAAAGATATGTTATTTATATAACAGGAACAATGCATGCCCCCATATAGGTTTTCCTATTAACTAGCTTTAAAAAATATTGGGAATGTAACATTAGCATATAAGATTTTTTCCACATCTAGTAAATAGTAAATGAGAACTAACTTGAGCTAGGAAGTAATACCCCGATTGTTAAGCCCCAGACTTATGGTATTTTATTTGACTATGAATTATGCTCATTTGTTTGATTATGTGATTATGGAATTTGGCATTATTATTATTAATGTAAATCTTGTTATTGTCATTATTGTTATCATTGAATGTTGTTGCTATTAATTAAATAAATATCTGGCTAAGCAAAGGCAACTAAAAGAGTATGTGAGACCAGGGATCCCACTGTGTGAGGGGGAATGGGGGACATCCCCAGAACCTTAGAACTTGTTTTTGAATGGTATTTGTTCATCCTAGTTCATTTTGTGCCTTGGTGACTTTAATAGTGTTGGTCACCCAAACATTGTACAACAAAACCCATTTTCGATTTTTATGAACTATGGAGTTATTATTGCACCTTATACATACTTTAGTGTGCCCCTCTTTCCTAGTGCACCCTCCTTGGGAGAAATTTCCCTCCCATTTATGTGATTTTGTCATTTATGAGTCCTCTCCCTATATTGCAGGAGCTGTAAGCTAGAATTTAGCTTCCACCTCCTTGATTTGTGCCTCCACCTCCATAAGTGCACCCCACTCCTCCATTCATCCCTATTTTTATTCTTACATGATATTTATGACCCTATTGGATCCCTTCTCTCACATAATTCTCCCTCATTCATGTTTTGTAACCAACCATATGCATTAGTACGCCTCCTTGTGCCCTTCATGGCTCCACTCCTTGGTTTTTGGTAACTCCTCCTCATGGTGCTAATATGGGAAAGGGAATATCCTAACTATGCCACGACTCTACTAATTTGAGTTAAGTCTCCATGATGAATCCCAACCACACTCAAACCCATTCTATTTGGCCACCTTGGGTTTGAATTTCCCTCCTTAAGCTATTTATAAATGTGCTATCTCCTTATTGAAGCTAATATTGAGCTTCAGATCACTTGACTTGTGTTATCTCACTATGTTGGGAATTTTGCTAGTATTGAGTGTGTGTTGATACTTAGAGGTAGTCTATTTGTTTCCCTTTGCTTCCATTATATCACTCTACTAGTCCAGGTTCTCACACAGGAATCCAGGAAATGGGTTGGTGAGAGGAGTCACATCCCATAGGCAGTGGAGATGGACAAGAAAGTAGTAGTGGGAAGCATTGTGGTTCTCAGAAGAGGTAGTTATGAGAGTTTCTAGAATAAGTGTCCTCTACACGTGGATCCATGGTTTCCGCTCGAGGGTGACCTATTCAAGCGAGGAAGGATCGATTGCATCTATAGCTAGGAGGAAAGTTGTTCTATTGCAGCCAATTGCCCTTATTTTGAGATACATATTTCTCTTATGTTTCATTTTCATCACATTACTTCATCACATTATCTAAATCGCACATAGCATGCCTGTATGTTGATCCCCCACGCAGCTATAGTCACGCTAGCCTTGTTCATTTTGGTCGCGCGTTTAGCATGACTGTACAATCAATAGCCACACTACACCAGCACATGACCAAGGAATTCTTTCCCCACGCAGCGCGTGGAAATCACAGATTTCCCGCGTGGGCTACTGTGCGTGATTCTAAAACATCATGCACAGTATGTAGAATATGATAATGATTCTCCCCGCACACCCACATGACAAAACATAAAATCATGTGCGAACTCCCTTTTAAGAATAAAAGGGCTATATGGCCCTAGGGACCCCCAACACTAAAACAATCCCAACCCAAATGACAAGGATAAGGTTCAAGCTTACCTAGATCTCACAACACAGAAATTAGATGCTCAAATCACCCAAGATCAATGAAAATGGATCTGGATCACAAAATATGAACAAAGTACAAATGACCTTGAAAAACAGGCCCCACCCCTTTTATAGAGTTTTAACCCAATATTCAAACCTTTGCCATGACCAAATCGTAACTCATTTTTATAAACGATTTGCACCACCAGAATCATCATCTCGAGCTCTTAGCAATGAATATACATGCGCTTCTTCCTAAGAACCTTCATCTGACACTCATTTTTGCACACACTTCACAGGTGCACTATGTTTTTGGTTACTATTTTTGCATCATCAATACCTTTGTCATGTACTTTATTACACTTTGGTATATGTGATGTGTGTGTAGTATAATGACCAAGAGCCCACAACCTCTTGTTTTTTCATTATAAGAATAAGAATCCATCCCTCAACAATGGCGCATGACTTATATCATAGGTATCATTATGAAATTGGCATATAGGCAACGTTTTCCCTCTACTTTCATTGCATTTACCAGTATTCCTGTTGATAACCAGAGGGTCCTCATTTCTAGTAATGATGTGCCATTAATGTCACCACTGAGGGCAGCATGTTTCCCCCATGGGTGTGCTCACCATTGCATCCCAATCATTATTTGACACCCATGATGTTGAACACCCACAAGTCCTAGGAATTTGATTTACTTTGAAAAGATCAACCCATAGTTCATGATTTTATAGTTGTGCATTTAATCCCCCACCTTTAGCAGTTGATGCCATCCAATTACTCGGCACACGTTATGATAAAGAATCATGGTTGACCACTCATACCTCCACAATAAATCTACCATATGTAATCTTCTTCGTATCATCACCCCCACCAATATAGCAATGGGGTGCCCATCCTCCAAAGCAACCAATTTTGTTCAATTATTCTTGTAAGAACAACCTGCATGGCATTGATTCATGGGGCACCCATATTTTCATTTTGAGAACAACCCTCACGTCACCATGGAAAAAGTTTTGAGACACACTCAAAACCCTGGGAAATTCTCCCATCATCAAATCAATTCCCGATCCACCAAAAACTGCGGGAATCCCACCCATCCTCAAATTGGTCCCTCGACACCCTCAAAAATGTGGGGACCCCACCACTTATTTTTTATGTACAAACAGTTCCCCAATCCACTCAAAACTGTGGGAATTTCACTATTATTTTGGCAGCAACCCCTGGTTTCCTTTGATCTATGTCATTAAGTCTCCATATCCCCAACATTATAATTTTTTTTAGTCACCATCACCCTCAGTGTTGTGTCTCTAGCAAATCCCTTCATCAGTAGTTTTTCTTCCTCCGTTACACTTTGTACCTTTATTTGAAGTATGTTGCCATCAGTTACTCCCCAAGTTGACATCGATCAAAGGAATTTATGATCCCCATGCTTATCAACTAGTCCTGTGTTAGGTCTGTCATTCTTATAGTTGGTTACAAATGATCTTGGTTGTTAAAATAAGACCCTTGTCTTTTCATGTACTTCAACTCTCATTGAAATCAATTCACCATATTCTGAGAGTTGCAGTAGTTGCAGTTGTACCTTGGATTCCCTTTCAATAAACAAAAGGGATCACCTCGAATTAGGTAGGGAGTGTCATCAGTGCTCGCTAACCTAGTGGTATCTCCTATGCTCGACAACACCACATTTATCGCATCAGGGAGAGTCATATGTTTCAAAGGTAGAAGTGTTCACATTTAAAAATCATGGTAGTAGTAGTACAATGAATTTCACCATACAACAATTTCACTAGTATTACAGTCCCCCACCCTAGTTGGTTTGTCATGGTCACCAACAATCCTGCTTCTTTGGCACATGTAACATCATTTTCAGGTTCAATTACTCTCACATGGATTGAAGCTACCTTCATCCATGTACTAGCAGTATTATGAGTTCACCTTTCAGTCTTATCTCATTGTAGTCATCTTGAAAGCTTTTCACGAGCATGGTATGCCCACCTCGTTTGTATAAAACACTATTATTTGTTATAGTTTCACTAGTTTTCACTAGCAATCTTCCCCCAAGGGAACCTTCTGTTCACACTCCCTTAAGAACTTCCAACAGCATGGTAAAACACAAAAGAAGAGATAATGCATAATTATCAACTCTATAATACCTTTCGAACCTTATACATTAGGGGACATCTTTTAACACCTAAAATTCACACACATGCGGCATTTTGGCTAATCTAGCAGTAAGCCACCATTAACATATATCATGTATCCCACCAAAGACATCCTCATCGGATTTAGAAAGTAGCATGAGTCCAAAAATGCTAAAAAAAGTCAAAAGAATAGGTAGCATGGTTACACCCATGATAGACTGCGCTTCAACGCATATTATCAGTTCTGTGTCCGCACTACAATGTGTATTATCAGTTATGTGCCTGCGCTACACTAGCATGGATTTTCCTTTGAAATCTGTGTGACTATCAAAATGACGGGACCACAACCACATAAAATACATTGAAGACTCATGAAAGCGCTATCACCTCCAAGAATTCAAATTTGGCTCCTTATGTACTTGGGACCATTGAATTCCTTCCCTTTGTGTACTTTGGAGCTAGATCATGGAATCAATTAGTCCACATTTTGATCTAGTTATTTCTTAGCCGCCTCTTGGCCTATAAAAGGAAGCCATGGGCATGCATCTAGTAAGGAGAAATTAGAGCAAGGTTATGCTACTGGAATTGTGTTGGAACTCCTTCCACCTCTTCCCATACCTACTAGCATTCTTCAAGCTCCCTTGCCACCTTCCTCTAAGGGGAAAGTGTTTCTCCCATTGTTCTTTCAATTTATTTATCATTTAATGTAGACAAAAAGGACATCCATAAGGGATATTGTTGGCTTCCCTTGAAGCCCACACCTCCTAGATGACACTGCATGTAACATCTTGACCATTGGGAAATCTAAATTGGTTCTAGCATTTGCTTCTTGTTGTGGTTTGCATATCCTCACTCCCTTTCAAGTTATTTTCAAGTTTTGTTTTGTTTTGATAACAAGAACCTTGCAGGACCAATTTCGGGTCATTCACATTTGCTTTATGTTCTGCAATATTGAGCCTTGTTGACAAGCTCAAAGGATTAACCTCCAAAGTGGGAAACTTGTGTTGCATTCCTTTGTGTAAATTTTCCCAACGTACAAAGTTAAATGCAATTGGGATTTAAAAATGTGTTTCATTTTAGTACTTGGTGTTTAATTCTTATGTGTATGTTTGTCAATTACTTACAAATAATTGTTGATTATTTTTATCTATCATTTAATGCATTATATTCATATAATTTTGGGATGATAGATAAATTTAAATCAATGCATTGATAACATGATTATGTTGTTATTAATTGTTGAGTCCATGTGAACAATCTATTCATTGTGGTTATGCTAAGACCCTAAAAGGAAATGGATCTAGGTAGATCATAGGATATTCTATTCTAGTCATTTATCCTAAATGATAATGTGATGAGGGTAGTACCATGTTGATTTTATGAATTTATTTATATAATTGTAATTGTATTGCTTTATTTAAAGTATGCAAATAATTATCAATAATTCTTTTAAGTGGTGTGATTTATGATTTATGATTTATGATTTATGAAATTCACGAGGCATGTGTTTTTTTATTAATGCATGGTGTGTGATATGAAATAGATATATCTAGTTAATACAGTGAAGTCTTATGTTGATGATTTATTATATGAAATTTGTGTGAAGTATATATCTCTCAAGATTTAGTGACTGATTCGAGTCAATATTCACCTTTAGAATATAACTTGTTTTAATTATGTTATTATTAGATTTTGTTCGATATAATATTAACTTATCGATGTTGGTTGACCTATGAGTTTCATGATGATGTTTGAGAAAAATAAGAGGTTGAATAAAATTATTTAATTTTAATTTAAAAATATATATATTTCATACTGATTTTTGGATGCAGATGAGGTCAAGGATGATGAGTACATCATCAATTTAAGGAGGGGAGAATGTCAGGTACCAATTTTCTCATGTAGTAAATAGAAAAGGAATTCACAATAAAATTTAAAATGGATAAATTCTTGTAATAATGTGTTAAAGGGAAGTTATGAAGTAACAACAAAATGTAAAAAGTTAAAAGTAATTAGTTATGTTGTGGTTGTATAATAACCAAAAAGTTATGATGCAAAAATAAAGGGTCATTTCTTTTGATAATGTAACCCTTCATTTTCTATTTTAATTGGAATTTGGACATTAGCTTCGGGGGAAGGGGAGAAAACCAAGAATAAATGTGCTTGTGACAAGAGAGACAGGGAATAAAGGTGCTCGTGATGTATGAGGTACCTTGTATGGTAATACATGAGAGTGAACCTGACCGCACGGTTATATGTGCATCGCTATTTAGATCCCAGTATAATTTCTCAGTTGTGAGCAAGGCATATTCTAGCAGTCTAGTTGTGAGCAAGGTAGATTCCCGTAGTGAGATCTCTAGAATCCAAGTCAAGTGTTACCAGAGATAAGTCCTTCCATCTTGTACTCTATCTTAAAAAAATAAATTCAATAGTATTTCCTATTTTTGTCTCAATTAATTTGATATAGAATATGATAATAATGTAAGATGTTTTATTTCTTTGAATAATACATATATATGAAACTATGCGTTTGTATTCATATTGATATGCATTTATATTCATATTGAGATTAAAATATTGATGATGTACATGATTCATTTTATGACATATGATATAATATATTAGAGTAGGGAATAAGACCCTCACATGACTTCCTACAAATATCTTGGGATTGATATCCATCACAAGATTAACTGGAACTACAACATCGAGAAAAGGATTAATGGAGGGTGGAAAACTTATTTTGATCTTGAAAACAATTGTAAGTTAGCAAACATTGTGATGTGGGATAAAATGGAACTCCTCTTTAAGACTCTCGTCACTTCGGTTGTCCTATATGGGTGTGAGCTTTGGGGTTGCAACATCTATAAAGAATCTTGGAGAATGATTGAGAAAATCCAAAAATGTTTTATAATTTACAACCTAATGATTAAAAGCAATACACCCTATCATATTCTCCTTATTGAAGTGGGTATTTCCCCCATTGAGAGCATAACTATGACTAGGTACCTAATGTACAAGGAAAAATTAAATAACTTGGGAGACCAAAGACTTCCTAAAATTGCTTTAAAGTCTAGTCAAAACCATTGGAGGCTCGAGCAGGGTTTAAACCATTAGGGGATTGATGAAAATGTCACTTTGCAAAATAGAAATAATATTTAAAATATTATTAGTGTGAAGTTCTAAGAGAACTTGTGTTACAATGAAAATATAGAGGATAAAAGAAAATTAAGATATTATAAGGAGACCATTAATCATAATCTAGAAGATCAAAATTATCTCTTTATTTTAACTAGCATAAAGAAGAAGATCTACTTAAAAATATTTGTCATCTTTGTGACACTATGAGTGATGAGGATGAAAACACTTTTTCCTTGATTTCCCTATGTACACCCAAAAAGGATCTTAGTTTCAAAACTTTTGTTGCAGTACACACCTACCTAATCTTCTATGGTAATTTAAGAATGCTTATGTGAAGCTTTTTCAACATAAAAATAAAATTGTAAAGAATACACTTAGTTCTTTTCTTTTTTTTTTAAGTTGGATAGAGTAAAATTGGTCTTACTATTATCATCATCATCATCAATAATCAATTTTAAAAGTAATACTCTTTATAATTAATTAATATAACTATTATTTATTAGATAAAAATTATTATGAATAAAATATTTTATTGAATAACTATTAAATACTAAAAATGTAAATGTTATTGAATAAATTAAAATGGTTTTCAAACTTTAAAAAACAAGTTTACTTCAACAAACATTTTCATTAAAAAAATGTAAATGTTATTGAATAAATTAAAATGGTTTTCAAATTTTAAAAAACAAGTTTACTTCAACAAACATTTTCATAACACAATTTTAATTTAATTGATAACATGAAATTTGATAATATAATCATAATCTAATAGGCAACATAAAACTACACTATCTTATCTTTTGGAGAAGATGGATATTATACTTTATAATCATGAAATCACATATGTATAAAATATATATTACAAAATTTAAAAATTTAATATATAAAAATTAATTATTTATATAATAACTTTTATATATAATTTTAAAAACAAATTATTATTTATAAAATTTTAAACTTCTCTAAATTATTATTGTTAACATCATGGAATCATACTCCACAAACATAAACATGACATGGAATCGAATATAACAAATATACTGCATGTATGTCAAACAGCGACGATTTAGAAATTCAATATAACCAGATAAGAAATATAACACTGTTATTCATATTCAAATACCAAAAGATACGTATCCATGGAAATGTATACAAGCTGTATACAAATTTCCATACAAAAATTTATAGGCATATGACTTCTTATCGCCTCTTATTATCCATGGTGATCCTGAAGAGTATATAGATCACCGTTATTATTCATAATCGGCTGCACATATCCGATTCTTATTATTCTTCCCTTTTATTTATTCGCATTTACCCACGCAGTGAAAGTCACAAGTGACTTGGGTGCCATTGTTCAGATGCAATGTGCAGCTGCCCCCTTTGGGTATGACTGCTTCCGCATAGCAGCAATTGCAGTATGCCTGCAGTTGTTCGTCTCCCGAGGACGTGCAAGTCGTGTATGAGACATTCAAGCAATTGTGAACACACACTGTACATTCAAACATACAGATCCAATCAAACAACCAACGTATATCATTGTTAACCACGGATCTATTAACTAGGGATGACAGGGATTGAAAATTTCTACAGATTCTACGTTAAATTCTCACCTTGCAGCAGCCTGCGATGCTGGGCAGTCGCCCCATTTCCTTGAGCACTAGTGCATAGCAGCATTGATAGAAGCATAACTCCTGTAGTGTACATATAACATGTTTCTTGTCACCATATTATAATTACCTCAAATTTAAAGGCACGGGCGTTAACTCTACAGGTGTCATCGACTAAATTGAATCAACGCCTCGCTATTTCATAAGACCTTAAATTTGCATGGAAAGTAACATACCTGCTGTAAGGCACAGAATTTGCATAACAGCAAAATTTCGTTTGAAGGCCATGATATGATAAGATAAGATGATCCCCTCCTGCAGCTAATAGTTGACGTTTGCACTGGTGCTCACTGATCTTTTGTTTATTGCCTGAGATGAGAGCGATACTTATAACTGGGATGCGAACCAATGATCCCCATTTATACAGAGAGAATGGCGTAGTTTCTTTGACTAATTTGAGGATCAAGATAAGAAGAGCTGACTACACTATTCAACGGAGAAAGCATGAGTAATGCACGCTCAATTATTTGACCAAACTCTTGAAATGATCTCATAACGCTCAAATAGGTCGAGCAGCCGCCTATATAAGATTTGTGTGGTAGTGATATGTTCAGGCTCCTTACGCAAGTCCATTCACAAACGTCACCGATGAAGACATGCTATTCATTAGAAGTCTATGAATGCCATGTACAAAGACGTATTCAAATTTCACACTAACTGTTCCTATGATTCCATGTGAACAAAGAAAATAAGGTGAGTACGTTGAAAACGTGATCCAATATTAAAGAGATTGGGATGCTTCTTTTTATTGTGTATGTGCATCGTTTTCATATAAGTATCCAGTCAACTTTTATTATCGAATTTGTAATTATATAAGACTTCAAAGCCAATATCCCAGGCTTTCAAATACAATGTTCCATTAATAAAAATAAGACTTCAAAGCCGATATCCCAGGCTTTCAAAGACAATGTTCCATTAATAAAAATCTTAATAACAAGTAATTGAAAATGTTGGTCGGTGAAGCCAAATTAAGGCACCGACCTGTCTTTGTTGACCTAACAAACTTTCCCGGAGCACTGTTTCAACCCCAGCCGCATTAATTTAATAAGGAAGAATCTCCAGCCGCATAAATTTAATAACGAACACAGCCATGTGATGAATAATCCGTCCTGTAATTAATGACTTGTGTTATCCTCTGATCTGGAAAACTCGAGCCAATATCCCAGGCTTTCAAAGACAATGTTCCATTAATAAAAAGAAGACTTCAAAGCCGATATCCCAGGCTTTCAAAGACAATGTTCCATTAACAAAAATCTTAGTGAGAAGTAATTGAAAATGTTGGTCGGTGAAGCCAAATTAAGGCACCGACCTGTCTTTGTTGATTTTCCGCTCCGAGCACTGTTTCAAACCCAGCCGCATAAATTTAATAACGAAGAATCCGCAGCCGCATAAATTTAATAACGAAGACAGCCATGTGATGAATAATCCGTCCTGTAATTAATGACTTGTGTTATCCTCTTATCTGGAAAACTAAGACAGCCATGTGATGAATAATCCGTCCTGTAATTACTGACGTGTGTTATCCTCTTATCCGGAAAACTTGAGAGGCCTCCGTAAAAATCTGTACTTTGTATTTTTATATATCTATATATATATGGTAAAGAAAAACAAAAAAACACAGTACAAAAATGCTATGTTTCCTTTTTGCATTTTGTGTTCCCCGTTCAACATAATAGCTTGCCTCTGTTTTATTTGATAAAGTGAGCAATCTTGTATTCTCGTTTGTTTCTTCTTGTTATGGCTGTTCAGATTGTAGGTTAATTGCAGATTGACAAAGGAGAGCTTCTAGGTGCTCATAAAGAAGAAAGAAGGATACAAAATTTTCTGTTTTCAATTTGTTTTCTCTCACAGCCTTTGGTGGTGGAAACAAAAAGGAAGAAGTTGTTGTGTACATTATAGCATTCACCCAATTCTATTTAATACTCAATAGAAAATGAAGTAAGTCAATAAGCTCAATCATTTTAGATTTTCTATTCAATCTTTTTAGGTTTATAGTTTTATTCAGTAATTGAAAATGAAACTGGAAGTCAATAAATAGATAAGCTCAATTGAGAGGAAGACGAGTCCTTTTTTTTTCCTTTGCATTCAAGATTTTATTATTACTTATTGACATTCCTTGCTAATGTGAAACAAAGTATAACAAAATAAAATCAAAAAAGAGTAGAACCCTCGATGGGTAATCACAAAAGGAGATAGAGTACTTTCACACAAGCAACAGAATCCTATAAATATGGATCAGCAAGTAGAGGAAAATAAGGAATTAGCTACAACTGATTCTATTTTAGGCATTTCTACATTAATATCTAACACTTTCCCTTAATGGAGAAATGGATTTTCTACCACACTTAACTGTTTCCTGCATTCTTCAAAATTCATCTTTCCAAGAGGCTTGGTAATTTCAATATGCTTGGTTCTTGCATGATAAATTGGGTTGTGTGCCAATTTGATAGAGCTTTGATTGTCACATTTGAGAACAGTTGGCTTCATTTGTTTATTGCCAATATCTTCAAGAATTCTCCTTAACCAAACATATTCATAAGTAGCAGTGCATAGAGCTTTGTACTCAACTTCTGTTGATGATAAAGAAACAGTTGGTTGTTTCTTACTGTTCCATGATACGACCCCTGTACTTATGTTGAATGCATATCCTGAACTTGATTTCCTGTAATCAGGACTTCCATCCCAATCTGAATCAAAGTAACCTGCCAACTCAACACCACAATCATCAGTATACATAATACCAAAATTAACAGTTCCTTTCAAATATCGAAGGACTTTATTTGCAACTATCCAGTGGCTTTCGAGTGGTTTAGCCATGAACTGACTAAGGATGCTGACTGAATATGCTATGACTGGCTTAGTAGTTGTGAGATAGTTCAAACTTCCCACCAACTGTTGATACAAAGTACCATTTACCTCTTTAGTTTCATCAACACTAGATAGCTTAACATGTTGTTCTAAAGGTGTTGTCACTGGCTTGCTTTCACTCATATTAAATCTTTCCAATATTTCCTTTGTGTATTTACTTTGAGTGATCATTGTTTTACCGACTTCTCTCCATATTTTCAGACCTAAACAATAATGTATTTCACCAAGATATTTCATTTCAAACATCTGTGATAACTGAATTTTAATATCTTCAATCAAGTGAGAAGCACTGCCTGTGATAATCAAATCATCAACATATAAGGATACCAAAGCAACATTCCCTTCTTCATTCTTTTTGACATACAGATTAGGATCATTTTTGCTTTTCACAAAACCTTTCTGAGCAAAGAATGAATCAATCTTAATATACCAAGATATAGGTGCTTGTTTCAAACCATATAAAGCTTTCTTTAGCTTACAGACAAGATCCTCTTGTCATTTCTTTATAAATCCTTCAGGCTGAACCAAATAAACTTCTTCTTTTAAATCACCATTCAGAAATGCAGATTTAACGTCTAATTGATGTATTTTCCAATTGTGTTGTGTAGCTAATGCAATCATGACTCTAATTGTATTTAACTTAGCTACAGGTGCAAAAGTGTCTTCATAATCAATTCCTTCCTTTTGTGAATACCCTTTTGCAACTAATCTGGCCTTATATTTGTCAATACTTCCATTTCCATGAAATTTGGTTTTATACAACCATTTACACCCTATGGGAACTTTGTTTTCAAGTAGTTATATTAATTCTCATGTTTCATTCTTCATTTTTTATTTCTATTCTTAATTCATTGGATTTTTCCATTCCTTATGATTTTTGGCTTGTTCATAAGTAACAGGTTCTACAACATTCATTACTTGTGTCATCAATGCATAATCTTTATATCTAGAGGGTACTTGATTTGTTCGTGATGACTTCCTTTGCGGTACACCACTTTGTTCACTTTCACTTCTTCTTTTCTGAGGTGTAGGATCCCCTCTAAGTGGAGTGTTTGTAGTATCCATGCTGCTCTCACTTTGTTCTTGTACATGTTCCTTCTCTTGTACATGTTCTTCTGCCTATTCCTGTTCACCATCTATATCAATTTTAGCATGAACATCATTGTCGTAAGGAGTATGTCAAACATCATATTTACTTATTTCATCATCTATATTCTCATGAAAAATCACATCTCTACTTGCTATGAGCTTATGTGTACTAAGATCAAACAGTTGGTATGCCTTATGAACATCACAATAGCCAAGGAATGTACACTTAATAGATTTTCCATCAAGTTTTCTTCTCTCATCTTTGGGAATATAAGCAAACACCTTGGAACCAAATATTCTTAAATGACCAACTTCAGGTTTATAGCCATAAAGGACTTCAAAAGGCATTTTCAGATCTAGAATCTTAGTTGGACTTCTATTTTTTAAATAAACAACAGTATTAATGGCTTTTGCCCAAAAACCATTAGAGATATTTTTACCTTTCAACATGTTGCGAGCACATTCCACTAATGTCCTGTTCTTCCTTTCAGCTACACCATTTGTTGTGGTGAAGAAGGTACTATGAATTGTTGAATGATCCCATTGCTCTTGCAGTAGTTATTAAAAGCTCATGAGGTATATTCTCCACCTTGATCAGATATGAGAATCTTAATGCATTTTCCTGTTTGCTTTTCCACCATAGTTTTAAATTCTTTAAAATATTCAAATACATCACTCTTTTTCCTTATAAAATAAACCCGAGTAAATCTCAATCTGTCATCAAAAAATATAAGAAAATATATTGTACCACCAAGTGACATTGTTTGCATGGGACCACAAACATCGGTATGTATTAATTCAATTATCTCTCTCTATTGCTTCTCTTTATGCACTGGAAATTCGTCCCTATGCTACTTACCTAGCGCACAAGCTTCACATTCTATATGCTCATTCTTTAAAACAGGAATCCCTTCAACCATCAATTTCTTCTGAAGTAGCACTAAGTCATTTTGATTAAGATGTCCATACCTGCGATGCCATAACTCTTTAGTTGTCATTGTTGTAGATGTTAATGCTTGATGATTGGACTTTGTTACATCAAGTTTTGGACTTTGTTACATCAAGTTTATACAATCCTTCAATTCTTGTCCCTGTGGCTATGACATTATAATGATTATGAGTATCCCTTACAAGACAATGAGACTGCATAAATTCTACATTCAAATTTTGATCAGTTATTGTGGAAACAGAAATCAAATTCTTTTTAATGCCAGGAACATACAACACATTGCGAATCTGTTTCTTTTGTCCATTAGGTAAATTCACACATATTACTCCATAACCCTGAATCTTATGAGATCTATTATCTCCTAAATATATGTGTGTTTCATTTGTGCTCTCATGATATTCATCAAACCACTCTTTGACACAAGACATATGAGCTAAGGCACCTGAATCTACGAACCATGCATTTTCATCATCAGTTTCTGCAGACAATGCAGCTTCAGAAATAAACAACTTTAAATTCTTAAAACCATCATTGATAGAGGTGTCAGTTTTCACATAATTTCCATTATGTTTCCAAAACTTCTGTTTGGATTCATTAGCTTTCCTTTTATAACAATCTTTAGCATATTGACCAAGTTTCCCACAGTAAAAACAACCATCATTTTTCTTATCATGTGCATCAAATTTTGTTTGAGTCATACCTCTGTTCCTTGGCTGAAACTTGTCTGCTCTGTTTTTGTCCCATGGCTTTTCCCTGTATGGTTGTTTTCCTTTGGCTACTAACTCTAATTCTGAAGTATGAGAGTCCATCTCAAATACCTTGATTATTTCTTCTTCTTGTAGAAGAATCTCTGTTAACTCATTAAATGTAGGTGGCTTTGCTCTACCTCCTAGATTTGAAATAAAGACATGATAATCTCTTATTAAACCATTTAATGTAATAGTTACCATGTCATAATTGGAAACTATATCACCAATTGCACTTAACTGATCATATAGATCTTTAATTCTAGAAACATAGGTGACAATATTCTCATGTGCTTCCATTTTCATGGACAATAACTTAGTCTTCAAAAACAGAATCCTATTTGAGTTTTTAGTTTCATACAAACCTTTCAAAATATCACAGGTCTCCTTGGAAGTTTTACAGTCTCTTATGTGTGAAATTATGTTGTCCTTAACAGACATCCGCAACATTACTTTGGCCTTCGTTTCTTGTTTCTCCCATTCTGTACCAGTAGCACCTGTGGGTTTGGCTTCAATTCCATTTACAACAGTCCATACATTCCATGCTTCAAAAATAGTCAAGATCTTGAATTTCCAGTCAATGTAATTATCTCCATCAAGCTTGGATGCTTCGTTCAAATAATTATCTGCAAATGAATTTGACATTTCTGCACAAAAAAAAACTTAAACAACTCAGAAAATACCTCTCTCCTGGGCGACTCCCTTCTTCTGCTTGTAATGGCAGATCAAATCCCCAATTCCAACTTGTATCGCAAATTTTCCTTCTGTGTATAATGGCAGTGGCGTCGCTGACAAAGGGCATTGCAATTTCTAGGACAAGGATCACTCCGATCTCCTTTCCACGGCATACAACACATGGCTCTAGGCTCCAAGACATTTCAAGGTCTCACTCAACAATACGTTGCAATTTCTGGGACAAGGATCATTGCGATCTCCTTTCCATGATTACCAGCTGATAGCACTGGTTCCACAAACTGCACACAACACTATTTTGCTACAACAAACACGCCCTCAATATTAAACTTCAATTTCAGCTCAACTTCACAAATTTTCTCAGCAGCGGATCACGACTAGCAGAGTGTGATCTCAACCTCACATTCTACTCTCCTCCACACAGGTAGCTGGGTGTGTTCCTCCAACCTCAGCTATGATACCAAAACAAAGTATAGCAGAATAAAACCAAAAACAGAGTAGAACCCTCAATGGGTAATCACAAAAGGAGATGGGTAATTTGTCGACTTTCTTATTGAACTCAAGGAGAAAAAAATTGCATTTATAGCTTGTCACACAAGCAACAGAATCCTATAAATATGGATATGATAACAACAAGTAGAGGAAAATAAGGAATTAGCTACAACTGATTCTATTTTAGGCATTTCTACATTAATATCTAACAATGCATCCCACAAACATAAGTTTGGGCATCTATTACAGTCACTGCGCAAGAGGATAATGACAAGATGTGCAAGAAAGATTAAAATACTTTTTTTTGGTAGTGAGCATCTAAACTGTGATCGTTTGTTTCTAGAGAGCACCCAAATATGTGATCATTTATTTCTCCCGACTTAGTGTCTTACTGGTATAAGATTATTCCATAGGAAGCATATTCGACAAATTATTCCATAGGAAGCAAATTTGACTATTTGGCCTGGAGGGGGACTTTTCACATGAAGTAGATGTTTTTTATTATGCAAAATTTTAATTTAACTGTGTTTTAATGGATATTTTGATGGCAGAAATTGTTTTAATGGCTATTTGGATGATAGAAAGAGATTCAAGGCCATCAAAAACCCTAGGATACCCAAAAATTTTAGATTTTGAGAATTGTAACAAAGAGTTTTAAAAATTTCTATCATATTTTTAAAAATTTGTGCCCTATGTCAACCATATTATTATTAATATGGTTATGCTAGCATAACCATATTATTCTTTAAACTAACTATATTAATAGTATTAATATTGTTGCTACACCAACTCTCAAGTGGTTGGATTTTGGGTGTCTCCTCCTAACTAACTGTTGATGCCTCGAAATTTGCAGCACCAATCAGCAAGGGCTTCTCCTCGGTAAGCAAGCCCAATTAGATCGCTTACTGTTTGGTGTGGGGAATCCGTCTGGTTAACGACCTGACTACCGTATATGATTTTAAAGTTGAGTTTTCACTGGTTGCAACCTGATCCACCGTTTATGTATTTTATATTTAAAGATGATATGCAAGTGATCTATCTAAATGCATGTAATTAAAACAAATCTGATCTAAACTAACTAAACTAATTAATATATCCCTACAATGAGCAAAATTGAAATATGAGTAATACGTTGGAAATACCCCCAAGAATCTCACAGGTATTGTTCAATACTATAGATGCATTTATAGCAGAAAGTAAAAAGGTATCAAAGATAGCTTTGACAGAATTAAAACATTCCATTACTCATTTAACACATAATATTTGCACAGGAAATGAAAACATTCATAACAGAGAATTAATTCAGAGTAGTTAGGACGATCTCATAGTATATGCATGAATGGTGCAGAAATAATTCAACAAACATTCAACACATCCCCAAGCAAAAACGCAGTGCTATCTTTTCCCAGGAAAATGGAGCTTTCTTTATTGATGCAGCAAAATAGTTCACATACAAGACAAATTAGTCATTTCACTTGTCAAAAGGTCCTTTCTCTTCTATTCTATTCCTCTATTTATAACTTTACAAAATAGTCTTTCTCCAACCCTTACCCTAGGGAAGCACAAGTGTTTGTCTTCTAGTGCTCATATAAGACAAAAATAGTTTCCAGCTGTTTTTAAATGTTTATACAAAAAATCAGCTTTCAGCTGTATTTAAGAATTTACAATAAAAACAAAATTAACTCCCAACTAGTCTTTCCACTTCAGTTGCCTTTTCCACTTCAGCTGCCTTTTCCACTTCAGCTGCCTTTTCAATTTCGGCTTCCTTTTCTAGTTCAATAATGTAACTGGTCCACATGCCAACTTCTCGTATAATAAAATTGCCCCTCACAGAAACCATCATTTTTAGTGAGATCTCATGCTTATGCAGGTCTGATTTAATGTTTGTTGCTCCTGTTGCTGTCGCTTGGGTGATATCTTCTAGAAAATAAGCATGAATATAAGCTTGCTCAATAAACCGGTGGAGGTCCTCTAGTGTAAGGACATCTATCTTCTTTAGGTATTCTAGTTTTGAATTCAAGTCACCCTGCAGCTCTAACAAACACTGATCTTTGTCAGGAAAATCATCTATGGTTGGAGGCAAAACCATAAGGCATTTCTCATGGGTTTCTCGGACCTTTAAGTAGAAGCCGGTACATTTCCTGATGGTTTTCTGGATTCCACTAATTATTTTTGTACCACAGTCTCTTAAAAACTCAAGGAGTCCTAAATCCAACTCTGAATCATCCACAGACTTGAGAGGTAGGTTCCCTGGGAATCCCGATTTTCATTTTCTCCATTCAACCTGTCTATTGATTTCCTCCAAGTGGCGCACATACTTTTTATTGAGTCTCAATGCATCTGCCTCAATTACTTTCATCCTTGAAATCATTCTCTTCATCTTACAAACCTGCTTCGTGATCAACTCTAGTGACTGATGAATTTTCCTCAGTATATCGCATGCTTGCTCATGGAACGCAGTTAAATCTTGCTTCTTCTCATTTGCATCCTTTAGTTGCTCCAACAGCTACTCCTTTTCTTTCGTCAGTCTTTCGAACTGAGGCTTATAGAACTCGATTTGATGTATACTGTTGGCCTCTAATTTTTTATGTGAATTTCTAGCTCTTTCTTCTCGCCTTCTGCAACTAATAGTTTCATATTTAGTGCATCATTTTCATCTTTGAGCTTTTGGGTCTGTAAAGCTATTTCTTGCTTTTCTTCTTGAATTTCGAGAAGAGAGGAGGTATGGGCTCCACCCTATCAATGTATTTCCCTAGGGCATTTCCTATTGACCGCAAGTCCTCATCCCCCCAGCAATGCAAGGGGAGGTGGGGGAGTTTAACCCAAAATGGAACGGCTGAAGGAATATCTTTCTCTGGGTCAAAGGAGGCATTCCACTAATTCAAATACATTCCTCTCGGACCAAGGAAATATGGGCCACTTCGGAAAATCAGATCTCTATCTCCTTTGTGCTTGAACATGAAGACAAAAAATCCCTTACCGCAGAAGTTTTGAATGACTTCCCCCTTAATTAGCGGTCTCCAGTTTTTATTGAGCCAAGCTTCAATGGTTTTCAGCGATGGCCACATACCAATGAAATGCCCGATCAAACCTTTCTCTAAGAGCGCTATGATCTTGTGCTTGGATGAGAACGAGGAGATTTTGACCTCAGGAGCATAAGCAAGTTTCACAAAATGGAGTTGTTGGTACTAGATCTGGCCCACAAGATTTTAGGTTCTTGCAGCGCTTAATGTAGAGAGGGATCCCAAAAGTTCAAAGTTCAGTAGCATTTGCTTCAAAAAAATCTCAAGTACTATGTCATGGTTAAATCTCAATTTTTTTTTTGTCTTCATGTGACTGACTTGTTTTCGTTTAGTTTGGGCAAAGAATTTAAAACGTTAACCTTGAAGTTGCCATGATTTCCATTAATGTCACCCAAGTGGCTTTATTCTGGCATTTTGGGCAAAAAGTTTGCTTCATCATTGGCTGTCCACCTTGCACTCTCAAAGAATGCACACCATTATAAACCAAGCATTTTGCATTGAGAGAAGAATGTCTATAGGTTTCAAATGCCAACAAATGTTAAGTCAAGCGTTCTAGTCTCTATTCCATACAAGTGTCAAGAACATCTAGGAGGAACGCCCACGATGGCACTCACGAGGATATCAAGGAAGAATGAGCTCCAAGAAGATTCCACCAAGCCTTTTGTGCACCACGCGTTAATGAAATTTTCAAACAATTTGCAATGTACAGTTTTGTATTCATTATTTACACTGCACAAAAACAAAATGAAAACACCGACAGTGAGCAATTTATCCAAAGTCACCAATTGTTGAGAGGAAGCTTGCACACAAGTCCATTGGATGAGTCTTATTGTGCTACCAGTTATGGTTGTTTACATTTATTATTTCATATCTCCACTGGTAGCTCGCTGGTTATATTTTCTTTATGTTTAAACTGAAGTGCACAAGCATCAAGCTTGAGCTTCAAAGTTGCAGCATTCATGGAGCATCTACACGTTAGCATTGCATCAAGCAGGTTCTTATCGGTCATTCAACACCCCAGTGTTGTGCAGTCTCCAAGTTCCATCAACAAGTGTGCCATCGGAGAATGGGGCATAAAATTGCATATCATATCAACGCCAAATGCTCAGAGAATGACAATCACAAAAAGATGGCAATAAGAGGAGGGACAAATTGAAGCATATTGGATGGCAAGCATATTTTGGGTTATAGATTGAATGTATGGCAATTATCATTCTCGAAAGATCATCCCAGCTTTGAAGATGATAGAAAATCCACATTTTTAATAATGGTCCACCATTTTCAGATTTGATAGAGCAAATCAAATTAACCCCCGATTCTGAGGGATTTGACCAACATCATCGGGCAGCATTCAAACTTTTAAAATACATGAGGCAGAGTATTAAAATAATCAACCACACATCCCAGATTTTTTAGAGCACATGGCAACAAGTATCAGGCAACCTCGGCATTTCCAGGAAAAGCTTGTAAGGTGACATAGCTCCTGGCAGTTAGAGGATTCGAAGCAAAAAGTTGAACTCAGAGTTGATTCCCAGGATTTTTGTTCAAAATCAATTTGATTTTACTTAGAAATATCTTTGTAATATCTTTTTGCTTAAAATAGGAACTGTGATCCTTATCTTATGGATCTAAAATATTTTTGTAAGTGATGTAATATCTACAAATAAAGGATTCGAAGACTCTGTATGGAGGAGGGGGTTCCAACCAAGGGGTTGTGAGAACTCTGTAGGGGATCGGGAGTCTGAACTTTTGCTCTGTTTATTTCATTTGGAAGCCTATTATCTGAAGATGTACATCCATTGTGAACCAGGTTTTAGCTACCTTAAGCTTGTGTATTCTGTGATTTTTTTAAAATCATCACAGTCATGGATTCCTTCATGCTGATGTTTTCATTGTGAATGCCCATACCTATGATTGAATATTCATGCCATCTCTATTTAGAATGTTTTTCTGAATATGGTGATCTGAAACGTTATATGTGAATGAACAGTGTGTTCTGCATATTGCCAATAAGCTCTTAATCTGAAATATAATTGATATCATTCTTTTTTTAGCCAACTTCCCATGTTATCTGCAGAAGGCTAATGTTTTCAGTTGTTCCACACTTTTTCTACCTGCAATATTCTTTGACCTGCTCGCACCAACTACCCAAACTACTTCATTTAGTCAATTGTTTTTCCTTTGAAGCATTAAGATGTGCTAGCCATGCTCTCTCCACAGTCGGAGTGCATCTTTTAACACTAACAGGACTCTTGAAAAGTCTCAATTTTGGGAGTTGTCGCAGCAACCGAAGAGATGGCTCGACGGAAGCGATCTTCAAGGGACAGAATCGCCCCCGTCTTCAAAGCCGAAGGCTCAACCATGATCGGAAACCCTAAGAGAGCCGAAATCAATCTTCAAAGATCAAAACCCTAACCAACTCTAATGGCATATGACAAAATATGAAATTAATTAGAACATTAAGTAATGTTGAGAGATCATAATGGGCATGCATCACAACTAAGAAAATAGTTTGAAAGGATAAAGATGACTTGGAATTTTATTTTAATTGATTAGTTTAGGAAAGTAATAATGAATGGTTGTTTTATCTAAATGAAGGTAATCTTGGATTTTATTTTAACAAATCAATTTATAAATATAGAAATCAAGTTGAGATAAATTAGAAATAGAAACTAAAAAATTAATATTTATAATTTATATATTTTAAAATATTAAATATATAAATAAATATAAAAAATAATTTTATTTAATTAAATATGTATGTAATTTATTTTGAATAACTTTTATTTATATATTAAAATTTTACACATTAATTATATTTTGTGAATGTTTATACATAAAGAATTAACTTTTTAAAATTCAAAATAATTTTACATTGTATTTTTTTATGAATAACTTTTATGTATAAAAAATTATACATTAATTATATTTTGTAAATATTTTTTTAAAAGTTTGATTTCTATTCAAACTGAAAAAATTATAGAGAGATTGATAGTTTATAGTCATTCGCTCAGGCGGAGGCTGGAGCAGGCTTTCCTCCACCAAGCATAATGGCCACAACGAACATATAAATAATGAGAAAGTAGAGGTAAAATGACCATACCATAGGTGGTCGATCGGAGTAGCTGTCGCGCGTGCGAGAAAGCACAAAAATTAGGAATGTTTTGTGTATGTGAGGCACATCGAAGGCCAAAGCAAAGCATATCTGAGGCAAAGAGAAGCATATCTGAGGCACATCGAAGCGATCTAAGGCACAACGAAGGCCAAAGTGAAGCATATCTTAGGCCGAAGAAAAGCATATCTCAACTAAATCAATATTTGAGGCAGTAAACCAAGATACAAGAGTTTTTGTGAGCAATGGTTTACCAAGATTAGAAGTTGTATTATTCAATCATATAGCAGGTGACTTGGATTTTGGGGCAAGCTTGGGTTCATTGTATTCTAACAAAGCCACCATGAAGAACATCTACAAATGCATATTCGAAGCTAAATCAAGTTCACAAGTTCCCTTTTATTCTTTTGGTCCATATTTATTTTTGCAAGTATGAACATCTCACCACATTTACCAAAGACCATCAAAGAGAGACATAGCACACTTACCCTATAGACTTTTTATGAATATATAAATTCATTAGAGAAAAGTAGAGAGGAAAGAGAAGCTAAACTTCAAACAAAATTAGAGGTCATGCTTGACAATAAATTTGCATCATTTGAAGACAAGATTCAAAAACAAATAGACAATCAAATAATAGTGTTGGCGAATAATTTGCAGAAAATGGAGATTATATTACAAGAAATGGAAAAGTAAGGCCAAGAAAAAAAGTAACCAACCCAACAAAGAGAGATTGATGATCTTGTGGTGAAGAACAAGATTAAAGGGCTAGAAGAAAAGATAAATAACAATCTAACCCTAAATAGTCTAGAAGGTAGCTTGGATATCAAATAGGAAATAAATAAGCTGATAGAATTAGACCATGAGCGTAACAAGAGATCCATCTTGAAACTCATAATTTTTATCTTGAAGGAAGAGGTTGAAGAGGATACACTAGCTCTAGTTAGGGAAGAAAACTTTACAAATAAGTTACAAATTGAAACTACTTGTCGCAGAGAAGCATAGAAGTTGGGAAAACTATTTAGGAATAAAGATAGGCTAATCTAGGTTAAGGTTATCTCTACTAGCCATAAATTTGGCATACTTAGTAAAACCTTGAGTCTAAAAGGATCATGAATATTTATAAATAAAGATCTTAATACAGAAGATCAAGTTAAATTAATAAAGGAGGTTCAAAAGGCATGAATAAAGGAAAATGGGCATTAATTAGAAATAGAAAATCCATCATCCAGATAGAGACCAAAAATATAATCATAAATAGGAATTTGGCATGCTTCGGATCCTCTCTTAGAACTACCGAGGATTTCCATGGAATAAAGGTCCCAAGTTGAGTTGGGTTTTGATTGAAATTGATATTATTTTATTGGTTGAGAATTAGGACCATGAAGAATCTAAGGTCCCTAAAATGGAAGGATCTGTCTTATGGTCGATAGGAACAAGAGATCCTATCGTCGAGGTATTGGAGGCATAACTTGTTACATTAGGAAGAATATATCTCCTCATGTTATGCTTTATAAGAAAGATCCTTTCAACTAGTACATTTGGATGGAGATCATAGATATTAATGCTAAAAAAATATTTATAGCAATTTGTTAATTTGTGCGCCTATTAATTCTAAATTTTATAAGAAGACAATTTTAGATAAAGCTTGTCCTTATAATGGCCGAGAACATGATATTTCTAGTTTAAGGAATGAAGGAAATATTTTCTTAGTGGGTGACTTTAATGCTCGAACAACAAGTAACCAAGCTATCCTCTTAAGTAATGATTCCAACCCTAATCATCTTTGGTTAGACGAAGACCTTGCTTTAGCCAACAACTACCAAAAAAGTTCAGAAGATATAGGGGAAAATTCGTTTAGGTCCGAGCTAATCGAGCTTTGTAGTGTTCAATATCTAATCATTTGCAACTATGGTCTTATGAAATGACCTAATTCTAACCATATGATTTGTATTCATGGGCTTGGAGATAATGTGGTTGATTATGTCATTTCTGATATCCATTTATACAACCAAATAATAAATGTTGACATCTTAAATGGCGATGAACCTGACTCAGATCATAGACCTTTAATTGTAACTCTCAATTTTGTCATGCACAGTAGTCCCATGGAAAAAATTCTCATAGTGAAAAATACTTAATATTTGACAAAAATAATTTTTATCATTTTCAAAATGATTTAAATAATCATTTGTCTCATCTCTCTAGTAAGGGAAGTATAGATACCTCTTATCATAATTTATCTACATCCTTCTCATATTCCATTAACAAGTTCTCTATTGAAGTGTCGTGTAAAAAGAGGAACAAAATGACCCACCCTTGGCACAACAAATAGTTTAAAATTGAAGATGAGAAACTAAAGAAGCTAATAATGAGTACCTAAAAGTTAACAAGATAGCTAGATACAAAACCCTCGTTAATTTTATTTTATAAATATGGTACTATATAAATAATAAATAGGAGAATTTTTACATCTCTTTAAGATGGATCCTAAGAAATTGTAGAGGAAAAATCTAACTTGAAAAACTAAAGAGAATAATATGATTTCTTTGAAGGATTGTAATTCCTATCTTAAGAAGCTTTATGAATCCCCTGATGTTATGAACAACATTCAACCCCTCTTTATGGAGGATGGTGTATTTTCTTTAGAAGATATTGATTTTGGGATTAAGCACCCCATGAATGGGAAATATAAGTACATCAAAAGTTACCAAGTAAAAATCCTTAAAATTGGAGGGCATGTCCTCATTCCTCATATCCACAAGATCTTCAATCTAGCAGTCGAGAAATGCTTCCCTAAACCTTAGACTCTAAGCCTTATTGTACTCACTTTTAAAAGCGGCATTAAAAATAATTGCTCTAATTACAAAACCATTATGAGTATCCCTCTTTTAGTCAAGTTATATGGTGTTGTTTTCGAAAATAAGATCAGCATATGGCTAGATAGTCAAGGTAAAAGAGCTATAGGCCAAACCGGTTTTAGAAGGTATCATTCCACCATAGACCATGTCATTACTATCGGGATCATTGCAAAGGAATTTCGTAATAATAAATTTAGTCTCCTTTGTTTCTTTATGGAATTTAGGAAAGATTTTGATACAGTTCCTAGAAATAACTTGTGGAAAAGATTAAAAGAGCTAAAGGTTCCTTTCGAGTTGATAGCCATTGCAATTAGGCTATACAAGAATTCCATTGTCAATTTTAAGAACATTGAGGGTTGGTCGGAAGATATTTATTTTAATAGAGGATTTAATCAATGTTTCCCCTTCTCCCCTACCCTTTTTGGTATATGCATTGATAAGTTAGAAGATTGTTTAGTACAAGCAACCTGCATTGGCACAATGTTAGTGGGAATTGGACATTACCATGCCCTTCTTTATGTTGATGATATTGCTCTTCTAGGAAGGTGTCCCTCTGATCTTCTCAAGAAATTGAGAATTCTCAAGGATTTATTCTCTAGTATGGGCATGACTGTTAATATTGCCAAAACCAAATTTATGATAACAAATTCCAATAAGGTTAGTTATGCTTTTTTTAATGACAATAACAACCTGGAGGAGTTGAGTTCCTACAATTATATTGGGATTGATATCCATCACAAGCTTAACTGGAACTACAACATCAAGAAAAGGATTAATAGAGGGTGGCAAGATTTTTTTGATCTTGAAAATAATTGTAAGTTAGAAAACCTTGTGATGTGGGATAAAATGAAATTTCTCTTTGAGACTCTCATCACTCTTGTTCTCCTGTATGGGTGTGTAGTTTGGGGTTACAACATCTCTAGAGAATCTTGGAGAAGGATTAAGAAAATCCAAAAATGTTTTATAACTTACAATCTTAAGCTTCCAAGCAATACACTCTATCATATTCTCTTCATTGAATGAATTGGGTGTTTCCCCCATTGAGAGCATAACTATGACTAGGTACCTAATGTACAAGGAAAAGTTAAATAACTTGGGAGACCAAAGACTTCCTAAAATTGCTTTAAAGTCCTTTCAAAACCACCGGAGGGTCAAGCGGGGTTGGCATAAATACGCTATGTCTTGGTTAAACCATTGGGGGATTGATGAAAATGTCACTTTACAAAATATAGATAATATTAAAAAATGTATTAGTTTGAAGTTGAAGTTGAGATGCGATGAAAATTTAAAGGATAAAAGAAAATTAAGATATTATAAGGAGACCATTAATCCTAATCTAGAAGATCAAAATTATCTCTATATTTTAACTAGCGTAAAGAAGAAAATCCATATAGCTAAAATAAGAACGAATTATCATGAATTGCATAGTGAAACAGGGCATTGTACATTTCCTAAAACTTAGTAGGATGAAAGGATTTTCATCTTCGAGAGACTATGAGTCTTGAGGATGAAAGCACTTTGCCCTTGATTTCCCTATGTACATCCACATAAGATCTCAGTTTCATAAATTTTGTTACAATATGGACTTACCTAACCTTCTAACTTATCAAAATTATGGTAATTTAAGAATGCTCCTCTCGAAGACCAAAATTGATTTGAGTGAACATTAATTATCATCATCATCAACAATTTTGAAAATAATAATATTTTTAATTACTAATCTAACTATTATTTATTAGTAAAAAAATATTATGAATAAATATTTTATTGAACAACTATTAAATACTAAAAATGTTATGCAATAAATTAGAATGGTTTTTAAATTTTAAAAACATAAATTTACATTCAACAAACATTTCATTAATTTTTTTTTTAAACATGATTTTACTTTCACACTAACTGTAGTGGATCTCAACCGGCCTGCTGTCGCCGCATTAAATGGCCTACAGCAGGCTGGATAATATTCGCCCTAACTATACCTATGATTCCATGTTAACAAAGACAATAAGGTAAGGTAGGTATGTTGAAAACGCATCTCATTCGATCAAATATTTAATGAGAAGTAATTGAAAATGAAAAAACTTCAATAAATAGATAAGCTCGATGTAGAGGTAGACAGGTTCTTCTCTTCCTTTGCATTCAAGATTTTATTATTGCTCTCTAACATTCCCGGCTAATGCGGCCCGCAATCATAGGTGTGGCCATCTGTTACCGGTCGCTGCAGAGGAGAATGACATGATGTGCAAGAAATAACTAAATACTTTTCTGCATAGATAAAGATTAACTAGCATACCCGCGAAGCAGGGGAAATGAAACGTCGAATAGAACTTTGATATGTTGCAAAATGAGAGAAAGTTGTGTATGTAGATAATACAATTTTATGTGTTTAAAGCAAGTCTAACAAATGTATTTGTGGAAGTAGGCAAGGGAGTGTTATCTTGTAGGAAAGGGAGTGTTATCCTTCGATTGTAGGAAATTACTTTTATACATATAATGACTTGATTACTAAGGCCAATACATTATCTTGCCTTGGAAAAACATGGACCTCCTAAATACTTATAGGTATTCAGCGAGATAAAGCACTCAAGATGGAATGTCCCATGGGTATAATTAAATTAACATCACACGTTGATGTTGATTACAAAAACACATAATTTCTCCGATCAACAAAGTGAAGCAACTTGGTATATGTAGAGATCCAATATCACACGACCAACACCATTGAATATTTCTTCGAACAATAGTCTCGTGTAAGGGCTTGGAGAATTCAAGCCTTTGTTTTTGTTTTAAAATGAATTTTTGTAATGCCCGCCTCGGTACCTCAACTGTTTAGAATAATGAGGTACTAGTTTTGAAATGAACCGGCTAAGTAAAACACGAACCATTCGAATTTACTTTGAAAATGCTTGAATGACAGTTATAGAAACTATTACTTTACTGTAGTGCCCCTAGACTACTATAGACATTGAGGGCACCTGCTGAGTCACCTGACTATTTTGAAACATTAATAAAATAACCCTATGATTTTATTTTGAGTATATTTATGATTACGATTGATTGATATATGTGCATTTGGGTAGTTATTGTGAATGGACAATTTCATGTTGTTTAACGATTAACTCTGATATGAAAACTGTACATATGAATGATGCTTAACGACTAGCTGTGCAATTGATTATGTGATTAGACGAAAGAGTAATGATTAAGTAAATTATAGATGCTTAATGAAGCATCAGATTTATAAACCAAATTGTGATTATTGAGGACAGTGCTACTAATTTACGTTTGTGAGAAATGTGTGTAGCGACAGGTGAAACGGTTCACCAACGGACACACAAAGGAATATGAAGGGTCGTAGAGTACGAGTAAATCACACACAGGGGGAGCGACGACGATGTCGACTTCCGACAAGAATACCACGCATGAGCAGATAAGCACTGATCCGCTTGCTCAAGAGGAATGCGTGAAAGCATACGAGGTGGGCCACAACGGAGCTGGTCACGTACGAGTTGAGGGGCGCGCAGTGAGAACGGACTCACTCCTCAGCGCCATTAGTCCCTAGATAGCATGTAGACGGAGGATGGATGGTAACGATTCCTAAAATCCCTACAAAAGTTCCCGCAAGTCAAAACGGAAAGATGGTGGCAGAAGGGCCCAACGATGCGGTACCCTGTCGAGAACGGAAAGAATGGATGCAAGGACCCAACGATGAGGTACCATGCCAAGGAATGGAAACCATGGATGACTGGACCCGACGGAGTGGTGCCATGTCAAGGAATTAAAATTAAGGAACTAGGAGCCCAACGGAGCGGCACCGTGATCCTAGTGAGTTTGATTGTTAAATTTAACTGCATAAAAACTTATGAGAATAACTCTAGATCATTACTTAGCAAATGCATAAAAATAATTTAGGCATTTGCACATGAATAGTTATTTTGTTGAGCATTTAAAATAATAGAAATCATTATTTAGGAGCAAAATAGAATCCTAAGATTAGACACCTAGTCAACTAAAAGCTAGGAGTTAATTAAAATATCTGGGGGACAAACTGGAGCAAACTTAGGGGTGTTGGTGCACTTCCTAGAGAAAATGACACTTGGATGGGTGAGTGTTTTAATTAAATAATTAATTAAAAATATTTAATTATGCATGAAGCGACATGTGTCGCATGAGATTTTCCTTTATAAGGAAGACTTGGGGAATGGGTAAAGGACCCATAATTTGGACGATTGTCGTAATTTTTGAATGCCTCAAAGACTTGCTGCTATCTAAGGGTTTGGCTTAGAAATCCTGGTGGGAAGGGAAGCCCAAGCTGAATTTCTGAAATACTTGTGTGAGCTCTACGACCCAAAGCTCGGGGGAGGCCATGCGACTGAAAGCATGAGCCTATGGTTGGGTGGCGAAGCTAACGGTTGCTTCGCCAATGGTTAAACGAGCTTTGCTGGAGGGATCCTACGGAAGACGCAGACAACAATGGACCAGCTGGATCGGGTTGACAGGTTAAGGTTTCGCTTATTTTTGTTAAGTTATTCACTCTTTTATTTTATTTTTCCAATAACTATAATGGCTAATTTGGTTGTATGAAGTTGTTCAAGTTTCAGGTTCAGTTCAAGGGGACCCTAAAGGAGGGGTCTTACATTTGGTATCAGAGCGGGTCGAGCCTTGAGGGTAGTGAACTCTGAGCTGTTGAAGACGGCGGTTCAACGCCTTCGTCAAATATCTAGTGCAAGCCTTCAGATCAGGTTCTTCTTTGCTTTAAATTTATTGATTCATATGTGCATCTTCAACATCATTCAACATCATTGATTTATTTAAAACTGGAAGTAAATCTAGATCTAAACTCTGCCGAGTTTATTTTTGATAACGGATTCTATCCTTGCTAGGCCGTGAAACGAAGCCGATCTAGAAGTTGATCTCTATTTATGACTTTTATTTAGAGAGTTAAATTAAGTCAAACCTGTGCGATCTGGGTAGAAGAATAATGTTTCCGAATGAAACACTCTCCAGCAAAGATCATTGTTTCAAATCCATGTACTTTATTTTAGATCTGTTTAAATTTATTTTAAATGTTACCGAATGAAGTATCCTTCTGCAAAAAAAAACAAAAAAAAAAAATCATTCTTTCGAATCTCTGTGAGTTTTGTATTTAAATTAGAAGTTGCTCTTAGCTCTGTATTTTTCATGGATTGGCGATTTCCAGATACACCTTGAATCGTTTTTTGAATCAATTTAAAAATTCTGTGTTATGACCATCTAATCTGTATTTTCCAGGGTTAACTTGAATCGCATTGAGTATTTTTTTTATGATCTTTGTATTATAACATGAATGGGCATTTTTAGATCTACGGTGTGTATTGTAATTCAATCCATCTAGTATTATAATAGGGTTGGAATCTCTGTGTTATAACATGGATCGGCACATTCGAAGTTGTGATTCGAACTATAGTTGATCCATTTAAAAACTCTGATCTGCGCTTCTTTTCCATAATTCCTATTTTTTTTTATTTATTTTTTTTTAATATAATAGATCTTGATCTTCTCAAGATTGCTGCGTTACATTTTCAAAAATGGAAGGCGTTTCTTTTCCAAAAAATTTTAGAAACAAATTACTCTCCACTTATAAGGTCTGCGTAAATCCGTCTCTCATGGTATTTCCATAACGTTTTTTTTTATATGTTCTCAAAAGATTTGCGCAAACCCATTTCATGGCAGTCCCCGAATTTACAAAATGAGTTGTGTATCTTTGCGTGAATCCATTAGTTGGTACATGTCCAGAACCTGTAAGGCGATTTGTAATGGATCATAGAGAATTTCGGAGTGTCCACTCACTTTCCTATAACTCACTTACAACTGTAATTTAGATCTCTAAAACCTATCTGTGGGTTTCTTCTATTTCAACTCAGCATGTGAATAGAGTAAGCTCATCGGGAGGGATTGTATGATTATTGGGTCGATCTGGACTACTGCAATGGAGATCTAAATTGTTGGATCAAGATTTCACAAAAATAACTATGACCTTCTTCCATCTCTGCGCTCCATATCCGTTTTATCAAATGTCAATGGAAGTTTAACTTTTTATTTAAATTCTTAGTTGCAATTCATATAGGCGTTTTCCAGATCTCATCAGTTTATTTACGTTTAGCTCTTTAAACTTTGCATTGAGCCCTTTTATAATGACGTTTCCATAACTCATGAGATCTACAAGTTACTCATCAGAAGTCTGCAATTTTCTTATGGCACTTCCAGATCTAATCAGATGGTTGTGTTCGCACCTAAAATTTCATATTGATCCAATTCGTATTGATATCTCCAGGTTCTTGAAACAACTATTTAAAATCGTTGTGGATCTAATTTTTATGGCACTTCTAGATCTAATCAGATGGTTGTGTTCGCACCTTAAATTTCATGTTAAACCCTCTGCACAATGCTGTAGCGCCCTCCAGAGCTTTATCGTCTGACCTGTTTTGCCTTTTAATCTCTGCAAGTTAAATCTATAGTGTTTCGATTTCAGTTCTTGGTATTTGATATATAGCATTTCAAGATTGATGGCATTCCAAATTGATGGGCGTCTTAGTTCATTCATCAGAAGATAAATTCTGCTTGGATCATATAACTCAATAGATCGTTGCACCTGGGCTCCTGCTTACATCCACTATCGTTTCACGGTACATACTAAACTGCATTTGAATTTTTTTTTAAGATTGTGACTGACCTTTGAACTCTGCATAGATCCACTCATGGGGATTTCCAGAATTTATAAACAATTGTATTGACCCGTCTTTGTATGGATCCGCTTATTTTGGGCATTTTCAAACTTCATATTGCAAACTGTATTCTTTTCTCCTATCTTTAAAAAGATTCTAGTGTGCCATTCGAATGAATGGCGTTTTATTATTCAAATCATATTGAACCCATTTAATACCCCTGTGTTATAATTTCGATCGATATTTTTCCAGTTCCAATCGATTCACATCCAATTCATTAAATATCTCTGAGTTATAATATGGAATGGCGTTTTTCAGTTTTGATTTCGAATCGTATTAAGTCCATTAAGATATCTGTGTTATAACTTGGGATTGACGTTTTCTAGTTTTACATCTGAACCGTAGTTGATCCTTTTAAAAATCTCTGTGATATATTTTGGGTCAGTGATTCCAGAATCACATTTGAAATCGGATACAAGCTCTTAAAAATCTCTGTTTATCCAACGACATTTCCAGATCCAAATTCATGTTGGCGTTGGCTTGTTTAAAAGTTCTCTGCAATCGATGGCATTCCCAAATCCGATTTATGATGGCGTGTTGCCGATTTAAGAGTTATCGGAATCATTGGGCAATTCCATATCCAATTTATTGACTGTGTTTCGCTTATCTAGAAAGTCCAGCAATAGGTCTTGAACGCCACACTGAGATCGGATTCCTTGTGTAATTATGAAGCTAACTTTTAGTTAAACTCTGTGTATTGTTTATTTAAAAAAAAAAATCTTTATGTTTCAGTCTCAAGACAGAAAGGCGTTGCCAGATCCATAGTGATAATGGCTTATGGATTTTTATACGGTCTCTACCTTCGACTCTGAATGGCAATTCCATATTTCATTTAGGATTTCAATCTTGAACCTTAAAAAGCCTCTATGGTGATCCCAGGTTTTGTAAGATTTTAATCCAAACCTTATTAATCTCCGTATTCCATTTTTTTGGGGTTCCAGGTCATTGCATTGCATTACAACTGCTCTTCACTGTATGGTATTAAATCATTTTTAATGGCGTTCCAGGTCATTGCATTGAATTACAACCTACTCTTTGAAGTATGCGATTGAACCATTTTAATGGCATATTGAATCCATTTAAGATTTCTACGTTATAACTTGAGTCAACCTTCTCCAGCTTTATAGTTGAATCGCATTAAATTCATTAAAGGATCTCTGTGTTATACACGATTTGGTGATTTCCAGTTTTACAACTGAACCAGATTGAATTTTCTCAAAGATCTATGTATTTTAAATTGGCATTTTTCAGAAATGTATCTTGATTCATCAAATTGATCTCTAAGTCCTCTGCATACCTCTGTAGAATTTCTAATGGGCATATCCAGAAACTTTAAATGTAAATTAAAGTTGAACAACGAAGTAGGAGAGGTCTGTGTGCCTCACACCACGACTACCACCTCGATGTAATTTTTTGAGAACCCATAAGTCGTTTCAGTTATGGAAAATTCCAATTGAAATATCATGGTCACCACATTCGACTTGGTATCATATCCTAGTTCTTATGATTATGATTATTATATTTTATGTTAGCCTTTCAATTAAGCTAAGTCGGAGTTTCCAATATCCGAATAAGTCTTGAATAGGGATCAAACCGAATACAAATGATAGATGTATATATTAAATAAAAGAAATGTTAAGATTAATTAAACACATGAACGCATATGAATTTAAGGAAAGGTTAATGCGTGGATGTATATAAATTAAAAGGAGTGTTAAGTGTTAGTTTAATGCATTGATGTATATTACATAGAGGAAATGTTAGGAATTAGTTGAATTCATAGATAGTGCACAACTAATTGGCATAATGATCACTTAAGAATGTCCTTCATCATTAATGTATTTGTAGCATGTTTCAAATATTTTACCTTTACCAAGTTTAAGAAAGAAGTGTATTTACATTTGGTATAAAAAAAAAAAAAAAATGGCATGTTATCATATGTGCCCTTGGAATTATATTTAATAGTTGGATGATAGATTTATGACTTTGCAAAAAAATGAAATATTGTATACTATTGCCCATGTCTTTAGAAATGTAATATCCAAGTTGTGGTTTATGTCTTCGATGTTATGGATGTCCTTGGAAATATAAACACATGTATAGTATAGGTTGGTTATAGCTAGTATAAAGACCTTGAAGGAAAGAATATCGAATTTTAAATGAACCTTATCTTCCTTAAAAAGAATATTAAAGAATATTTAGAATACCTTAAATGTAAAGTGAAATTGGATATCAATGAATGTTTGGAATGTTTTAGTCATAGATGAAAATTAAATGTCTGTTGGTAAAGTATTAATGTTTTTCTAAAAGGAAAAAGAAAATTTCATTGAAGTCGATCCTTATAAAGGATGTCATTCAAATAGCTTATTAACATTTAAAAGATTATAAAAGTTCCATTACAAAGATGTCATTATAATAGTTTTTCTTATTCAATGATCTTAGGATTTTTGTACATTAACTCCAACAAAAAGGATGGGTCTTACTAAATTACACCCTAGGGACATTTTTGTATACACTACATTCGAGGAGTGAAAAGGAAAAGAAAGGAGTTATTAAAAATATATAAATTGTGTTTTATACATAGAAAGGATTTCCTATATATATACATGTTTTGGAAGATGTATACCTTACGCCTTTAAAATAAGGAAAATGAGTCATCAAATTACATATAAGTTATGTTTAAATGGTAGAAAGTATTTCTTTTAAAATATATTTTGGAACATGCATACTTTAATGAAAAGAGTTATTAAAATATATATAAATTATATTTAGATGGTAAGAAGTATTTTCTTTTTATATATATTTTGGGATATGTACACTCCACTCAATTAGGGAAAAAGGAAAAGAGTTATTAAAATGTATATAGATTATGTTTAAATTTTAGAAGGTATTTCTTTTTGTTGAGATATGAATACTCTGTGTTAATAAGGAAGGGGAATTTTGTAAATGCACTTTTATAACCAAACTACAATGGTTATGTTTCATTAACATGACTTTTATATTATTGAGATTACACTCTTTATTATATACATGTATTGTGTATCAATATAATGTCTTTTTAAATATTTTTGAGAATGATTCTTACACTATTGAATTAAATAGATTATGTTCAAATAGAATGTAAGACATAGTTATTATGGATGTATTTGAAAGTAGATGGCAAGGTAATGACCATATATGAATTTAAGAAAGAAGCACTTAGATAATTTTGAAGGTTGGATGCTTATGATTTACTATCAAGAATGAATGGATATATAATGTTTAATAATGGGAGATTGTGACTCATGATGAGCGATGCATGGAGATCGACGTGGAAAAATCAGAGCTGTGGTCTTACTTTTTCTCTTTCGGCAAGGATACTTCTAGCTTCTCGAACAGGAATTTGCTATGGACGATTTCAAATTCAGTTGCAATTAATGAGCCAATAGAGGACTGTTGTGGGGATTTCTACACTATGAAAGGTATGATTTAGTTATATTTTCAAATATGAGATGTATACTTTTATGATGGTAGAAAAGAGGAAATGAAATTTCATTATCAATTGTGGTTATGTTGAAGAAATGAATGTGAAAAGAAAGTGAAAACTCACCGTGTAAACACATGAGACTTAACTTCAGGACGAAGTTTTAATAAGAGGGGGTGTATGTAATGCCCGCCTCGGTACCTCAACTGTTTAGAATAATGAGGTACTAGTTTTGAAATGAACCGGCTAAGTAAAACACGAACCATTCGAATTTACTTTGAAAATGCTTGAATGATAGTTATAGAAACTATTACTTTACTGTAGTGCCCCTAGACTACTATAGACATTGAGGGCACCTACTGAGTCACCTGACTATTTGAAACATTAATTTGAGATTATAGTTTAGATTATGAGAAAGGAGAGGTTGTATGTAAGATTAGTTTATGAATGGCTAAGTTATGTATTGAAGAATAGAATTTGGAAGGGTTAACTCTTATTTTGAAATTCAGATACTGTTTAAAATATATGATAGTTATACGTAACTATAGAAAATGAAGAAATTGGGATTGAATATTTTACCCCTTATGTTGAAATGTGTCAGTGCTTTAAGGATTTTCGTAAATAATGTACTTAATAGTTTTGTTGGATGGAAAGAATTGTCGTAGACGATTTCAATCCTAGTTACAATTAGCGATGTCAAGGGAGAACTGGTGGGGATTACTACACTATGAAAGGTACAATTTAGTTATATTACCAATTATGTGGTTTATACTTATATGAGGGTAGAAAAAAAAAATGAAATTTTATTATCAATTGTACATATATTGAAGAAATGAATGTGAAAAGGAAGTGAAAACTCACCGTGGAAGCGCATGAGACTTAACTTCGGGACGAAGTTTTAATAAGAGGGGGTGTATGTAATGCCCGCCTCGGTACCTCAACTGTTTAGAATAATGAGGTACTAGTTTTGAAATGAACCGGCTAAGTAAAACACGAACCATTCGAATTTACTTTGAAAATGCTTGAATGACAGTTATAGAAACTATTACTTTACTGTAGTGCCCCTAGACTACTATAGACATTGAGGGCACCTGCTGAGTCACCTGAATATTTTGAAACATTAATAAAATAACCCTATGATTTTATTTTGAGTATATTTATGATTACGATTGATTGATATATGTGCATTTGGGTAGTTATTGTGAATGGACAATTTCATGTTGTTTAACGATTAACTCTGATATGAAAACTGTACATATGAATGATGCTTAACGACTAGCTGTGCAATTGATTATGTGATTAGACGAAAGAGTAATGATTAAGTAAATTATAGATGCTTAATGAAGCAACAGATTTATAAACCAAATTGTGATTATTGAGGACAGTGCTACTAATTTACGTTTGTGAGAAATGTGTGTAGCGACAGGTGAAACGGTTCACCAACGGACACACAAAGGAATATGAAGGGTCGTAGAGTACGAGTAAATCACACACAGGGGGAGCGACGACGATGTCGACTTCCGACAAGAATACCACGCATGAGCAGATAAGCACTGATCCGCTTGCTCAAGAGGAATGCGTGAAAGCGTACGAGGTGGGCCACAACGGAGCTGGTCACGTACGAGTTGAGGGGCGCGCAGTGAGAACGGACTCACTCCTCAGCGCCATTAGTCCCTAGATAGCATGTAGACGGAGGATGGATGGTAACGATTCCTAAAATCCCTACAAAAGTTCCCGCAAGTCAAAACGGAAAGATGGTGGCAGAAGGGCCCGACGATGCGGTACCCTGTCGAGAACGGAAAGAATGGATGCAAGGACCCAACGATGAGGTACCATGCCAAGGAATGGAAACCATGGATGACTGGACCCGACGGAGTGGTGCCATGTCAAGGAATTAAAATTAAGGAACTAGGAGCCCAACGGAGCGGCACCGTGATCCTAGTGAGTTTGATTGTTAAATTTAACTGCATAAAAACTTATGAGAATAACTCTAGATCATTACTTAGCAAATGCATAAAAATAATTTAGGCATTTGCACATGAATAGTTATTTTGTTGAGCATTTAAAATAATAGAAATCATTATTTAGGAGCAAAATAGAATCCTAAGATTAGACACCTAGTCAACTAAAAGCTAGGAGTTAATTAAAATATCTGGGGGACAAACTGGAGCAAACTTAGGGGTGTTGGTGCACTTCCTAGAGAAAATGACACTTGGATGGGTGAGTGTTTTAATTAAATAATTAATTAAAAATATTTAATTATGCATGAAGCGATATGTGTCGCATGAGATTTTCCTTTATAAGGAAGACTTGGGGAATGGGTAAAGGACCCATAATTTGGACGATTGTCGTAATTTTCGAATGCCTCAAAGACTTGCTGCTATCTAAGGGTTTGGCTTAGAAATCCTGGTGGGAAGGGAAGCCCAAGCTGAATTTCTGAAATACTTGTGTGAGCTCTACGACCCAAAGCTCGGGGGAGGCCATGCGACTGAAAGCATGAGCCTATGGTTGGGTGGCGAAGCTAACGGTTGCTTCTCCAATGGTTAAACAAGCTTTGCTGGAGGGATCCTACGGAAGACGCAGACAACAATGGACCAGCTGGATCGGGTTGACAGGTTAAGGTTTCGCTTATTTTTGTTAAGTTATTCACTCTTTTATTTTATTTTTCCAATAACTATAATGGCTAATTTGGTTGTATGAAGTTGTTCAAGTTTCAGGTTCAGTTCAAGGGGACTCTAAAGGAGGGGTCTTACAATTTTAGAGTTGCTTCCTTGGTTTTGGGCATATGAATATTTAAAGTTGCTCCCTTTGTTTTAATTTAAAGATAAATTTTAAAGTTTCTTTATTCAAGATAAGGGTAGGTCTATGTTGTGCTTTGTATACTCTTCTTGAATAAATACGTAATAATGAGAGTTCAGGGAATTAAGATTGTTACCCAGGCAGATCCTATTTCCCAAACTTTGATGGAGAATTCAGAAATGTCATGAAACCAAAGATGGAGTGATTAGGTATTTGGGAGCTGTTTGGTTGTATGGTTATTTTAAATTGGGAAAAGCATGTGACATCTCTGAGGAATATTCATGTTCTAAGATAACGCAGAAGCTAGTTGAGACGCCATCAAAGGCTTGAGAATTGATGATTGCAAGATTATTTGAAAGTTAATGTACTTGTGAATGTTGTAGGACTATACCAAATGCAAGTTGTTGATTGTGAGATAACGTATTTGTGGAAGTAGGCAAGGGAGTGTTATATGGCATTATTTCCCCACTCCTTCGGTTGTAGTCAATGTAGTTTGTTGCAATATCCAATATATATGTTGATACGTCTTGACGATTCCATGTATGGCTGGTGTCAAAATCTCGAAGGCCAAGCATGGCAAGCTCATGAATGTGGATATTTCCTGTAGGGACTAATCTTGACAAAACTTGCCATTCATTCATCTCCATGTCAAGATGTATGTTATGATTGGTATCCTCATCTCCAGATGTTGTCTCATTGTGAGTGGGTGCAGGAATGCGATCAACATGTCATGCACAGTAGGTAGTTCGTATGCGCTCCTAGTTTGATAGAATGTCATGTTTTGTAAGGAATGTCATGTTTTGTAAGGACCGTGTCTTAAGTGAAGGACCGAAAGGGCTTATATAAAAGCAACTCACTGCAGCAGAATTCAAGAAAGGCATTGGGATATTTGGTTGGAATTGAAGTAAAGAACGGTCAGACATGGACGGTTTTGTGGACAATTCTCTTCTTCTAGTTTTTAGTGTTGCATCCTTGATTATATGACAATTGTTGTGCAAAGTCAATAAGACAGAAAGGGTCCAAATTTGGAGGTCATTGCAAGTAGGCATCTATGAAAATGGATCTAGATAAGCAATCGATCGAGTAGGGAGATACGCAATGGAATATTTGGTGACCAACATTTAGTTTGGTGAAGGATCGATTGCATGTGACAATGGATAATTTTTGCAAAATATGGCAAGTTTCTTGAGCACTAATGTCTTGGTCAACTATTGCTTTTGAGTGCAAACGACGATAGGCATATGAGGTTGGGTCTTGTGGACATGATGTAGTTATGATTCTAGGCAGCATATGAGGTTGGGTCATGTGGACATAATGTAGTTATGATTCTAGGCAGCTTATGATGGCAAATCTCTGATTTTCCCTTTGCTTTGGAAGCATATTTGGATATGTGTTTCAAGATAGCATAATGTGAGAGCACTGGTTGGCAATCTACATCTTCTTGCCATGTTTGAAGTATGCTAGGATTATGGATGTTCAAACAAGCACCATTGTATGTTGGGTGATATCTTTGTTGACCCTTTTAATAAATGTAGAGTGATTATTCATGTTGTACATTCCAAGGGCATTTATATATGTGTTCAAGTGTATTCCCTTTTCTGTGTAGACATGAATATTCATTGCACTTTGTATGTCTTTGTACTCGGTTTAAGAGTTGTTTAAGAAATGAACTTCTTTCGAATCCCATATCACAAGGTTTGTTGATTTACAATTGTTTTTAACACCAAAATAAGCTTTCCACCCTCCATTAATCATTTTCTCAATGTTATAGTTATTCTTCTATTTCTCTTATTACTAGGGATTGGTTCTCCTATTTCTCTTATTGCCTGAAACTTCTATGGAGAACTTGTCAATAGAAGATGAAAGAACGATAATGAAATTATGATAGAGATCTTCTATTATAAATTTAATTTGTTAAATTTATATAAGACATGAATTTTATTTATTTAACATTTAGTTTTCGTAGATCAGACTAAAATTAAATGTTATTAGAAAGTAATTAAAAGAAAAAATACTTTCAAATTGTTAGAAATATATTTTGTTATGTCTAATACTTAAATATTAGAAAAACAATTATTCAATTATAATTTTTTATTCAAATTATAATAAATAAAAATATATTAAAATTTAGAATTTTTTGAAATTAATGTACATTAAAATTTTAAATTTTTTAAAATTAAAATATATCAAAATTTTAAAAACAAATCTGAAATTAAAATATATATATATATATAAATTTCTTTACAAACAAATTCTTTTTAAATTAAAATATATTAAAATTTTAAAAAAAATGAAATTAAATATTAAAATTTAAAAAAATGGAAAATTTCTTATTAACACCCAAATAAATTGTAAATACTTCTATCCATTGAAAGAACTACTAAACAATTATGGAAGATCGCCTAGGGAGCCCCATTTCTCTTAATCAGACCTATAATTATGTAACAAAATAAAAGTGAAAACGGATGCTAACAATGAACCAGCTTTGCGTCGTTGAGCCTGGGTTCTGATTCAAAATGAACCAGCTTGCATATGCCCAATCATGTAATCTAATTAGTTGGTAGCAAACCATACTTCCATGACATGATGTCCATATTTGCTGCACATTTACATTGCCACCTTCATCATCTTCATGATCTATGATATCATTTGATACACGGTATTCATGGAATGGCTATATTGATGGTAGATTGACTATACTAATTAGTCGTCTTATGATGATGAATGCTTTGAAAATTCCAACACTAGATTTTACACTTTTGAGTAACTAACAAATTTGTATTTTTCAAAAACAAATAGATAGACCATATGGCTAATATATGTATGTCATAGTAAATTTCATTTTGTTTCCATTGTTAATATAACACGCACACCAAACTATATTGAATCCGAATTATCTCTTCCCATCCTTCCTTGAAGTCTTAAAAGAGTACTCACTATCTTTTTTCAATTAAAACTTGAAAATTCACCAAACAATCAAATCTATTTTTTCATAGAATAATAATTAAATATAAATGTTCGTAGGGGTGGAATTTAATCGACGATTCGTTTGATATAAAGGACATGTTGTAAATAGAGGTCTCGAGTTCAAATCGCCTTGGCTTACCCGTGTCCCATGCTTGCAGGTTGTTGTAGGGCACCTAGGGGTATAATGGTAGCGGAATTGGATCCCTAGACTCCGTGTCACACAAATACTAACTCAGTCCCTAGTTATCTATTCCCCTAATACAAAAAAAATATATAAATATCAAAAATTGAAAATAAAACATGAACACTCATAAAACCCAAAGGAGCCACCTATCCTAATTGTCAATCCCATCCTTATTTACTAACTGAAAATTAATTTATATTTTGTATGACAAATAGAAATTAAAACACACCTCAACTTATCTTTGATTCAAGCCATAAACCATCTCCTCCGTGATGTTTTGTTGGATTAATTGCAACAAGTTAAAATTTTCATAAAGCTTTCAAATGAGATATTACCAAATGAGAATGAAAGAAAAAGACATGTGAAAGGCAAACATTCAAAACCATAAGAATGAAAGAAGACGACACTTGAAGGCAACATTCAAGACAAGGCATGGCTTGTCATGAATGGTTATATCTTTTCGATTATTTAGTGCACTCATAACTTTCATGTATTTGATGAATGATGCAATAAATTTATTTATAAATTATTTTTGAAGTGTATATATCAATGTTACATTCATTTTGTGGGCAAATTTATTATAAAACATTTTGAAATATAAAAAAAATATAAAAATAATTATTTTTCAAAATTTTAAACATCTAAAGAAATAATAATATCAAACAAACGCATTGCTACATAAATATAAAAATATAAAAGATACAAGATCTGAAGTGGTACATCATACATTGATATTGAAATATGTCATGTATATTGACTCATAAGCATTGATAAGATGAATCAGACAAGCCATTTAACATTAAATCATTTTGTGTGCACACAAGCCACTTGTTAACTTTTTCTTAAATTTGCAAGGACAAACATTTCATTAAATGCAATTTTGACACATTAAATGACACTAATAATGTGTGTGTGTGTGTGTGTGAACATGATCTACATAGAATGCAAGGGGGTGTGCCAATTGAGTGTAGATCGGGTGGTTGGGAGGAATGTTGTTGTCCTCTCCACCCGGGTTCAAATCTCGCTTTGTGACACATGCTCCTTGGGAGCCGACTTTGACTATGTAATGATTGTAATGCTGGCCATACCTTGAAAACGGGAAAACGGGTGTTGGAAATTTCTCGATAGATGTAGCCCTCTAACAAATGGTGAACCATCATTTTGAAAAAAAGAATGCAAGGGGGTGTACATATTTTTTTTAATTTATTTTGGGAAAAAAAAAAATCGGAACTAACCACTTAATATTTGTATCGTATTTTGTACACATTTGCGTGCACATAAATTTTTTTTATTGTTTACATAAATTGCAAAAACAAGAATACCCTTTTGAAGAGGACACATCAATGTGGGGCATATATATATGTTTAAATTTTTGGTCTTTCGAAGTTGTGCACATGGTTTTTAAGTGTAAGTTTTAAAATAAAATTTAAAAAAATATCACCCGGACTCAAAAACATGTAAATTATATGCCACTGGATAGAGGATTCGTTGATGAATCCACCGACATCAAGTATGCGAACTAAGATGCAATTAATGATAGGATATATTCCTTTCAAAGAGACGAGTAAAATTAAATATGCATAAAAGGGGTTGGTAGCCTATTTTTAAAGCCCTCAATTCAAGGTCTTAAAATACCTATATCAAGGAGTTTTGTGTTTTTTTTTAAATACCTACGCGGTTAAGAAAAGAGCTTGATCAAGCTATTGTATAATTTCATTTTTTTTACAAATATTCCATCTATTATGTTAATAGCTTGATATTTCATTTATTATTGATAGAATAACTAATATTTATAAAAACCATCTATTAAAATAAAAATTATTAAAATAAAATTTAACCAAAATTATTCACAATAAATTTGAAAGTAAATTATAAATCTTATAACCAATAATCAACGATGGCTAACATAAAAACTACTAAAATTAGAGTTAAAGACAATTATTCACGATATATTTGAAAGTAAATTGTAAATCTTATAACCTATAGTCAAACTATTATAACCAATATCAAAACTTTATTTTATCCCTCCTAATATATTAGGATATATTTAAAAATATAACAACTATAAAAGACAAGAAAATTTAGTGTATCATAAAATATAATTTTTTATTAATTTTTAATAATTTAATTATACTTTACTATAAATATATTAATTTTGAAGTTTTTTTATTTTCATTTTCTTTTATAGATGAGTAGTGATGTTATACAAATTTATTTATTTTAGTAATTAAAAAATAATGTGAAGAAAAAGTGATATTTCTTTATTTAAAATTTAGCTTGATCAAGGGTCTAACTAACTTGATATTTTTTCAATAGTTCGATGGAGGGTTATTTAAACCTTTGATCGAGCTTTTGTTTTGGGAAATCCATGCCACGTCTTTCTAATAAATGTTACCCATCTTCATGGGAACACCCATACCTGAACCTTGATGCAACGTTCGCTTCGTCAAAGTATGAATTCTTCTATCGTTAGGCACACATATTGATCCTTGTTAATGGCAATCTATGATATTGATACGACAGAGGACCAACTTGATGGCTCTTTAATGTCCACTCAAGATCAATACACTTTTGAAGAAACCAAACACTAGATTCTCCTTAGAATTGAAATGTAAGCCTTGAATTTTTTTCACCTATCTCTCTAAATTCCTCTAGTGTTTTGACACTTTCAATCACTTTCTTTGCCTTCTTTATATGATCCTTGAATCCTCTATTTATAGGCCAAGAAGGTGATAAACTCAAAGTTAAGAGTGAAAGCATGTTTCACAAGTGCATCCCATGCATGATCTTCACTCGTGGATTTCTAATTTATGAGCTTTCTTTCCTTTTATGTGGCTTTGAGATGCAGACATGTTTCTTCTACTAAGCATACATGGTCAACCGAAATTTTTCCCAAGGAAACTCATGAGGCTCATGTTGTTCCATGTTAGTAGATGAAGTCAATATCCAAATCTCCAATATTCTTCCTGTAGAGTTATCAACTATGCACATGTGATTTGTATACACTATGTGGGTAGGGGGGACAGAGGAGGAAAACATTTCTAGACCCTTCTAATATATTATAAATCCTTCTAGAACATTCATATGTATTGTATAAAAGGGAAGTGAACAATGGCATTGTAAGATACAATAGAAAAAAGCATTGTAAGTTTTTTTGCTAAGTAATAATAAAATATCAAAGATTTCATTGCCACGTAGTTCTATCTGTGCATAGTAGGGTTTACATGTAAATATCATGTTCTATTGTTAATGTTGTTTTCTTCTATTTTTATATTTTTTTCTAACATCTAGTATCAAAGCCTGAAAAACTCATAGGCATATGGTTTTTTGCAAGTGGGAGTTGCAACAATGACAGGATGTTTACTCAATTTCAAGATTGAGAAGTTTGATGGAAATACTTTATCCCTATGGAAAATGAAGGTGGAGGATTTTTTGGTTTAGAGTGACCAAGCCCTAGCCTTGAAAGGGGTTGCGAAAAAATTGAGCAATATGACAAATGAGGACTGGATGAAGTTGGATAAGAAGGAAATTTCTACAATTTGTCTTTGATTTGCAAACTATGTCTTGTTAAATGTTGTTGAAGAAAAGATTGCAGAATCCATTCGGGAGAAACTTGGGAAATTATATGAGATTCAATTGAAAAAAAAAATCAAGTTTTCTTAAAAAACAACTTCATAATCTTAGGATGAAGGAGGTTTCAACTATGGAAAATCACTTGAATGAGTTTAATGCCCTAATAAAATAACTTTTCTCAATTAGTGTAATTGTGGAGGATAAGGATAGAGAAACCATTTTACTATGTTCCCTCCCATATACCTAGGATCATATGGTTGTGATCACCAACTCATCATCAAGAACTCTGAAATTCGATGATGTGGTAGATTATTTGTTGGGAGAAGAATTGAGGCAAAAATCATCTTTGGATCCTTCTACCAATGAATCCCTATCTGTGAGAGGGCAATCTAGAAAAAAGGGTCAAAAGGGGAGAGCACAGTCCAGGTCTAAGTCCAAAGGATGCAAGCTAAAAGGGAAGTACTAGAATTGTGGGAAACCAAGGCACTCAAGGAAGGATTGTTGGCATCTAAAGAAGGAAAAGAAAGATGAAAATCCAAATCAACCATCATCATAAGCTAGTGCAACAAATTCAAAAGAGACGAAAACATGTGAGGCTTTATGTCTCAATAACATGTCTCTTTTATAATCTTGGGTTTTGGATTTAGGTGAATATTTCCACATCTCTCCACATAGAGAGTGGTTTGTCAAATATCATCCCTATAGAGGTGGGATCATCGATGTGGGTGATGATCATCCTTTGGAAATTGTGGAAAGATCGGAAATTAAGATCAAGCTAGATGACGGTAGAGAAAGAAAGTTGTGTGATCTATGCCATGCACCAGATCTATGGAATATTTTTCTGTTAGCAGGAAGAATATGGATAAGCTGGGGCATTCTACTATCTTTCGTCACAATTGTTGCAAAATTACCAAAGGATCCCTCATGGTAGCTATAAAAGGAGAATCCCATGGGACCCTATAACATTTATGTGGTGATACAATGAGAAATCATACAACAATAGCATACACAATGAATGCTCTGGATGCAACGATTTTGTGGCATCAATGACTTGGACATATGAATGAGAAAGGTTTGAAAATTTTGCAAGATCAAGCTATTCTTTCTGGGATTCAATCTTGTGATTTAGAGTTGTGAGCACTGTATTTTTGGTAAACAAAAGAGATTTCACATTATTGCAAGCACTAGTAAAAGTTATGATCTTTAGAAACTTATTCATTTTAATATATTTGGACCAGTCCCTAATATGTCTATAAATGGTATTAGATATTTTCTTACTTTTATATATAATTATTCTATAATAGTGTGGGTGTATTTCCTGAAAATCAAGTTAGAATCCTATGAGAAATTTATAGAGTTCAAGTCACAAGTAGAGAAAAGTTTGGGCAAGTCTATTTTTTGTCTTAGATCTGATAATGGAGGAGAATATTGTTCCAAGGAATTTGATCTTTTTTGTATGCAAGAAGGAATTAAGCACCAGAAGGATGCTCCATATAATCCACTGTAAAATGGTGTGGTTGAGCAGATGAATCACAAATTTATGGAACATGCACAAAACATGCTTAGCACATTTGGGTTGGATAATGGATAATGCGTAGAACCTATTAATACAACTACGTATCTAATTAACAAATCACTTACAAGTATGTGGGATGGAAATATTCCATAGGAGGCTTGGTGTGGTAAGCCAATTAATTATTTTCATTTGTGTATCTTTATGTATGATGCATTTTCCCATGTGACTAAAGAGAAAAGTTCCAAGCTTGACCCAAAGTCAAGGAAATATGTTTTTTCTCGGCTATGATAATACAATAAAGGGGTGTATACTGTGGGATCCTATTGACCACAAGGTAATTGTTAGTCGGGATGTTATTTTTGACAAAAAATCTATGCAAAGGAAGAAGTTAAAACATATTAGATTACTGCTACATATGCATTAACATACAACAATATGATTACTAACATGTAAATCAATAAACAGAATCTTACTAACATAATATCCTATCAACACAAGCATAAATAATCAAAAAATAAATACAAGATAGGAATTAAAAAGAAAAGAGAGAGAGACAACTAGTTTTATGTGGTAAAACCCAAAAATGGGGAGACATCCACGGGAAGGATTGGTCTTCTTTATTCTTCAAGAAACTCCAACTTTTACAATCTTGAGTACCCATATATCACATTCCATCTTCACTTCATGTTACAATGACACACAATAATGTTTATATGATGTTTAAACAACATGCCCTATAAGGGTCTAGGACTTCACTTCTATTATATTGCTAAAAGTATGGATAGATTACATCCCATAATACATATGGGATAAATATTTTTTCACTTCTCTTATATAAATAATGTAATAAGAGAATTTACTTCATGATACATGTGCGATAACTCCTTTTATAATTTAGAGAGTTATGCAGTGTTTTATGTCTTCTTTGATATATAGGATCATTACACAGCCAACAACACCACACTTGTTATCATTACGTATTCCAACAACACCCTAGTAAGGATGACTAGGGAGAAATAATACAAATGGAGGAAGATAGCATTACATTAACATCCCCTTGATAACAACTTCTAGAATTGCCAATAAGATACAAATATAAACACACTTTTCCTCATGGATTTGAAGAAGATAACAATTGCTTATCACTAATCATGAAATTGCACCTAACCAAGTTGTACGATTAACTCTGCGGAACACTACAATATGTACAAAAACTGTAGATGGTTTATACAACAAAAAATGTGGCCAGAAGACAATCATTACAACCATAATCTAGTTGATAGTTGAAAGAACTCTACAATAGACCTCATTACAAATACAAGAACCCCAATGGCCTATACATCAGAAATGCGTTGCACAGGCAGTCTTCCCAACCAAGCTGAAAGACGAAAGAACTCTGTAAATCGGCCACATTGTGAATATAAGAACCACATATGGTCCTATACATCGAAAATGTGTCATGTAGATAATCATAACATTACAAAACAAGATGGGCGTTCATTAGATTACATCACAACTGCAAGGAGCTGGCATTATATGGTATTTTATTACATTACATTCCTACTTAATTTCAAGTTCAACCATCCTGGATTAAGGGGTAAAAGGTTTCAAACTTCGTTGTTGCAAGGATAAGATGTATATAGAAACAATGTTGAATGACCAATAAGTACATCAATAATGTTAAGATAGGAAGGAACGACAAAACCAAGTTGTCCTAGAACTCTTCACAAATAACCCTGTGGAAAAAGTGAATTAAATATAGAGCTAATTTTCACAAAAGAAATTCCAAGAGTAGAGCATATAATCATCACAATAATCCCATAATGAAAAGAAAAAGTCATGATATGAAACATGAAAGGTAAAGGAACATGAAACATGATGGAGCTTTTACACAAACAAGGGTTAGCAACAACATATAAATATTGAGCAAAACATGGATGTAGGAAAATTTGATATCACTTATAGATTACAAAATATTGCCACTAAGCAACAAAGTCTTTGGGATCAATTGGTTTCTTGTTGTCACCATGACAAACTGCTAAAGATACATTCTTCCGAAAATGTCAAACATCTTCCACACAAGAAAGTAAGAGACAAGTAAAATAGGACCAAGAAACAACCTATGCAAATATGATAAGTAAAATAGGACCAAGAAACAACCTTGTACAGTCCTATGCAAATAGATAAGTGAAATAGGATTGTGCAAGGTATGAATCAAATCGTACAACACACAAAGAGAAGGAGAAACATGTAGGAAAAGACCGTATAGAGGAAAACTAAAGAGAGAAACATGGGAAAAAGGTAGACTTGAGAGGTAAATATGCCCAAGCAGGGAAAAAAATGAAATCCTAAGCAAAACATGGCCATGATATCTAGAAACCCTAAAACAAAAATGCTTAGTTGAAGAATGATCGTACAAATTCCATAAAATATGCAGGAAGGGATTAAATTGACCAACATAGCAAAAAACACAAATATGAGGATAAATTTTCCCTAGACAAGGAATAAAATGCCTAACAGGGAAAAAACTTTGATCAACAAACCCTCAAATTTTCCATATAGACAAAACATGTAGAGAAATTGATCAGTACGTGTTTGTGCAGTGTACGAAGAGGCGAGGGAAGCGACCTAGTAGCTAGATCAGGTAAAATCACACCTACAAAATAAAATCACTACAAAATCCCTCATGGATCAAAAGATTTTAGGTTTGGAAGAAAAAACAAGCTTCGTAAGTTATCGCACCTAAAAGTCCCCAAAAAACATTAGGTTAAAAAAAAAATCTAAGCTAGGCTAGGCAAATTAATTCAATTTTGAGCAAACAGAAGCCAAATCTGATGAACCAATAGTCAATTTTATTTAAATCCATTGTTCCAGACACAATGGTGAGATAGGATTTTTCGAAAATTCACATAAATGTGAAAAATGCATGGATCATGTATAAATCCTAAGTGGTTGTCTAGATCTTATTGCAAATCCACAAGAGAAAGAGGGATTATAAAATTACTAAAAAAAAAAAAAAAATTATGCTTGAAAAGAAATTTTAACAAAATTTTTACTAAACGAGGTAGAGCATAGTAACCAACTTTGATACCATGTTAGATTATTGCTACATATGCATTAACATACAACAATAAGATTACTAACATGAAAATTAATAATCAGAATCTTACTAGCATAATCTCCTACCAACACAAGCATCAATAATCAATAAATAAATGCAAGAGAGGAAAGGAAAGAGAAAAGAGAAAGACAACAAATTTTACGTGGTAAAACCCCAAATAGGGAAACATCCACGGGAAGGCTTGATATTCCTTATTCTTTAAGAAACTCCAACTCTTACAATCTTGAGCAGCCCCACATATGCTTATATTACAACTTTACAATATTTTGCAATAGCTTTTTCATATGCATTTCATGTATCCAGTGGATATCCTTCACCTCTATTATATAGCTAGAGTTATGGAAGATTTAGACCCCATAACACATGTGGGATAACTATTTTTCCACCCCTCTTATATAAACATTGGTAATAGGAAAAATTTTCTCCATGATGCATGTTGGATAACCCCTTTTACATAAGATAGGGAGTTATGAAGAGAAGTATGCCTTCTTTGCTAGTTAAGACATCATAACATCTTATGACATCTCACTATACATCATTACAGATTCCATCACAACAAACACCTGAGATTGTACCAATTGAAGTAGAAATGAGTGAAGATGAAAATGAAACTTATAATCAGCATGAAGAACAAGTTCAACAACAATAACTTATAATATCTACACATCTCAAGAGACATCTAGAAAGATATTCTCCTAATTTTTAGGCTTATTTTGCTTTGTTAACTAATGATGGTGAACCATCTAGCTCATTTTAGGAAGCTAGAGAATCTGAGAATGCAAATAAATTGAGGAAATCCATGGATGAAAAAAATGAAAGAATTGTATAAGAACGAAACATGGAAACTCGTTGATCTCCCATTAGGAAAAAAGGTTGCTGGAAATAAGTGGGTGTATAAAGTAAAGAAGAACGACGATGGGTTATTAGAATGTTATAAATCTCTCTTGGTGGAAAAAATCTATGTAAAGAAGTTAGGTGTAAATCTTAATGAAATATTCTCTCTAGTTGTGGATCTTACTACTCTAAGGGTTTTACATGCACTTATAACATCACAGGAATTAGAGTTGGAGAAACTGGATGTAAAAATAGATTTCTTGCATGGTGACCTTGAGGAAGAAATTTATATAGAATATCTCGAGGGCTATAAAGAAATAAGAAAAAAGAATTTGGTTTGCAAACTCAATAAATATTTGTATGGATTGAAACAGGTGCCAAGGATGTGGTACAAAAACTTTGGCACCTTCATGAAAAGCCAAGGTTTCGTTAGAAGTGAAGTTGATCATTGCGCATATTATAAGAGGTTTGATTATGGTAGTGTTATTATCTTGTTGTTGTATGTTGATGATATGATGGTTGTAGGCCCCAACGGGAATAAAATCATTAATCTCAATGCTCACTTGGATACGACATTTGAAATGAAGGATTTGGGAGCAACAAATCAAATTCTAGGGATGAAGATACATAGGGACAAAATAGGTAGGAAGATTTGGTTAAGTCAAAATTCATATATAGAAAAGATTATGCAAAGCTTCAATATGCAGAATGTAAAATTAGTTAGCACCCCACTTCCTGCACACTTCAAGTTGTCTTTCGAGAAGTGTCCTAGCATAGAAACAAATAATACAAGGATGTTTCATATACCATATTCATCACTAGCAAGGAGCCTCATGTTCGTCATGTTGTGAACCAGATAAAATATGCTCAAGCAGTGGGAGTTAGTTGGTTCATGGTGAATCCTAGTAAGGAGCATTGGAATGTTGTCAAGTTGATATTGAGATACTTAAAAGGCACTTCAAATGTTGTTATTTGATACAAATCAACAGATTTACAAATTAAAGGTTTTGCAAATTTTGATATTGGTGGAGATAAATATGGACAAAAGTATCATGTCCCAAATTTTGCATTGGGTCACAATAGCCAAATCCCATTGGTCATATTCATGAAAGTTTGTCAAATTGATGCTAAGGATCAAAATATTGCCTAGGAGGAAAATTACTAGTTTCCTAGGTTGAGGGTGGAAGCTTTGGGATTTGACATAAGGAGGATAATAAATGATGTTTGCACATTAGAATGGCATAAATATTTAATAAAGGAGCTAAATAAATATATACAAGTGAAAATCAAAGTGGCATTTGATCATGAAGACACATGGAGGAAGTGGGACCCACATATGGCTAGATTTCCCCACTACACTTGGCATCATTCTCTCACCAATTCGAATTCAAAGTGAATGGTAACATACTTGGGGGAGTTCAAAAGGTATTATTCATTGCATGACTCATCCAAGGTCGAAATGTAGAGTAAGAGTAACTCCCATGGAAGAGGAAGAGGCAATTTGGAGCTAGTGAGACACTTGGGCTAGATTCCCTAGCTCTATGACAACAATGATGAAGATGCTATGACACCTATGACACAAATTAGACTTGAAAGATGAAATATGACATATATTACATGTCAGGGATAAATATAGCCTCCAAGAGGGCACTCAAGGGAGTTAGGGCAGCTAATATGCTTCCACATGTGATTTGGTGGAAGTGGGAGACTAGGAATTGTTGTACAAGTGGCGTTCTTTGGAATCTCTTCCCAACTTGAGTTTGCATGAGTCTCTTGGAAGGAATTCGACCCATGGAGGACATTAGAAGTTTATAAATGTCAATAACAAAGAATGAAATCAGATTTTGATCACTTGAGAAATTTGCAATTGAAGTTGTGAAGAGGGAGAGCTAGTGGATGACTAGTTTCTTACCTTAGCCAATTTCGAGGGTGAAAGATTCCCATCCAAGTTGGTAATTGCAAAGGCCATTCAGACATTTCATTTGGAGCTTTAATGGAGTCATTTGTTGCAGGTGTAATCTAGAGGGCAGATCATGGTCTCTTATAATGCATGACATTCTCTCAACCATTTCCAGTTTTGAAGGCATATTCTTGCTCCTTGAGGGAGGGCGTTTTTGGTGAGCTATTGTACTCTTTGGGGGAGCTTATAATGCCCCATTTAGTTTTTAATATGAATTAAATACTCTGTTATTCATCTAAGTTTCAGGTCGAAATTCCAAGTAGAAATGTATAAATCTCATTTTTAATGAAAGAACAATGTCATTTCCCCACTACCTTGTTGTGAACCAATGTAATGTTGATAGATTCGAATGTATAAGTAAAATATTGATGGTTTATTGATGAATGGAGTTTTATTGATGTATTATACAATTTTCCTGTTCAATACTCAAGCATTTGAAGTCATTTTACTCAGTTTATTTACATTTGGAGAAGATTTGGTGTCATTTCCCCAAGGGTCGAACTAGTGATTTTTGTTGTTGTTTGGGAGAAGGTTAAAATAGACTTAATAATTTATTATTGGTGCACATAAGACTTAAATAATGTCCCTCAAAGATCCCCTACCTCTGTTCAGAATTTCGAGTGAGTTTGGAGGCATTTGGATAGCCATTTTCAGTACTTACCCTAGGGGGATTTGAACCCCAAATTGTTAGTTAAATTCCCTGCTTTGTTCAGAATCTTAAACAAGTTTGAAGAAGTCTATTTATGGTCATAAATCATCCCTGAACATCATAATCAAGTGCAAATATCATTCATACACCTTCCTTGAATATTTGAAGGCATTTGGAGCGTGTTTGGAGCCAATTTGAGACCTAGAGACCAATACTAGTCAAAGGGAAATTACTAGTAAAGTTCCCTACATTAGCCAGAATTGAAAGAAGATTTGCAGAAGTATTTGAAAGATCCAAAAGCATCCATGAAACACATATTCATGTTCTAACATCATCCATATACCTTCTCAGAATATTTGGGAGCAATTGGGGCAATTTGGAGACCTAGAGCTCAAAACTAGTCAAAGGTCGAACTAGGGAAAAAAAAGTGAAAAATTACCATTTTAATAAAATTCCTAACAAGGGACATTACAGTGGTATCAGAGCATGATCTTGGCACCTAATGTGGTCTGATATTCATGAGGACAAGAAGTCAGGGACCACCACTAGATATTGATACCAAAAGTGTTTTTGTTGAAGAGGAAAAAGTGAGAAATATAAGCCAATGGGTGAGCATATTTTCTCAAGCACATGACCCCATAATAGAGAAAATGAATTTAAGAGAACACCAAGACCTACTACACCAAAAAATTTTGAATCCAAATATGTGGAAGAAATTCATCTCGAATGGAAAAATTTGAGTGAAGGTTTCAGAAACACTATACCATTTTATGAATACCTCATTATCAAAAACAAGCTCAAGATGAAGGAAGGTAATAAGAATCCATTTCAAAATAGAGAGTCCAAATATATTGATCCTAATGAAAGCAAGGGGAAAAATGCATCATCTTGCTTGAAGGAGAAAAAGGAAGAGACATCACAAGAGTTTGAAGAAGATTCTATTGAAAATATGTAAGATCATTTCGAGACACCTTCTAGCTTAGACATGAACCAAAGAGCATCTATTGATGGATGCTTAAACTATGAAGGAGTACTTACTGATGGGTGCTCACACCTCTATGTTGGTGACATAGAGATCACTTTTGAAAGTTTTTTTGCAAGCCCAAGTTCCATTAAAAATGATAATGAAGACCTTGTAGCAGTTGAAGAAGAACCAAGATCAACTTCCCCATCACCACTTGAGCTTCATGAAGTTGGTCCAAGCAAAAATGAAGAAGATGAGGAGGTTCATTTGCAAGAGCCTCATTTTCTTGAAGGGTCCTTAAATATGAATGAAAAGAAGATCCAAGAGTCCCTTGGCATTCTCCATGGCACTCAAGCATTGGTGTCAAATTCTTGTTGGAGAGCTACTTCATTGGAGGAAATATCCTTCCTTGAAGACATAGAGAAGATTCAAAGAGCAATGTGCCACATCAAAGGTAATTTCATGTCTTTGCTTTTTGATAGAAACCATTTGTTTGAGCTTAATGAAATGTTATATGATACATACTTGAAGAATAATGAGGATAATCATAAGCTCACAATTCAAAATGAGCAACTTCTTGAAAAGTTGCAAGATACTTGTTTTTCCTCCTATGTTTCAGATTGTCAAATAGTAGATTGTTTGGAGGATTCTCATGGCATGGTGCATCATGAGAAATGTGGAAATTTTAATGTTCTTGATGTGTTTGAAGATGAACTTGAAGAGATCCAAACACTTGATGTGGTGGAAGAGGAACTTGAATTGTCACTTGATGAAGGTTATGCAATTTTTAAAGAAGAGCATGATTCCTCTACATTGAAACCAATCTATGACAAAGATTTCACACTTTTGAAGGAGTTGCATGATACTACCCATATGGATCCTTCCCATGATGAAAATTCTGCACTTTTTGATCATTTGAGTGAGTTAGTTCATTCTCCTACATCCTACAATTCCATGTTTTGCAGCATTAGTCTCAATGAAGTATGGGTGAAAGAGTTCTTTTTTATGGTGCCACATGAGGAGTATGGAACTCCTAGATTTACTTTTTATGATGACATGGTTGGAGCACATTCCTATTCACATTTGCAGCAACATCCTTTGTTACTTTATGATGATGCACATCTACATGGATGCACCTATGATACGCATTTGAGTCACTTGAAGACTCATGGTTTTTCTTACTCAACACTTGGTTCATTTGATGTTGGAGGAACTTCATCCAACACTTGGGTGAATCTTGGGTGAATAAATTTATGATTGCATAACATTTTTGTTGGCAACCACATACTTTGATATATCTTTATTATTCTCACATTCATGAATGTATGGGTGAGACTTCCTTGAGTCCTTTGAAGTCTCTTTGTTTTTTCTGCTCATTATTTGGTTTAGATTTTAGTGGAGATTCTTCATTCACTTCTTGGATGAAAGAATACATGGTTGAATATTTTGATGCATATCACATCGTTTTGGAGCAGCATTATAGGACATGGGATCCTCACTTATGTCATTGGAGCAGATTTGATGGGTCACTTGAAGATTATATGCACTTGGAAAATGGTGGTCTACTTGCTTAGAGGTATAAGCACTTTCATGACTCTTTGATGAAGCATCTCCTTGATGTACATTTTCATTATGTTGTTATGTACTTTGATGATATATATTTTGTAATCATGATGTTTGGAAGAATGCACACAAGAAAATGGGATCCAGGAATCCTCTTATCTGATGGTATGGGTTGGAGAGCACTCCTAATTGTTGGGGTGCAGTACAAGCAATGGGACCCTGGAATAATTTTTGTCTCATTGGTTTCAAATTTTTTGGGGAAACAAATAGTATGGGAGATGGATTTCCCACTTAATAAAGTGATTTTTATCAGAGTAGTGCAGCACCAAGCATGGTGGTTCTTCTCTAAAATCTTCATGGAATCTCAAATACTCAAGGTTGGGCAATTCAATGGCAACTTCAAAGAATTATACAGAAAGTAGGTTCTTCAACACCCATGTTTGAAATTGCTTGAGAACAAGCAATATTGGGAAGGAAGGATTTGTCATGTCCCAAATTTTTCATTGGGTCACAATAGCCTAAGCCCATTGGTAATATTCATGAGAGTTTTTCAAATTGATGCTAAGGGTCAAAATATTGCCTAGAAGGAAAATTACTAGTTTCCTAGGTTGAGGGTGGAAGCTTTGGGATTTGACATAAGGAGGATAATAAATGATGTTTACACATTAGAATGGAATAAATATTTAATAAAGGATCTAAATAAATATATTCAAGTGAAAATCAAAGTGGCATTTGATCATGAAGACACATAGAGGAAGTGGGACCCACATATGGCTAGATTTCCCCACTACACTTGGCATCATTCTCTCACCAATTCGAATTCAAAGTGAATGGTAACATACTTGAGGGAGTTCAAAAAGTATTATTCATCGCATGACTCATACAAGGTCAAAATGTAGAAGAAGAGTAACTCCCATGGAAGAGGAAGAGGCAATTTGGAGCTAGTGAGACACTTGGGCTAGATTCTCTAGCTCTATGACAACAATGATGAAGATGCTATAACAGCTATGAGACAAATTAGACCTGAAGGCTGACATATGACATATATGACATGTCAGAGCTAAACATATCCTCCAAGAGGGCGCTCAAGGGAGTTAGGGCAGCTAATATGCTTCCACATGTGATTTGGTGGAAGTGGGAGACTAGGAATTGTTGTACAAGTGGCGTTCTTTGGAATCTCTTCCCAACTTGAGTTGGCATGAGTCTCTTGGAAGGAATTCGACCCATGGAGGACATTAGAAGTTTATAAATGTCAATAACAAAGAATGAAACCAGATTTTGATCATTTGAGAAATTTTCAATTGAAGTTGTGAAGAGGGAGAGCTAATGGATGACTAGTTTCTTGCCTTAGCCAATTTTGAGGGTGAAAGATTCTCATCCAAGTTGGTAATTGGAAAGGCCATTCAGACCTTTCATTTGGAGCTTTAATGGAGTCATTTGTTGCAAGTGTAATCTAGAGGGCAGATCATGGTTTCTTCTAATGCATGACATTCTCTCAACCATTTCCAGTTTTGAAGGCATATTCTTGCTCCTTGAGGGAGGGTGTTTTTGGTGAGATATTGTACTCTTTGGGGGAGCTTCTAATGCTCTATTTCTTTTTTAATATGAATTAAATACTCTGTTCTTCATCTCCAAAAAATTCCAGGTCGAAATTCCAAGTAGAAATGTATAAATCTCATTTTTAATGAAAGAACAGTGCCATTTCCCCACTACCTTGTTGTGAACCAATGTAATGTTGATGGATTCGAATGGATATGTAAACTACTGATGGTTTATTGATGAATGGAATTTTATTTATATATTATACAAGTTTCATGTTCAGTACTCAAGCATTTGAAGTCATTTTACTCAGTTTATTTACATTTGGAGAAGATTTGGTGCCATTTCCCCAAGGGTCGAACTAGTGATTTTTGTTGCTGTTTGGGAGAAGGTTAGAACAGAATTAATAATTGATTAATGGTGCACATGAGACTTAAATAATGTACCTTAGACATCCCTTACCTCTGTTCATAATTTTGAGTGATTTTTGAGGCATTTGGAGAGTCATTTTCAGTACTTACCCTCGGGGGATTTGAACCCCAAACTGCTAGTTAAATTCCCTATTTTGTCCAGAATCTTAAACAAGTTTTCAGAAGTCTATTGAAGGTCATAAATCATCCCTGAACATAATAATCAAGTACAAATATCATTCATACACCTTCCTTGAATATTTGAAGGCATTTGGAGCCAATTTGAGACTCAAAGACCAATACTAGTCAAAGGGAAATTACTAGTAAAGTTCCCTACATTGGCCAGAATTGAAAGAGGATTTGCAGAAGTATTTTAAAGGTCCAAAAGCATCCATGAAACACATATTTATGTTCTAACATCATCCATATACCTTCTCAAAATATTTTGGAGCAATTGGGGCAATTTGGAGACCTAGATCTCAAAACTAGTCAAAGGTCGAACTAGGGAAAAAAAGTGAAAAAATACCATTTTAATAAAACTCCTAACAAAGGACATTACAAAAAGTATACTATAGGATATACTTTCACTCTTACCGATGGAGATGTAAGTTGAACATCTAAGTTGCAACCAATGGTGGCCTTATCAACCACTAAAGCAGAATATGTGGTAGCAACTGAGGCCAGTAAGAAGGTAATATGTCTAGAGTGACTAATGGATGAATTCAAGATGATGCAAGGGAAAATCACTTTGCATTGTGATAGTCAAAGTGATATTCACTTACTGAATAATATAACATTTCATGATTACACAAAACATATTAAGTACCATTTTATAAGGAAAGTGGTGGAATAAGGTAGGATCATTTTGGAGAAAATCAATATTTATGAGAATACTATAGATATGCTTACAAAGATGGTCATGACAAAGAAGTTTGAATGGAGAAAAAAATCTCTAGGCTTATTCAAATTACAATGAAGGAAGCATTGGACAATAGCACGTGGGTGGAAAAACATTGGCAAAGAACTTCATGTATATTGACTTCAAGTGGAAGAATGTTAGGAGATGAAGTCAATATCCAAATCTCCAATATTCTTCCTGTAGATTTCTCGAATTTGCATGTGTGATTCATATGCACTGTGTTCATAGGGGGGTCATAGGTGGGGCCACTAACCCCCCCCGTGAGTGTGGGGGCTCTGTCCTACTCTTTTTGGGTTTGGTGGAAAATCCTCTTAAATGAAAATTTGTAGTCCCTTCTAATCTTTTTTGGTTCCTTTGGGAACTCTCATATGTATTGTATAAAAGGGAAGTAACCCCTAGCATTGTAAAATATAGAAGTAAAAAGCATTATAAGTTTTTGTTGAGTAAATATAAAATATCAAAGTTGTCACTGGCATGTGGTTCTACTTGCGCACAATAAGGTTTCCAAGTAAATATCATGTTCTATTGTTATTTATTTTGATGAAAAATTGTAGTCCCTTCTAATCTTTTTTTGTTCATTTGGGAACCCTCATATGCATTGTATAAAAGGGAAGTAACCCCTAGCATTGTAAAATATAGGAGAAAAAAGCATTATAAGTTTTTTGTCGAGTAAATATAAAGTATCAAAGTTGTCACTAGCCCGTGGTTCTACTTGCGCACAATAAGGTTTCCACGCACTAGTACAAAATGAGAGATAAGTGACTAGGCGACTAAAAAATTTAGTCACCACTGTTTCTTCAAGGGATAAACGACTAAACTTGAGCAATTTTAAATAAGCCAACTAATATGACTAAGATAAACGACTAATTTAGTCACGCGGTAAAATATATGACTAGATAACAAGTGACTAAAATAAAAATGACTAACATAAATAACTAATTTAGTCACGTGAATATAAATATGACTAGATAACAACAATTAATGTGAATTAGTCGTTTATGTTAGTCATTTTTAGTTGTGTCACACTGACAATGGAAAATTACAATTTTGATCATGAATTTGTACAATATTAATGAGTGGGTATATAGTAATACGATTCAGGGCATTTCGGTACCAAACTAAAGAACCCTAGCTATTTGGAATTATCAAAAAATCTTACTAAGATGATCCAGCCTCAGGTGCTTCTGGGATTTTGGTAACCCACTTTTTTTGCGTTGCTCTGTACCTGCTCTGCGGGGGCTGGGTTAAAAACCAATTTCTCTGTACTCGTCCATGCCTCTACAAACTGCATGTGTAGGAGTGGTTCATGGGCCCATTAGCCCTCTTATTCCATCGGTTGCTTAAGCACCACCACTAAAAACTTTTGGTCCTTGGTTATTTGGTGCAAAGGTTGCATGCAATTGTTCTAATCACCACATAAGTCAGAAACTGAAAGTGTTCATCAACTAATTACTTCCTCCCATACTAGTAACATTGCTTATCAACTAGTCTTTTTTTTAACAGAAACTAAAGAGAGTAAATTTATAAAAAGGTTGTGCACAACCATTCAGTACAAAAGATGAGCTGATTCCTAAGCTCTGAAAATAGAAGAAGTTGAGCAAACAAAAATATTTTAACATCATACCTATCATTCCTACTGTTTTCAAAATCCTAAGAGGGGTATACCCTTACATGCTGGCCATTCAGAAATATACAAAAAAACATAAACAGACATTAACAAAGAGTCATTCCTTGAAATCTTGCTTGTCCTGAATCTGCTGATGCACAAATGCTTAGTCCATGGGCAGCGCTCCTTCTCCTTGTGTCTCCTGGAAGTGGCTACATTGGGTCATTTTCACCATTTTCAAGACCCTTCCTTGATAATGTCCGCTGTGCCCATTAATTCAAAGAGGTTTTTGCTCCAGGTCGTCAATTTTGGAGTCCTGGCATGCTAGCTATTGGAAGATATACCTAGTTTCTTCTGCATTCCCTTTCATTTCCTTGAGGCTAGCAAGAGTGACCTCGAACGTTGTGTGCTAGTTCAACTTGAAATATTCAATGCTCTCCTTCATATAAGCCATGGCTTCTCGAATTTCTGACATCATTTCAGAGTTTTGTTGTCTCCCTTCACCCTACTCTCTCCAAGAAACTTCCCCACGGCTCGGTGGTAGCAGAGACAAATCCCTCAAACTCGTTTCTATCTGCTGCAACTGATAGCTTCCCCAAACCGACTCATCCCCTTTAACACTCGCCATTCCTTTCATGCGTGAGAAGATGGTGGAGTCTTCAGACAAGACTCCCCATCAGCTGACAGACTCCACACGTCCACATTCTCCAAAGCCAAACGTAGTTAATGCATCCAGGAGATGAATGCGAAGGATGGAGAAGGTTAGGACCAAGGGTCCGAAGGAATTGGGGTGCTAATTTGGTGACCATCCCCATACACAATGACCCCAAATTTATGCTTAACCACTTTATTAGCCAATTGATCTGTTGTTCTATTGTTTTCACGAAGGATGTGAAGATAATCTATCTCAAGATTGCCACTAAAAGAGACTATTTGTTGATATATTCTTCTACACCATGGGGATCCTTTGCTGTAGCCATTTCTCATTTTATTTATGACTTGCCTTGAATCGCCAAATACAAGAAGCTTACTGATCTTTTCTTTGGAGATCATTTCCATGCCATGGAGCAAGGCAAGCCATTCTGCAATGTTATTGGATTTTTCTCCTATTCCCCAGGCATAAGAATTAACAATTTTTCCTCCGGGGTCATATATGACCCCCCGTGCCTCCCCTGATTGATTATCAACTAGTCTTACTAGTGACTATCAAAATATAAATACATATGTCTTAAGTAAAATCTACTGTATGACAAAAATATCACAAAACAACTATCTCAATATACTTTAAAAAAATCAGAAATATATGATATTATATATAATTTTTTAAAGAAATATATATATATATATATATATATATATATATTGATTGTATGTATTGTATTTTATATAAATTATATTATATTATATATAACATATTATATATAAATTATATTATATTATATTATATATAATATGATATAATATATTATATTATATTAATATTATATTATATACAATACAATAATATTAACAAAATTTAAAAACTCAAATTCATTGAGGGAATGAAAATAAGGCTCCACAACTGCGATTCCTAAGGCGAGTCTCTGTGAGGGTTTAAACAACGGATCTGCATTGCATTCTTAATGCGAGTCTTTCCATCATATCAATGTCCAGGGTCGTGATCTAAGGTGAGTCTCCACAACATATTCATGATTATTAGGTGAATATCTAATTTCTATGTGAGGGTTTAAACAGTGGATATGCACTGCATTCTTAATGCGAGTCTTTCCATCATATCAATGTCCAGGGTCATGATCTAAGGTGAGTCTCCACAACATATTCATGATTATTAGGTGAATATCTAATTTCTAAGGTGATTCTTTGCTTCGATCTGAAGATTTCTATGTTGGGGTACTCAATAATATCTAAGGTGAATCTTTGTGGCATCATTTGAGAAAGGGTTTAAGCACTGATACACAGATATGATCTGAGGATGTTTTAAGTCCAATCTCTAGCATATCTTTTGAGCAAGGGTTTAAGCTAGGCCAATCCGTAGATACACTAATCTCTAGGGTTTGAGCGAGGCCAATCTCTAATGTATATTTTGAGTGAGGGTTTTAAGGGAAACACCTATTTGTTATTAAGGCAACAACTAGTGTAATCCCTTATAGCTACAACAACACCAGCAACTGCAATTGCAATTGGAGTTGGGATTGGGACATCACTTAATGTTTTCAATTCAACTGGATCTAGCCATATATATATGTGTGTGAAAACATGTCCAGTTGTTGGATCTGACTAGAGAATTTGTTGGCCCTCATCAATCCCTATTTAAAGATACTCATCCAAATACAAACAACAAGAATGGACACACACCTTGTCTCTATTCTATCTCTTCACAGGCTTCTATCCTTTGTCACATCTAGAGATAATAAATCTTGCAATTTCCTGTATCATGTTATTTAAGTAATGAAGTGCTTAATCACAGTGCAAACTTTCTTGATAATGGAACCCTGTGCTCTTTTCATGGATACAACGTTTTTATGTTTTGGGGCTAGATGGTAGCTGGGTAAATTTCCTATTGGTAAATATTTGTTTGAGGTAAGCAAAGGAGATCGCGTATAATGGAGTATGGGTCTATAACATATGAAAGAGAAGAAACAAAATCAGTTGTAGCCTAGTATATCGTGGGCAGAGAGACTGGATCTATCGGTTTCCTGAATTGAATTGACGAGTTCGTTACAACAGTGATGAATGAGTAGATCACACTTTACATGGATGGAGGTTCAGGTTCGATATCCTTTTGAATATTTATTGTATAATAACCAAATATTTGATCAATTTAAATCCCCTTGATCTCTAGCAGAGCTATGATCACGATTTTTGGATATTGGAACCTGGTTTTTATGTTTTATCAGTTTGAATATCCCTTGAAATATGATATCAATCCAAATATGTTGATCATAGGTATGTAGAAGATGTAGGTCCTATTGCTATTAAAATGGAATTGGTTGGGTCACAAATCCTGCATAGACAAAATAAACATAACCTTGTGGGTAAATTGACTGTGAATTAACAAAGTCATGTAGTCTCAAGCATCAAAACAAAGATACCCTTGTGACAATTGGTTGTGAGATCGTAGGGTCTTTAAAGGAAATTCACGCGAAATATAACCCAGTTCCTTTCTTCAAGCCTGTAATTGGTGAAAGAGAAATCTAACCTAGTTGTGAGAACATGAAGGAGAGACAAACTACATAATTAGAAGGCTATTTCTTCATACTATCTCCGATGGAAATGAAATAAGACAACATCGTCTTACAAAATTCCATGAACCCAACTCACCATATTTCTTCAAGTTTGCAAAAGAGAAAGGGTGAAAAAATTAGAAGTCGTGATCACTATTTTTTTTCAACTTTTGCCAAAACTCTTAAACCCAGGTCAACACCTTTATGGATTCCAGAAAAAAGATACCTCAGGCATGTAATTAAAGTTGTTATGTTGTAGTCTAGCACCAAGTATGTGATGATTAACATAATGAATTATCTTTTCATACAAAACAAAGAAGGATAAACGTGTTAACTAAATGGATATAACTAGAAGCGTCTATCAATAGTAGTTTATTCTTTCAGGACAAAATGTCAATTTGGAAATATAACAAAATATAAAATGGGATAAAGATTTCCTCCCACGTGTATTAATTACTTTGCAAAAACATTTGCAAACCTCTTAGAACTCTCTTAGAACAAAGCTTAACAAGCAACTAGTGGATACCTGTGTAACATCGGTCAACAATAGTTCATTCTTTGAGGAACATTTATAACTACCAATTATAAATGACAGAATAGTGGAACATGGTTTGAGATGTATGGCCATGGTCCAAAAATATTTTCTGCTATAAACTCTTAGGTCAATTCAAAATTATAGGCAAAGCATGGAGTCAGCTATTATATGATGATTGGTGCAGTAGAGTCTATTCTTTATGCTCTTGGTGAAGATCTTAAGAGGGAAGAACTCCAGGTTAGACCATCTCGCTTTGTCTCGTGGCTCTTGAATTTTCGTCTAACAAACCCAGCATTGCAAGTGAATTGTCTTGATTTGAATGGTACAAACTCTCGAAGACGAGGGTCTCCATTATTACATGCAACATTAGGCAGCACAGACAATGATTGTAGTCAGTATCTCTTTGAAATTAATGTGCCTTTCTTTTCACAATGTCAGCATCATATTCTACCATTTTTTGGTGTGGCACACATAGGCTACTTTTCAGTTAAGGGAAATGAACAACTTGATAGGTCAAAAATAAATTCTATAGTACAGTATTTTAGTCGGAAGCTTCGAGTTCAAGAAAGGCTTACAAAGCAGATAGCTGAAGCAATTCATTCTACTTGCAACACAGTTGGTGTTATGGTAGTACTTGAGGCTAGCCACATCTGCATGCTTTCCAAGGGCATTGAAAAAATTGGTAGCAACACTGCAACTATTACATTTCTTGGTCGATTTGTCACAGATTCTGCAGCAAAAGCCGCATTCTTTCAGAAGATTTCGAGTAGAGATGCTCATATGAAATAAATCTCCATGTTTATTCAATTTGCCATGGTAATAAGCTACTCCAACATGCCAGGCATGATCCTGGTCCTTGTGGCATTCTTAATAATTTTAAATTCAATAATTTACTTCTCTCACTTAGAGAATGTTGGCATGAATTTTTTATTGAGCACACCAGCGATCATGCCTTTATTACATCTTGTTAAGTTGAGTTGTCATTAAAGCAAAGTCAAGTTACTAAGATAAGTTCAAAGGTTTTGAGGGATCACTTGTTTGAGTCAAAATTCATTAACAAGATCAACAGGTTTTGAGGGATCACTTTACGGTGGACTTCAATGACATATTTTCTCTGGAGGTCTGGGTCCCTGAAATGCCAATGCTGCATTGAAGGGAATGCCGTTACAGCATCAGATGGAACTATCAGAGCAACTGTGATATGGATTCACTTTCTCCCAAGTCCTAATTAAGATACTGCTGAGACAAGAGTGGCCAACTTTTCTCGACTAGTTATAGCTTGTCAATAGGAGCAGGATTGTCAATAGGAGCATGTTACTTCTACATGCTTTGTAGTATGCCACTCTATGCATCTCAATTATTCCACCTCTGCCAACCTGCTCTACCATTAGAGAGATTTTGAGGTCAAAAAAAGGCCTCCTAAGAGATGTACTACAAAAATATGAGATATATTAAAATATTATGAATTGGGGGTTTTATGGGGTAGGTATATATGACAAGTCACCTCCCACACTATTTTCTATGCACAATATAAATAACCATGGTTGAGTTACTTTTCAAAATTCACTAGAAATAAAATTAATAAAATAAGTCTACATTGATGTGACTAAGATTCATTGTAAATTCCCAAAAATGTATTGTCCTTTAACATTTATTTGTCTTGAACTTGCAAATGAAATTAAATAATAAAAAACATTTTTAAGAGCTTTTTTTAAATTTTATGTTGACTTTTTATATTTAGTACTTTTCTCATGAATTTAATAATGTAATTTAATTGAGAATTTATTTACATGTAAAATGTCAATAATATTATTATAATCCACATTGCATTATTATTATTATTATTATTTATTAAATCTATTATTATTCTTTATTAGTTTGACATTATGTTATTAAATAGAATGGAGTGAATATATAATTTAAAATTAAAAACATAAAAATGATAATATATTATTTTATAAAAAAATGTGAAAGGACTTTCTTTATGAATTAAGAGTACTTCACTTGAAAATGACAATAATATTATTTTATGTGAAAGTGTGAAAAGACATTCATTATGAGTACTTTACTTGAAAATAACAATAATACTATTTTATGAAAAAACTATCATTATGAGTACTTTACTTTATGACTTAAAAGTACTTACACCACTACCTTGGTTAACTATGTGTTTTCATCAACCATAGAAAATTTGACAAATAAGCATTCTTAACTCATGCAATGCCACCTCACCAAGGGGGATGATGTCATCTACTAGAATGTGATTGGTTGTATTTTATAGTACATTTTCTTTGTTTTGAGACCATTTTTTGACCTCAAAATTTCTCTAATGCAACGTCGCCAGTCTGCTAATTTCTGCACAGTCAATTATCTTGAGGCTTTAATACCTAATTTTGACATCTCACGACCTGTAGTGTGTGTTACATGTTTCATAATAACCCTAATTTCTCCTCCTCTACTAGTGGTGCGTTACATGTGTACTCTGGTACTCCAAACCAACATCTTACCTCTGTTGCGTGCAGTTGTGAGTATCATTTCCAAACCCTAAGTTCGTGTTTACCTCTGCCCTTTCATTTACTAGTGCACGTGGTTGTTGATGCAGTTTTCATCATGTTGAACGCTCTTGCTCGTTGAAACTCAGTCTCCCACTTGGAACCTGAACCCTATCTTTTGAGTTGCATTGAGTAGATATGCCATATCTCTCAACGAGTGTTGTGGCATCCCTATCAAATGACACCTGTCTGGGTTTGTTGGTTATTTTTGAATGCTGCATGAAGATGGATTATTTGGCTGCAATGAACTAATATATCAATATGGCCATCAGAAATGCAGCTTAGCCTATTGGTGTTAGTATGGTTGGTATTCATGAATGTTTGGCTCGAGAAAATAAAAATCTATACAAATAGTGTGGTTCATATCATGAAAGATGAGACTACTAGAAAATGTTTGCAATCAATAAAGCGACTCATGGGATTCATTACCCTTCCTTGCCATCCAAGTCAGTTGAATTCAACAGTCTAGACAATGGTCATCATATGAATTGTTATTAGAAGAGAAGCAAAAGAGGACTAGCCATAATGCTAAGGAAAGGCTAAGATTAATGGCAAAAGGAGTCTGTGCGGGACTATTTTCTTCGTAATGTTGTATGTTGCGTTGAAGTTGCAACTGTTACCAAAAGTTGAGCAAACTATGGAAACTTCCATAAAGGGTGGAAACCCTAATTTTAGAGTTGTGTTGAAATATCTCTGTTGGTTTCATTGCTACGTATTGTTGCATTAGTGATTTTGCAAGTTGCATGGAATATTGGGTGATCAAATTTATTCATGGAGGATCTATTGTTGTGAACTAACTGTGTGGACTCTCCTCAAGCATCTCCTAGCTTATGACCTTAAGAGAGACTCCTCTCCACTCACGTGAAGTTCCTCTCCACATTTCATGTGAGCAATCTATGACATGATCCTGATCCCTATTAGATTGTGTGGAGCTATTTTCCATGACTAATGTGTGGAGCTTTCTATCTCGCAACTGCATGAAGAACCCTATCTCCTTGACTATCGCGGTGCGATGACCATGGAGACTCAGTTGTGAATGACGACATGGTGCAACCTGCATAGAGAAAGAACCGTCTATCCCTATAATTGTAAGTAATATGCAATGGTCATCTTCCGAGTCGATATCGTGTATGATAAATGAAACCGGTGTTGTCTCATTTTTCTTCTTTTTCCTCAAAGAAGATAGAAGTGTGACCTTCCATGAAACCAGACAAGGTATGTTGGGGCAATAAGTTGAGCTCCCATCATGACGCTCTTGTAATTCACAATCAAAATAAATAAATAAATTGTCGGGACAATTGCTTCAACAACCTAGCAGTGGCAGAAATTTACTCAATGAGAAACTAAGTATATGGTCACTTTTTGAAGTATATTATCTCCTTGACTATTATGGTGCAGTGAACATGGATACTCAGTTGTGAAGGATGAAATGGTGTAACCCACATAGGGAAATAACTGTCTATCCCTATAATTGAAAGTAAACTCCAATGGTCATCTTCCCAGTCGATATCATGTATGATAGATGCAACCAGTGTTGAGTCTCGTTTTTCTTCTTTTTCCTCAAAGAAGACAGAAGTTATGTTGGGGCAAGAAGTTGAGCTCCCATCATGACACTCTTGTAATTGACTATCAAAATAAATAAATAAATTGTCTGAACAATTGCTTCAACAACTTAGCGGTGGCATAAATTTACTCAATGAGAAACTGAGTATATGGTCATATTTTGAAGTATATTATCCAAGTTATTCTCTACACGCCAGCATTACCAATCGACATGTTTTGTGTTCAATCCTAGTGGTTGGGCATGTTCGAATCTAGGTTGCATGATTGTTCGCTCACATATTGCAGAGATCAATTGTTTGTTATCCTTGCTACGAGACCGCTCTTCTATTCGTTGTGTGAGGAATTGAAACCACTCCCCATACATTCACCAGGTCGATATATTGGACACATAGTTTCATAAAGTTGTATGAAATTCAAATTATAATAAGATATATCCTTGCTCAAAATGAATCTGCTAAATCAAGTGCTTCCAAATGCCTAAAATGAATCTGCTACATCAAGTGCTTCCAAATGCTTTATTTCTACTTCATTAACCTCGAAGTATAGTTTGCGCTGATGATTGGAGCATACAAAATTCAACATTTTGTAATCCACCCATTTTGATTCCGTAGAAGACCTTATCTGATGAAATCAGTGAGTTTTATAAAGCTTTCCTTCTGAAAAAGTGCGCCAATATTAATTGAATCACACCAAATTAAGTCCCTGAAATGCCAATGCTGCATTGAAGAGAACGCCATTACAGCATCAGATGGCACTGTAAGAGCAACTGTGATATGGATTCACTTTCTCCCAAGTCCTAATTAAGATACTGCTGAGACAAGAGTGGCCAACTTTTCATGACTAGTTATAGCTTGTCAATAGGAGCAGGATTATGACCGATATCGCCAGGATGAAAGGCTCTGTTCCATAACTTTTTGTTGGGCTACTTGTAATTGTTCAATATCATGGTTCTATGCCCAGAACAATATCCTTTGATTTGGCGCATCATGTATCCCTGTTAATCATTTGAAGGAAATTGGCACAAAATACAAATTTCCATATATGAATTGTAGCTAGTTGCAGACTTGCAGTTTATTATTTAGATTAGAATTTGATCATATGTAAGCTATGATTTGCCTGTGATCACTATTGCATATGGGCTGCTTATCTCCTTTCATCATTTCTGGTAGAGATTTTTTTTGTTAAGGATACTTTTGAATCAAAAAGTTAATAGCAGTGCTAAGGCATAATGTGTAACTCTTCTTCCATGTCTATGGTCTTCAAGTTTTGACATATGCACAGCAGTCCAGGGAAAGGACGAATTATGAGCAAGCTTTTCTTGCAGAAAGGATGCAATAGTTTAGAAGGCAGATAGAAAAAGAAAGTCAGTGCTCATTTAATGATGCGGAGACTTCTACTTCTGGGGATGGTATTCAGGCTGTTGGCAAGAGTTCTCATAAAATGATTAAAGCAGTTATGCAATCTATTGCAAAAGGGAAGGTACATGTTCTGTTACAGCTTTGTTGATCTTATTTTAGGATTGGCATATCACCTTCTTTGCATAGAACAAAGAATATTGGTTACGTATTGCAGTTGTTACTACAAAACTTTTTATCGTAGATATTAGATTAGAGGAGTGGTATTATGATTAAAAATTTGAAGGTCATTATAGCTGTGTGTGTGTCTTAGATTATTTGTAAATACTTCAAATCTCGCAATGCTTAATGATTCAGTTGCAAACAATAAAACAAGGATACTTATTGAAACGATCTTCAAATTTGAGGGGTGATTGGAAGAGGAGGGTTTTTGTACTTGATAGTCGTGGATTGCTGTATTATTACCTCAAACAAGGGGGCAAGCCAGTGGTAGGTCATCATTGTTGTTGTCAAGAGGGAGTATATGCTCATGAAAGTTTCCCAATCTGCTTTAATAATTTCAAAAATATTTTCTCTAGCATAGCTAGCATTCATAATGCAAGTTATTTGTGTTAATTATTTGTCAGGGAGCATCAAACCAGCTGGCAATTCAGAAAGCTTCCCATTTATCTGAGCATGTCACTGGTTTGCTTGGATGGTTACTTTCTCCTCACCATGGGACACCCGAGGATGATAAGTCTGTGACACATCATACCATGAATCTTCTTACATCTACCATAAAGGTGGACGCAGAGCAAACAAATTTACGTTTTTGTTTCAGGATAATTTCTCCATTAAAGATCTATACTCTATAGGTACATGCCAAGATTTAATCTCTCACAGGTGTCTATGCATGGAATCTTCTCAAACTAAATCTTCCTACATTAGGTTTGATTATTGAATTTATAATTGGACAAGATTGAAAATGTTTAACGTGTTGTTTATTTTAGTAAGAAAATTCATGGTCTCATTATAAGCATCTTTTCCTCATATCACCTTGTATGTATTCTTCCTGTTGGTTAGAATGGAGTCTTGGTTCATCTAATAATGTTGTGGATATTCTTTGCATTCTTCTTCTCAGGCAAAGAATGCTGTAAATCGACATTCTTTTAGTACTTGAAGCATTATTCTTGAATATGTTTGACATTCATTTTGTTCCCATGCAAAATTTGTTTGAATATCATCATTGTCAAGCAATAACAACTTCTTAAAGGGTGCTAGCTCAATCGTAGAGCACCTGCCTAATTATAGGCAGGAGATTGGTGGTTTGATTCCTCTGTACCCTATCGTAAATTAGTGACTAAGAAAACGACTAAATTCGCATATATATGACTATTAGTAGCTAATTTCAAGTATCTTATAGCGCGACTAATGTTTAGTCGTATTTAGCTTACTCATTAATATGTTATCATCTAGTAGTTTATTTAGTCGTATATTTGTTTCTTCATTGTGACAATCAGTGACTAAATCAATGAGTATCAATGACTAAATCAGTGAGTATCAATGGCTAAATCAATAACTTAATCAGTGACTATCAATGACTAAATCAATGAATATCAATGACTAAATCAGTGAGTATCAATGGCTAAATCAATGACTTAATCAATGACTATCAATGACTAAATCAACGACTAATAAGTCAACCAATTAATGACTAGTTAAATATGACTAAAGATAAGATAGTGAAAATCGGATACTATTAGTCACCGACTCAAAAATAGTCGTTTATAGTCGAATTTTAGTCATTAATTTCTCATTTTGTACTAGTGACGTAAATATCATGTTCTATTGTTATTTATTTTTGCTTATGTTTTTATATTTTTTCTAACATTCGTAAAGGAAAAGCATGGCTAAGAAATAAAAGTGCATAAAAACTTTGTATTAAGATATGCAATCTTCATGTGATCAATTGATTATAACTAGGAGTGTCACATTTATGTACCATAAACTAAGGGTGTAAAATACATGTATAATGAATGCCTCTAATAGCTGAGTTAAGACAAGATACTTATGGATGAAATTCATTATGAACAAAGGATCATTCATTCCCTCATCCATTATTGATCCCATGTTTCTTGACATTAGATTTAGAAATAAAGTTACCAACCTAGTGGGCCACTGGTTAATGGGTTAGAACCCAAGTTAGACACTTTTGTGATATGGAATTATGTACATTTCATCTTAGATTACTAGTTTCATTGAATCTTTTTCAAACATAATTTCTTTAATGTTATGCAACACTCGGATATGTTCTATAGTCAACCTCACACTTATCATAATGAAAAAGATTTTTAAACCTAGGACACACTACTTCATTTGATTGTAGAACTTCCTTTATTGGATTGAGTCCTATAATAATAGTCAATAACTCTACAATCTCTTCTTTCCTCCCATGGAACAGGAGTGATGGCTATGGCCTAGTTGTTAAGAAAAGAAACCAACATATTATTCAAAGTTTAAACATTAGATTGCACTCATTTCTTCAACTTAGAATTCCAATTACACTCATGTGGTTGCATACATTGTGCATTGTACCTCATCAAAACAACACATTTCTAGGTTGATAAATTAAAATAAAAGTTCAACATTATTGTTGTAATTATTTGGCTCATAAATTGGCAACATCAAAATCATTAAAACTCTAAAAAATAAATGCGGCCAAAATTCAAGTCACGCAAAGTCTAAAAATAAAGGACTAGAAATTGAGTCACTCACTTTAAAGAGAGTGACCAAAGCCCAAAATCAAAACATAACATTGATCCAAAGACCAAAATCAAAACATAACATTGATAACAAAATAAACGAACAAAATTCATTTACTGAATATAACATGAATAAGCTAGATCATAAATTAAGTATATAAAATAAATAAGATAACATCAAAGAATCCATGCCAATTAAAAAATAATATATTAAATATATAATATGAAATAATACATTGTTATATATGATGTACTTCAACTCAGTAATATCAATTCATTTTTCAACTAAGTAAATACCATAAAGTATTAAACTGAGTAATATCAATTCATTTTTCAACTTCATATATATATAACATCATATGCTATTAAGATCTAAGTAATATCAATTGATTCTTCAATAGATTGCAACCATATTAAGTTCCAGGAAGAGATGAGATGGATTGATTGAAGATATGAAATAAAACTTGATCATCTCTCTTCCATGTGTTATTTGATGATTATCTATTAAATAGTGAATTGTTTCAGCTAAATAGCGACGGTAAAGGTGCTTGAGCTGCACAACCTCCCAGGGTTGCTGCGCTCCCAATAAATTTAAATATTTTTACTTTGAAATATGATTGGTTACACCATCATCATAGGCCCATCAGTATTGTTTCAGAAAAAGCAGAGTAAAAGACAATTAAAAAAATATCATTCTGTTCAGATAAAACCCAGTCAAAAGAAGTTAAAAAAGTATTATTTTGGTTTCAGAAAAAGCAGTGTCAAAAGCAGAGGATTGAATAGTTTCTAATGCGCTCAGAAAAATCTCAAAGACCTATTGTGTTCAGCTAAGACAGAAGTTTCTCACAGACATTTAGAAGACATCCTGCATTTCAATTAGTCTGAATATTGACCACTTGGAAAAGTAGGAGACACAACCCTAGGTGATAGATTTAGTTGCTTTAGTGCCTCAAAACGAATTTCTGCAGCGTCAACTGCAGCATTGCCTATGCAAATACCAGTTCCTGTCACCCATTTACAAGATGACAACTCGCCAAGCTGATAGCGTTGTGATAGTTGTCGACAATTAAAAGTTGACACTTAATTTTTTAGGTCCTTGATTGAAAGAATATTTTTATAATACACATTCTCTGGCCTTTCTTGTGAGTGATGTGTTTCCCCTATTTCTGCACCTCCTCAGCTTCCAAGCTGTCATCAAGACTTCGGAATTGACTATGCGTCTCTCCATCGACCTTTCCATTTTCATCCACCAAAACGTGATATGCTTCAGTCTCGGTAGCAAGAACATGTTTTTCCACATTAGGATGTAGTTCAGTGACATTTTTATTTTCCGCATGCAGAGCATCGCTCCCAATGCATGCCCTATGTAGAGAGTTTTCTTCCTGTTTTTCATAACGAGCCTGCTCTTCTCTGTCCCCTTTTAAGTTCAACCTACTCTCGTTTATGAAAGCCTTTACAGAGTAATCTGAGTATTCGTCAAGACCTGGTTTCCTCTGAAAACAGACACAATTATAGCTTCAGGAAACTTACAAAAGTAAATCACTTTTCACTCAAACGACAGCTAACATGATATTCTACCACGACTAGAATCACATAAATTAAAACAAGCCAATCAGACCACATTTCACTGAACTGATGATATTGAAAAAACTGATACGAATAACAGAGAACAGCGGTGCTTGTTCTGGCATTTGACGGAAACATGATCACAACACCCTCAAACATCACAGAGCTCGAAAGTAGAAGCTTCAGATTAGCTACAAGATCCAAGAGAACAATGACATGATCGACATTTGATGAAAGACCCCAAGAAAAATAGAATAAATATGATTGCATTTGACACATTGCCATGATGTTGAGTACAAGTTTCCACAACATAATGGTACAATCGTACAAGTTTCTCTTATTGAGACAATATTTAATCCATTTCTTTCCTCCCTATGCTGTTGGGGAACCAATTGAGCTTTCTGACATACTATTCTTAAATTAAGCTTTGAAGACACAGCAATTAAGATTCGGTAGACTCTAGAAACAAGACGATGCATGCACCACTTGAACTAAACGGAATGGAAACCCATCACCTAAACGCAACCGAAACCCATCACTAAACTGCTAGTTCATTAGAACGTGCATCAACAAAGAAGTACAAAGCCTGAACTTTTACCAACTCAAAATCAAAACAAAACCGTTCAGATTTGAACCTCCTGCATAAAACAGTTCAGATTTGAACCTTCTGCACAAATCATTTCAGATTTGAACCTTCCTACTTCCTAGTGTTTTACTTTGCAGCCATTATTTAAGTGGTATTCCTACTTTTATCCAAATATACTCGTTTTTATAGTAGAAAACAGGCAATGAAAGAATATATGCATACATATATATTCATCTTCAAAGCTATGTTAAAACAACCAACAAAAAGTCAGTTGCCACTTTCTCTTTTCATATTCATGGCCACTTCCTCTAACCTCATTTATTGCCTGTCATATCATATTTGATTTCCAATTTAACCACTGGGAAGATGGGTAGTAAATATCATATTTTTAGTATCTAGAGGAAAAAGGCCTATTAGGTGGATACCTTGTAATTTTTAATTTACGCACATTAGGTCCCAGATAATCAAGTCAAGTTTAGGATATGTATGTTTGTGTTTAAGTTACAGGAAGTGCATAAAAGGACGGAAATATTTGTAGTTACAGGAAGTGCATAAAAGGATGGAAATATTTGTTGCAAGCATTAAAACAACGACAACGATAATGCCAGTCTCAAACTTGCAGTCGTGACAAATCAACCGAGCACAAAGCACAAAGCATGAGGTAAAAATAGAAATTTGCTCGATCTTAGTACGGACCTCAACAGTAGTCACGTCGACACCATTTTCAACAAGAAAACTGATGAAGGTTTCAAGGTTTTCTTCTGATGGGCGGTAGTGTCCACTGATAGGAGAAATAGACTGCATCATACAAGAGAAAAAGTAAAATCATTGCATTTTGCAAATATATGCAGCATCATGATTCAAAAAAATTATGATTACAAAACCCAATTAAGAAAAACAAACACAATGAACATTTAGATCATCAATACTAAAAATTTAAAGATGTTTGCAAAAATATATATCAAAATATATCAATGCCACATATGTTAAACAGTAGGTTCATTTGCTACAATATAAACACCTCCCAAAGCTGACACCAAAAGTTGAGTAAGTTCCCAATTTATACTTTTAAATTATATGAATTAAATTATATGAAGATGTGGCCCAAAGTGAGGCCTTGCTTAAGAATATTTCTGAAGCATGGTCTCACTCTAGGTATCGGATTTAAATGCTACTTCAGATTTCTTACTTTTAAATTATATGAATTAAATTATATGAAGATGTGGCCCAAAGGCCTTGCTTAAGAATATTTCTGAAGCATGGTCTCACTCTAGGTATCGGATTTAAATGCTACTTCAGATTTCTTGAAGTGACGAGAATCACTTCTCCAAATGTGGAATTGATTCCATGTATTAATACAAATGCTTCACTTACGAAATTAGACAAGAGTATACAATTTATCTATGATTAAATTATGCAAACACATTTCAGACATATCAAGAGTTGTGTAAAAGAAAAAATTTGGAATTGATTCCATGTATTAATACAAATGCTTCACTTACGAAATTAGACAAGAGTATACAATTTATCTATGATTAAATTATGCAAACACATTTCAGACATATCAAGAGTTGTGTAAAAGAAAAAATTTAGCAATAAGATTAAAATTTCACAAGTGATTTCCGGATTTAAGAACGAACCATTTAGCCAATATAGGTGTAATTAAATAAACATGAAATCGTGATCCAATATTAATTGCATGAACACTAAAGATAAATTTCTGAAGATGATTGCTATTCTGTACTCAAGAAGGAATATGCAAAAAAATCTAGAATTTAGTAGATGATAAAGAAAATAAAATTAAACCATGAAAATTGAAAATTTCAAGGCACAAGATGTCCCTAAAAATTCCAGAATTTAAATTAGTTTGCTATTATGAATTTCCAAAATTGTTTAAGAAAAAAATTGAGTCATTTAACCATATATAAATCAACCCTGAAACATAGTTATAAAACCAAGAAATTTTATGTAATTACTCTATAGAGAAACCCTAACCTGTGATTTTAGGGAGTTGTTAGGGTTGTTTAGTTGTGCAATTTTTGTTCTATAAATTTGTTAGGTTGCCCAATGGGAAAATGAGCAGATTGGCTTACACACAAAGCCAAATACAAACACAAAGACAACTAGAATGGCGTGAACGCTCAATGTATTTCTCCTAAGTTGCACGAAACGTGGACATGTGTACAAGTTTCGGAAACAGGAACGTTTGGAAACATGACCCCCCCAAAATGGGTACATAAGAGGAAACGTGGACTATATATTTATATATATAGTTTTTTTTAATAACACATTATCTCACAATAAAATAAGAATAAGAGGTTAATTCATAGGTAGGTTTAAAAACAATTTAGAGGTTAATTTGTTTTCATTTTCCATAAACAAAGGTTTTTTAGATTTCCTATGGGTCTGAAGTGGCCCATGGACCTTTGTAGGTTTCCTAGAAGTTTCCAAGTTTCCGCGAGTTTCCGGTACCGGTACGTGGGTATTCTAGAAGTTTTGTGCAACATAGTATTTCTCATTAACTAACTGTATATATAAATACAATGAGAAATGTCCCTTGGGTTTCATATTCCCAAGTGGACTCTTGGACTCCCAAGTGACTCTTGGTCTCTCTGAGGATTAGACTCCAACAAATCCCTCCTTAATCCGAAGAGTGTATATGAGTCCAAGAAAAATAAGAGAGTTGAATAAGTGGAAGTGGACAACTACCACCAACTGAACATTTCCATCTTGAACATCCTTTACTAAGAAGGTTAGTTAGAAGCTTGCACATGCTTCTGTAAATACAATGGCTCTCTGAATGGATGGTTTTTAGGATGACCATCAACCGAAATAGGCTAGCAGAAGGCTGAAACCTTCTATGTGTGTGGTTCAATGCTGACCACAAACACTCGAACTTGGCGATAGCAATCGCCCAGAGGTTCTCTGGAACTTGGCTCGAAGGCTCAGAGGTTTTGTCTGGAATGGTTGGGATGGGCTGACACCAAACCAACGGGAAAGCTGAAAACAGGAAGTGAATAGCTGCAACTTGCCGAACATTTCCATCTTAACAACTGTTTGCCAAGTTAGATAGAAGCTTGCACATGCTTCTACTAAATGAAGGTGCTCTCGATACCAGTGGTTTTAGGATCACCACCAACTCTGGAGCTCAGTCGAATATAGCTCTTCACAAGCTTGCTTGTTACTAACGGTCTTCATTCCCCCTTTCAAGAACAATATGAGGAGAGGAGACTCTCATGGTGTCACAACTAGACACAAAACACATGAGTACTCTATATCATGGTTCTCTTTTGTCTAAGTGTCTGAATCTGGCCTCCGAAACTGGATGTGGATCATGCTTGTTTGATCTCACTTACTTGTAGAGGGCCATGGCTGCTTGCTGTTAGATGGAGGCTTCAAAACTTGACGCCTGACATCATGTTCCCCTTGTCAGGTACAAAGTGAGGAGAACATGTCTCAACTACAAGATGTGTCAATACTCGTGAATGAACTCTCCGATATGACTTATAAATCTTCTTAACTGTTGACGGCCATTGCCAAGAAGCGATCCACCCATAGTGAATCTTCTCTCTTGCAGGTTTCTTCAAACTGAAGCATCTGTCTGATGAGTGTGTATTTTTTCCACATTGCTTACAAGGGTGAAGATCAAAACAATGATCTTTCATGTGCCCAACTTGATCAAAGTGTTGGCTTGTCGAACTTTGAACTGATGTGGATGAAGATGGACTCTCGTGGATGAATCCAGCACTCTGAAACTGGATGGGCCTGGAGAAATCAGGACTGTGAACTATCACTTCCTTGTCATATCCAAGGCCGGTTTTGTGCTTGTTATGACTGATCTCTTCCCATGGTCTGATGATGGGCTTGGAAGGAACAAGCAAAACTTTTGTATTCATGTCTTCATCTTCATTTTCTTTTGCTTCTGATGGGGTGCCACAGATTTTCTCATGTGCCTCTGAAGTGGCATCAATCTGTGCAGGATGCTGAATAGAATCACGAAGGGGATTCTTTTGAACATGAACAGGTTTAGAATGTCTTTCTTCTTGTTGAAGCTACAACTCAAGTTGTAGGAAATCAAGAGTGTCTTGTGAATCTTTTACACAATGTCGAATGTGAGTGAGAGTGCTCTTGTCGATCATGACAGTGTTGTCGACAGAGGAAAGAAGTAGAGTGTTCAGTAACTCTACAAGGCTATCTAATCTAGCCATTGAAAAACTCAAGACTCACTCAAATGAGAAGGGCTTCTTGCAACTCTGCCCTTTTACAACAAGACTCAAACTCAACAACTTGAGAGGTGTCGGGTTCAACCGAGAATGCACCCGTTTACAATGACTCACAAGAAATAATTTCAAGTGCAAATGAACTTACAAAACCCACAGTTTGCAAGTTACAAATTTGATTATGATCTACAAGTTGAAATAAAATTCAGAAAATTGAGTGTTTTGCCTTCGTGAAGATAGGCCTTTGGAATTGAATGTTGCGGTGTCCAGGCAACGATCTCTAACTCCCTTTGAGTAACTCTCTCTTTAAGTAATAGAGGCATAACTGAAAGGAGCTTCCAAGCAACTGTTCAACTCAATCACCACTATCGCAGCTACTCAAGCTTCAAAGAAAAGTCACACACAGCAATGTTCTGGCAATGCTTTGTCTCTGCACTTTTCAAGGTAGCTCCAATTAGCAGAGGTCATTCACCAATCAATTCAATGCAGCAGACAGTCTTCACTGAGGAACGTTGCAAATAATCTCTAGCTGAGTTCGAAGGCAACCGAGGAATGGTCCCCAAGTTCACCAAAAGAGAAGTGACACTATTCAATGTGGAGAAGAGGCCGCAGCTTTTCTATATGCAGCTCCAAGTCTTCAATGCTCAATGCCTTCACATATTATCTTTTCAACCCCGGCATATATGCTTTAATGAAAGGCATCAACAATTAAAATACAGCCTTGCCATTCATGGACGTAGGTCTCCAACAATGAGATCAACAGTCTTTTCTCCTCCGGCTCATGCAAGTCTCCAATTCACAGCAACAATATCAATGGAATGTAACCGTTCCACGCTTAATGCTCATGGACTCCAGCTAGGAGAGTCGTTTGGATAGGTAGCCACGTACCGCACGCTTCAATGCAGTCAAGGTAATGCCCCTCCAACAGTTAGGGTTACATCTCTCAAAAGTTCCAAGATATCCCCAACTATAAACTCCAAAAGCAAGCGGGAAATCGAGTGATAGAAAGCCAGTCGACAGAGAATACACGTTGCGGTGTGCAATGCAATACTTCGACGTATCCAATCTGAAATGAGGCTTCAAAACAATTGCCTCAGCTCCACAGAATAACAAGTAGTAGCAGATTGAATGATTTACACTGTTCTATATTCTTTGATGGCTGGCTCGCTTGCTTATTCAAAATGGAAGAACACTTACAAGGCTCTGTGCAACAAATATATCTTTGCAATCTCCAACAACGTGAAAGTGTTAGTTCCAGGTAGCAACCAGTCTTACAATCTTCAATATGGTCCTTTATGTGGTCGATTTCTTCTAGAGATATACTCAGGCTTCTACGCACAGTTTCAGTTGTCTATGCGTAGGTAAACCTCTACGAATTCACTCCTTAGCCACGAACCATGGAATATTGGAGTTGGAACGGCTGCATCACGATTGGAACTGTCAAGTTACCAATGTCCTCCACGAACAATGTTCTCCTCTTCAATGTTTAGTAAACACTTCAAAATGTGGCGTGATGCTTTATCGCCATGATCATGTTCTTGATCGAATCCAAGGACCTTTTAAGAAATGCACGTCTTTATATTAATCCACCAGCCAACACTTCATTTCCCATGCCAAACGTACTCATGGCAGGTCCATGTATTGCTCCACGTATTAGACAGAACTCAACCTGTCAACAAGTTCCTTGCATCGACATTGATGGCAGTGACAGTGACTTTTACCATTCTAAAACGGCCCTTTCTACATCCAACACTCGCTTTTCCAAACGGACCCGATCTAATGGACCTCAACCAAGCCATGACTATGAGGTGATGACACTCTTGTTATCACTGGCGGATCTTCTTTGCAGAGCACTGCACTGTCTCTCTCACACAGCTACCAAATTCGTTTCAACCCAGTCTAAGCAAATGTTTACAACCCAGCTCCAGTTTTAACACTGTCAACTGGCTCCAACTTAACAATATTGAGTGTTACAAGACAACGGACACCACCCAGTTTAGATGCACATCATTGTTCTCCATAGTACTCAAGCATTTATGTCATTGTGGAGCAGAATACGCAACTGAATCTGGTGCTTCTAACAAAAGGGGCGATATCTTTTCGCAGTCACTCCAAAGCAATAATCCAATGCATTCATTCAACTTCAACAATATCAACGTAGTTGCAACGGTTCAGAGTCTTACTAAATACAAATTTCGAATGTTCATGGACAGAGATCTTACGTTCCAAGCTTAAACGCAGTTAGGGTTCAACATTCAAGCAAGCATAGAGACGTGTAGAACGCAGGACTAAGCATACAGAGAACGCCGAGGGCCAGCACAGGCAGGTGTTGAGAGAGGTCGCAGAAATGAAATACAGGTCCTCGTTCTAGCTTGCTCCTTGCTTTAACAGTTCGCAGCACTTCTGATCGATGGAAGCACAGCACGCAGGAACTCAGAAGCTCGCAGCACTCAATCTTCAAAGGAGGTCGCAGCACTCTGAAAGAAGGGTCTCACGCACAGATGAAGAGACAACTCCACACACCCGTCGTGATGGTATCCAATGCGTAACCCTATCAAACTTAGGAGATGGCCATAGTTTGAGAGCAAAGCGAATGAACTGTAACGTGATGGAGTTCCCATGTCGTATTTCTCAGTTCGTAGAGGATCAATAGGCACAGGTTATCATCTTCTAGTCAGAGACCGTAGGTAAATGAAACATCACCAGCGTGTATCATTAGCCGATAGGCGCTACAATGAACATTTCTATATGGAGTGCCATCCCAACTTTTTAATGACGGATTAAGATGAGCGGCTGTGATTGAGGAAGGCAGCATATTCTTTCGTCGAACACATGATTTAATGGCCAGAATTTAGGGCTTACTAACAGGTAAGTGAAAAGTCCATTTGCTAATCAGAATTCGGGTTACGTTTTTTTGCTAATCACAGTGTAATCACACTGTGGCCACGCGGTGGGGAAGGAATCGTTCGGGACTGCTCGCGACCCGTGGGGAAGGGAATCGTTCGGGAATCGAGCGGTGGTTTTAACATTAACAATAATGTTAATGGTGGCGCTGTGGTGGTTCTGCGATCTGCATCTGCCCATTCCAGTAACAACAAGCGATCTGCACCTTGCTTCCTCGGTTAACATCTGCGGATTGAACCCGTGCAATCCACCATCTAAATCTGTAGACTGGAGGTAAACTTATGGTACTCCAGCTTACCCTCAGAACCGGCGACCATGCATCCATGGATTAAAGTTACTGGATCCACAGATCTGGTGTAATTTCAGAAGATGAAAACGGACCCCAGAGCTCGAGCCACGAACTATACATCCTCTGCATCGATCCATGATCCATTCTGTATACTCATGATACGCGGTGGATGGGGCTCAGCGACATAGCAAAAGTTTTATATGTATACCAGTAGCAAGTTTTCTATGTATACCAGTAGCAAAAGTATATGCGTATATTATGAGTTTTCCCGCAATAGCGACCCTGTATGAAAGGGATTGGCGCATTCGGCTGTGTTTCTTTTATTTAGACTTATATGCATGGACTTATTTTTTTATTTTTTTAGAGGCTCATGAAGTAATAGTAGACTGTAAGTGATTTATAAGTGATTTAGGATATAAAAATTATAGTGGGAATAAATAGATGAGTATTCCCTTTAATTCCTATGATTGCAATCGGCTTTCTCTCAGTTAGACATTCTGATTGGTAGGCTCCTGGTTAAAATGCTATCCCTCAGCTACAGTAGATTAAGCATAAACAGGGGTTCGACTTTCAATGATATTGTAACATTCTGCACAACATAAATCTTTTTATGATTGTAATGTAGCTTCCACCGTTCCATCTGAAAATTCGTTGGCCCTACCTATTCTATAGAAGTTTGCATACTCTCACTTACGGTCAAAAAGGATTTTGTAGGGCTGCTTCTTGCTTTCTGGCCTATGATATCTCGACTTGAATATTAATGTGGATCTGCACTCATTTAAATCTACAGCCCAATTTGAATGAGGAAATATTATGCATTCTGGAATCCCACTTATTATGAAAGATTAATATTATAATGGGTTACATTACTCTGTTAAAAGTATTGAACAAGGTGAGTTCTGGTGCATAAGTTAAAATCTGACCTCTTCTGCGTATAGAATTTTTTCATGACCTTGAAATAGACTGTCTTTTGACAACTTATTTCTATTAATCAATTCAAAATATACAATAAACATAATTTTCAAGAATTATGCCATAGTCTCTTGAGTGAAGGTTGGAGGCAGAAATAAAACAAAGATAATGCGGAATGAGCTACGGCTCTTCAATCTTTATTCATAAACGGAGATCAACTGATGTAATACAATCAAGAACGTAATGCGTATTTAAACACTTATGGAAAACCCTAAAAGCTTTAACCTAGCTTTTGCATGCATGCAAAGCATGCTGTTGCATTTATTAACTAAACTTCTATTTAGTAACTCAAGTAAAAGCTAAAGCTAACTGAAGTAATTACTATTTCTAACACTCCCTCTTAATTACTACTGCTGACTACTGCAGCTTTTACAATGCCTAAATTATTTCTATGGATTTCAAAAATATCTTTTGCCAATGGCTTTGTGAATATGTCAGCCAATTGGTCAATTGATTTACAATGCTCAACACGAACTTCACCATTGTTCACAAGCTCTCTTATGAAGTGATATCTAGTATCAATGTGCTTGCTTTTCTGGTGAAAAACATGGTTCTTGGATAGAGCAATTGCTGAGTTGTTGTCACAATAAACTGTGGTTGGTCCTTCTTGTTTCTGTTGAAGACCTTCTAAAACTCTGCGTAACCAGACTGCTTGACATGCTGCTGATGTCGCTGCTACATACTCTGCTTCTGCCGATGAAAGTGTTACAATGGGCTGCTTCTTGGATGCCCATGAAATCACTCCTGATCCAAGATGAAAAACATGACCGGAAGTGCTCTTCCTGTCATCCAAACTTCCTGCAAAATCACTGTCAGTGAAACCTGTCAAAACATCATACTCTGTGCTTGAGTATAAAATTCCATAGCTTGAAGTCCCTGCAACATATCGTAAGATCCTTTTGCCAACTTGCCAATGCGAGTCTTTGGGAGACTCCATGAACCTTGAAATCAAGCTGACAGCAAACATAATATCAGGTCTCGTAGCTGTGAGGTACATGAGACTTCCTACAAGTCTTTTATACAATGTTGGATCTACATTGGCACTGCAATCTTCTTTGCTCAACTTAGTACCTGTTGCCACTGGTGTAGGTGTTGTTTTGCAATTAAGCATTCTGAATCGCTTAAGAACTTCATTAGCATATTTATTTTGAGAGATAAATATACCCTTTTCTGATTGTTCTACTTCTAGGCCAAGAAAGAACCTCATCAATCCAAGGTCTGTCATCTCAAACTCTTTCTTCATAGCTGCCTTGAACTCATCTACTGAGAGGTCGCCTGTAAAAATCATATCATCAACATACAAACAAACTATTAAAATCTGTCCTTGTTGATTTACCTTTGTGTAAAGTGTTGGTTCACTGCTGCTTCTGCTAAAACCATTTTTGATGAGATAAGAATCAATTCTGCTATACCAAGCTCTTGGAGCTTGCTTAAGCCCATATAGAGCTTTCTTCAACTTGTAAACTTTGTCTTCATGTTCTTTTATTTCATACCCATGTGGCTGCTCCACATAAATTTCTTCTTCAAGAATTCCATTCAAGAATGCCGACTTGACATCCATCTGATACACTTTCCATTTTTTTTGTGCTGCAATTGCTAGGACTGCTCTTACTGTGTCCAATCTTGCCACTGGTGCAAAAGTTTCTCCAAAATCAATTCCTGGTTGTTGCGAGAAACCCTTTGCTACTAACCTTGCCTTGTACCTATCAATCTCACCTTTTTCATTGAGTTTGGTTTTATAAACCCACTTCACACCAATGGGTTTCTTATTCTTTGGCAGGTCAACTAGATCCCATGTATCATTTCTCTCAATGGAATCTATCTCTTCGTCCATAGCATTTACCCAATGCTCTTGTTTTACAGCCTCTTCATAAAACACAGGTTCACTAGCAATAAAAACATAATTGGTATTTGCATCCAATTCATCATAAATATCTGTCAATCTTCTAGTCTTTTTATTACTGAAATCAGATTCATTACCTGACTGCGGACTTGATGCTTCACCTCGAACTGAGTTTCTAGGTGTTCTTTCTGGAGTATTTGCTATTGGTGAAGATGCTACTGGATCTTGTTGTCCAATCAACTCCTCATCTTCTCCATCTTCTGGTTGGGGTATTGCAGCTCCCATACCCTTGTCTATGGTTCCATTCCATGACTCTTCCTCCTTGAACAAAACATCTCTGCTGAGAATAAGCTTTTTGGTAATAGGGTTATACAGCTTGTAGGCTTTAGTTTGTTCACCATATCCAAGAAATATACATTTCTCACTCCTGTCGTCTAGCTTTTTTCTTAGCTGTTTAGGAACATGAGCATAAGCAACACAACCAAATACTCTGAAATGAGAAACATTACAAGTCATACCTGACCATGCTTTCTCTGGTACTCTGTTCTTCACAATTTTGGTGGGAGATCTGTTCATCACATGAACAGCACAAGCCACTGCGTCTCCCCAAAATTCATGGGACACATTTCTTCCTTTCAGCATGCTCCTTGCCATATTCATGATGGTTCTGTTCTTGCGTTCTGCAATACCATTCTGCTGAGGAGTATATCTTGTAGTGAATTGCCTCTTGATTCCATGATGCTTGCAGTAATCATGAAATTCCTTTAATTCATACTCTCCCCCTCCATCAGATCTCAATACTTTGAGTTGATAACCACTCTGTTTTTCAACCAAAGCCCTAAATTCCTTGAACTTGCCAAAAGTTTCAGACTTCTGACGAAGGAAATACACCCATGTTTTTCTACTGAAATCATCAATAAATGTAAGGAAATAATAGCTTCCACCAATCGATTGAGTTTGCATTGGTCCAACTAGATCAGTATGAATAAGTTCTAAAGGTGCATGTGCCCTTCGAGACATACCTTTAGGAAAGCTATCCCTGTGCTGCTTTGCAATGATGCAACACTCACAACTGCTTTCTGGCTCCTTCATAGGGGGCAATCCCTTTACCATCTCTTTCTGCTGCAAAAACTTGAGACCACCAAAGTGAAGATGTCCATATCTAAAATGCCATAACCAATAATCATCCATGCAAGTGGCTTTTTGAGCAAAAGAGGTTACCTTGCTGCTGCAATTCATGACTAGTGGATACATCCTGTTCCTAGTCACTTGTATTTTGATGATCAAATGTCGATTTGGGTCATAAATTTCACAATCTGATCCATCAAAGACAAGTTTGTACTTCTTTTCAGTGAGTTGCCCAATGCTAAGCAGATTATGCTTCAATCCTGGAGCATAATAGACATCTGAGATTGTCTTTTGTTGGCCTTGTTTGGTCATAATGTTGACCACTCCTTTTCCAAGAACTGGAACCACCTCATCCGTGCCAACTTTGACCTCTGTCCTCACTGATTCATCTAGGTCTGCAATTAGACCTCTGTCACCTGTCATATGGTTACTGCAGCCACTATCTAAAAGCCAAAGTCCCTTTGGGCTTTCGTGTGCAGCATGACATGTAAGAAATACCATATCATCTTTATCCTCAGAGGTATTAGTCACATTAGCATTATGATTTGCTTGATCAGCCTTTTTCTTTTTGCATTGATGAGCATAATGCCCAAATTTATTGCAATAATAACACTGAATATTAGATTTATCTGACCTTTTTTTGTCGCAGTTTCCGCCTTCATGGTTATGATGGTGATCTTGATCTCCATTGCCATTACTTCGACCACTTCTGCCTCGTCCTCTTGATTCTCCTCTGCCTCTGCCTCTTCCTCTGCCTCTTGAGAATGAGACATGTGCTTTGAAAGCATTCTCATGAGAGGATTCTTCATTCCTGTTGAGTCTGGATTCAAATGAAAGTAAAGATCCGGTCAACTCATCTATAGAGAGAGTACTTAGATCTTTTGCTTCTTCAATCGCTGAAACTTTCGACTCAAATTTGTGGGGTAGGGATCTCAAAACCCTTTCAACCACCCTTTGATCTCCAATCTTTTCACCATAGATATTCAGCTGATTAACAATCCCCATGACTTTGGTCATGAAAGAGTCTACAGAGTCTGATTCTTTCATCTTCAGATCTTCAAAGTCTCTTCTTAGGTTTTGGAGTGTTGCTGTTTGAACCTTACCAGCACCTTGATAACTGGTCGCCAAGGTATCCCATGCTGCTTTGGCATGTAAAGATGCTGATATCTTTGGAAATACGCTGTTATCCAAAGCGTTCATTATGAGATGCAGTGCCTTTGCATCCTTCTTCCTATGCGCTCGCAGGACATCCTTCTCTGCGTTTGAAAGGGCCTGAAAAGCTGCATCATCTGCAGGTTCGGAATAGCCATACACGACATATTCCCATGCATCTTCTGACCTGAGATAAACCGCCATCCTCGTGGCCCATACATCATAGTCCTTTTTCCCTGTAAGAGGAGAAATCTGAGATTGATTGCTGCTAGAAGCCATAGACGCTGCGATGTCTTTCACTGGCTCTTATTCAAAATAATCTCCCTTCCTCTTTTTTTTTTTTTTTTTTTTTTTTTAAAAACAAATAATAATCCTCCCTCTTAAACAAGTTTTGAAAAATATCTTCAAATATCTTCTTCTAAATTCTTCAAAGCTACGGCTTTGGCTTCTTCGGAAATTGATGCTACCAATTTGATCTTCTCCTATGCTCTGATACCAAACTGAAGGTTGGAGGCAGAAATAAAACAAAGATAATGCGGAATGAGCTACGGCTCTTCAATCTTTATTCATAAACGGAGATCAACTGATGTAATACAATCAAGAACGTAATGCGTATTTAAACACTTATGGAAAACCCTAAAAGCTTTAACCTAGCTTTTGCATGCATGCAAAGCATGCTGTTGCATTTATTAACTAAACTTCTATTTAGTAACTCAAGTAAAAGCTAAAGCTAACTGAAGTAATTACTATTTCTAACATTGAGGGCTAACCCGAGGTCTACTTCCAATTTTATTGATTAAATTTTTCCGTTTTAAATTTTATTGTTTCCAATTCTATTGATTAAATTTTACCCCTCATGGGTTAAGTTTTCCATGCATCTTTGGATGGCCGTTTCAGATTTCTCCATCACCTCCACTGTATCAATTCGTTTCAATTTTCACCGCTCCACTGTATCTGGTCATTTCACTTTTTACCCATGAGGAGGGCGTTTCAGGCGTTAATTGTAATTTGAATGCCATGTATCAACAAGGCGTTTCAACCGATCAATTTTCACCGCTCCACTGTATCTGGTCATTTCACTTTTTACCCATGAGGAGGGCGTTTCAGGCGTTAATTGTAATTTGAATGCCATGTATCAACAAGGCGTTTCAACCGACTTCAACGAGGGTGAGGGGAAGCGCCCTTCATGCGATGCTCCATTTCACTAAGGAATCTATTGTTTTTTTAAATGTTTGAAGGTATATTTATTGTTTTAAAAAACTTACTTTTTATTATCTTCTTAAATGTTTTAACGTATATTTATTAATGTTTCCTCAAAAACAATAAATATAAATTTCTTCAAAAACATAAATTTTTTTAAATATATGTTTGAAATTGGTTTTTACGATCAATGATTTTAAATAAAAAGTTTTTTTCATACTTCTACACGCATGCATTGGTATACACTGGTATATACTCCCAAATTCGCATGTATTAATATAAAAAAATATAATCCTGGGGCATTTCAATGACGAGGCATTGTAATGAATACATGCTTTCGTATCAAAATACTTTGTTTTGTCTTTCCTTATAAAAACAATATTACATTTTGCATTTTGCAATAGTTTATTTTTATTATTATTATTTTTTAAAAATAAATATTTAATTTATAAAAATTAAAATATAAATTTATTTTACAATGAAAATTTTAGATTATAAAATTATTAGAATTATTAACATCGATGTGATATTAATAATATTAATTTTAATTTTAACCATGTTAAGATTAACCTATTAACATTAACATTAATAATAAATTAATATTAATATTAAGTTTCATGTTAAAATTAACTATATTAACATTATTAATAATATATTAATGTTAATGATAATATTAATATTACTCTTAATATTATCATTAACATTAATATATTATTAATAATGTTAATATAATTAATTTTAACAATAATATTAATATTATGTTAATATGGATATTACTTATACTATTAATATTAATATTAACATCAATACAATAACATGTTAATAACATGTTAACATTATGTTTAATATGTGGATATTAACATTAATATATTAATTTTATGGTTAATTTTTTATTTTTATTGTTTTTCAAAAATAAATATTTAATTATAATAATTAAAATATTAATTATTTTAAAATACAAATTTTGGATTTTAAAGTTATTAGAATTATTAACATCAATACAATTTTATAAATGTTAATGACAAATTTTTTTTTAATTTTAAATATGTTTAATATTAATCTATTAACATTAACATTAACAATAAATTAATATTATTGTTAATTTTCGTGTTAAAATTAATAATACTAAATTTATTAATAATATATTAATGTCAATTGAATATTAACATTAACATTAATATGATGTTAATATGAATATTAATTATACTATTAACAATAACATTAACATGAATACTATAATGTGTTAACATTATGTTAATATGTGGATATTAACATTAACATATTAATATTTGTTAAATTAATATTAACATATATTAATATCAAAATTAACATTATTAATTAAATAAGCATTGTTAATTACATTAATAATATTACTATCAACATTAATAATATTACTATCACCCTTGGCTTGAAAGAAACCTTAGAATGAAATCAACCTCTTAGTCAACATTGGATTGAAGTCAACCTTGAAGTTATGCTCAACCATGTTTCAAAGTCAACCTTGCCAAAAACTGCACTATGGATTGAAGTTAGTCATGGTTCAAAGTCAACCCTGCTTGAAATGAAACTATTGGCTAAAGTCAACTATTGATCGAAGTCAACTATGGTTCAAAGTCAAGTTTGCTTAAAAGTCAACTATGTATTAAACTCAACATTTCTTAAAAGTCAACTATGGACTGAAATTAACCATGGACTGAAGTCAACTATGGGTTCAAGTCAACCATTGTTAATCAAAAGTCAAGGAAGCTCAACCAAAGTTAACCCTAGGAAGCCAAGGTCAACCATGGTCAACCAGAAGTCAAATATGGTTGATCAAAACGTCAACCATGTTCAACCGATGAAAAGCATGGTCAACTAAATTCAACCATGGCCAACCAAATTCAGCTGTGATCATCCAAAGTCAACCATGGTCAACCAAAATTCAAGCACAATCAGCCAAAAGTCAACCATGGGTTGCCATGGTCAACTGAAGTCAACCATGGTCAACCAAAAGTTAAGCATGTTCAACCATGGTTATTCATGGTCAACCATTGTCAACCAAAACTAAAGTAAAGTAAACCAAATGTAACCATGATCAACCAAAATCCAACCAATGTCAACCATGGTTAGCTAATGTCACGCATTGTTAAGCAAAAGTCAACCAAAAAGTCAATCGTGGTCAACAAAAGTCAACCATAGTAAACCAAAGTCTACCATGGTCAACCAAAGTCAAATGTGGTCAACCTTTGTCCACCATATTTAACCATGGCCAACTATGTTCAACTAAAGTCAACCATAGTTAAACAAAGTCGACCATATTCAACTATGGTCAACCATCATCAACCATGTTAATCCATAGTCATCAAAAGTCAACCATGTATTTATTTCATTTATTTACTTATATTTATTTATTTTGATTTTTTTTAATTTATTTCTTCATTTATTTAATTTCAACTTTTTTATGCTTTTATTTATCTATCTATTTTATTAAATATTATTGGTTGGTAAATTAATATATATTGATAAAGAATAATAAATATTAATACTAAATAATAATCATAACTATTAATATTAACATATTTTATTTACTACTTTTTAATTTAATTATAATTTATTCACTCATTTATTATTTATTTTATTAAATAATATTTATTATTATAATAATATTATTAAATAATAATAATAATAATAATAATAATTAAATAAAAAATGTTACCTTTAAATAAAAAAGTATTATTAAATAAATATTTATATCTATTAAAAAATTTTAATATTTGTAATAAACATAAATACCATATAAAAATATGTTTTTATGAATATTAACATATTTTATTTACTAATATTAATTAAAATCATTAATTCATCATAATAATTATTATAAAATCAATATTTATTATAAATATTAATAAATAAGGTTAAATAATAATATTATTACCATAATTTAATTAATTTAATTAACTAATTTAATTTAATTAACTTAACTTAATTTAATTTAATTTTTAATATGGTTTAGTATGTTTTATTTAATTTAATTTTTAATATGTTTTAATTATTTAATTTAATTTACATTTATTTTATTTTATTTTTTAAATTGAATTTATTTTTTTTATTTTTTTTATTTACTTTAATTTTATTTATTTAATTTTATTTAAATTATTTAATTTAATTCTATTTAGTCCGAAATGTCGAAATTTTAACTCTCTTACACATGTTTCTAAATTGCTTCAAAATGTTTTAATATTTTTTTTTTAATTTAATGTATTTCTTTTATTTTTATTTCCCAATAACATTTTTATTAATTTTTTAATTTAGTTATTTCTTGGGTGGGTTCGCTGTCCACTAGCAACAACCACATTTTTAAATGTGATTGATATTTATCGATCAGGGAATATCAACCACTTTTAAATGTGTGGTCATGATTGCTATACACCGATCGGCGAATATCAACCACATTTAAAAATGTGGTTGTTGCTAGTAAATATTTATATTATTGTTGTTTATAAGAATCAGTTGACATAGCTATCTCCAGGGGGGATTTGTAGTTCGAGTCTTGTGGAGAACAAAATACAACCTTCGTACATTCTTCATTGAACAATTACCATGCATATCGATTCCAATGAAGCAGCACGTTGATACAATTCTTGCCGATTGAGAGGGATCACCTTAGGGTTCATGCACTCCAAGATTCGATGAATGCATTCTACTTATTCAACACAATCACAACTTATAAGAATCTACGCAGTCTTTATTTCACGTCATTCAATGACAGGCCTCAATTCAGTCTTCATTTCACGTCATACAATGACAGGCCTCAATTCAGTCTTCAAGATGTGATAGGCAGCAACATTCATTGTTCTATTATAGCTCAATGCACATTTGTCCAATTCTTCAAAGTGGAATAGGGTTCACGGAGTTCACTATAGAGAATGTGATAAATCTCAACAATGGGCACTATGGGATCAGCGCGTAGTGTAGAGCAGGTCAAACAACACCACCAGTCTTCAAAAATGTGAAACGCGGCACCAAAATCGTAGTGAATTCATTCCATGGAACACAAATTCTTTCTAGGTAGATGCACCACGAGTCTCTTCAAAAGAAAATTTAGTGACAAATGCAGCTCTCCACGGGCTCTTAAGAGGTAGATTTCCGGCACATATCTTCAAATTCCAACAGAGCTCCACAATATTCAAAGTTCAACTCAGTCCTGCAAATCATAGGTGACAAAGGTAGCTTCACAATCTTCCACGGCTCCCACGGTGGTCTTCTCGGTACCAACCCATCTCACAAAGAGAGAGATGATAGGAGTCTCATTAGCATCAAGCATGGTCGCAACTCACTGGAGAGGAATAACGCATGCCAGGGGTTTCCTTTCAAACATCTAGAAGCCAAAGGATCGAGCAGGAGGCAGAAAGGGGCAAGGGCTAGCAAGCAGTATCGATAGATCAAGACCAGATAGAGGGCCAATGACAAAAACTGGCTCCGATACCACTGTTAGGTTTCCCAATGGGAAAATGAGCAGATTGGCTTACACACAGAGCCAAATACAAACATAAAGACAAATAGAATGGCCTGAACGCTCAATGTATTTCTCATTAACTAACTGTACATATAAATACAATGAGAAATGTCCCTTGGGTTTCATATTCCCAAGTGAACTCTTGCACTCCCAGGTGACTCTTGGTCTCCCTGAGGATTAGACTCGAACAAAAATGAAGATACAACAGAAACAAAGCCAAGAAAAACAAGTCAATAATGTTAAAATATGAGATATTATCTTGGCTTGATGGAGGATGAAATCTAAAAATTATTGCAACCTGAAAGAAACCGTATTTCACCCAAGAAAAACAAGAAGGAAAACTATGTAGGGGGTTTTCTGGTTGATGAGAGGGATTGCTAGACTAGAGCATTTGATCCTTATGTAATTGGGGTACTAGAATAGTTTTCTTAGGCCTTGTTAAAGAGTATTTTGTTGGAACATCTGCAATGCTTCACAAATTCCTCCCAAGCCTTTGGGGTTTCATGCAAATCCTGTCAAAGAATGGTAACTCTAGAACATACACCTTCAATATCTAGATTCTATCTCATACCCTAACCTATGTAAACTTGAACTTGCAACCCCTACTAAGATGACAAATCACAAACAAGCTACAAGACTATAACATGAAACAAGTAAAGAGATTCTTCCCTACTTGATTTTAATGTAGTAAGATTACCCTTCCTATTGGCCTAGATATAGAAATTAGACAATGCAAGAAAAATATATTTTACTTCAATATATAGTCACCAAAATATGCTTCGCAGGTTAAAAACATCCCAAGTAATCAAAAGCCTTTAGTGAAAAATATAGCTTTATTCTCCAATCGACAAGAACAAGATACAATGAGAAAAAAGGTTGGCTTAAAGAATTGCAGAACTGAACACCATACATTTCATTTTATAACAACAAAAATTGCCAAAGCATTTGTATGGGGTCTTACTCCTCACTTTTGCAACAGCAGGCCAATGTTTTGATCAGTCCTTAACACTGAGCATCAGAGAGTTGTCATGTATATTTGATGGATGAGATCATTATATGAGCAAAGCTGAGTATTTTGTATGTTGGACAGATCCTCAAAGCAATTCGCCCAAGACCTTGATGAGCCACTTCTGTGGGTACCCATATATTCTTATACCAGTGTACATTGAGTTACCATGCCTTGAAATGCAAAGCATGGATATAGGTTTTCAATACATCATGTATGCCTATGATGTTCATCCTACATTTCAGTTGTGTATTAGATGCATGCCTAGAGGATACTTTATGTGCTCTTTATGATTTATATTGATTTACTAATTGGTTACAGGCTCTATTTTACACTTGTGATCATCTAATGAGTTTGATGAGTAGGACAGTTACATAGCATTACATCTAATGTTATTGTTTGTTTTATATACATATCTTTCTTTGAAAGGGTCTCCAGAGTATTGCATTGATCATAACTTATCCCTTGGTTCCACATATTTTCCTTACCTATATTCCACCTCGTTACCGTTCAAACTAGCAGGCTAGGTTTGCAAGTGAAAGGCAATCACATAAAAAAACTTGGACTGCTGGCACCTTTGTCCAATTTCCTAACTTCTTCGAGATCCAATGTTGGCCCAAGGGGAGAGCTCTTTAATGTACCTGCCAAGTAGATGCCAAATTCCTTCCAAACACCTTAAAGCATAGATCAATGCCTCTAATGGAGTCAAACACAGAGTAATAGAGAGAGTTAGGATGGTGCTTGTATAGTAGTTTTGGCAGTTTTGCAGGTCTATTTAAGGTTAAAAAAGATAGGTTGAGGATTTCATGCCCGAAATTTTAGGGCCGAAAGTTTAGGGCCACGAGAATTTTGGATCACGAGAATTTAGGACCAAAATTTTGGGGTCGCAAGAATTTAGGGTCTTAAAAATTTAGGGCCGAGGTTTTAGAACCGACATTTTAGGGCCGCGAGAATTTGGGCCGAAATTTTGGGGTCATGAGATTTTAGGGGCACGATAATTTATGGCCGAAATTTTGAGGTCGTGAGAATTTAGAGGCGAGATTTTAGGGCCGCAAGAATTTATGACCAGCATTTTTTGGGGTGGCAAGAATTTAGGGCTGTGAGAATTTAGGGACAAGATTTTATGGCCAAAATTTTAGGGAGGCCAAAAACTGAAGATTTTTTTTCTTTTAAGGTTTTTTGTTTTAAAATTGCATACCTAATTTTAAACTTAATTCTACCATTAAAATGCAAAATTACACATGAAAATGCAAGTGTAACCTAGCAATAATATTTACAAAAATTCAAACTAGGATTTGATGTAGAGAAAATGGATAAACTTAGGGTTTTAATGGATGTTACCCCAAAACCTAGACTTAGAAGAAGGTGACAAGCCTTCATCTTGGAGGTAATTCTCCTTGCTACTAGGTTAGGGTTTCTTGAAACAACCCCTCTAGGGTTGGTTTCAAGAGTCTAAACTAGGCCAAAGTTGGAGCTCCAAGGCCAAACTTTGTAAAAACCTCCTCTTGGGAGCGTTTTTAGTATGCAATGATGATAGAATAGTAGGCAAAATCCTTATTCAAAGATAATGTACCCCGAGGGCTACCATTCAATAATTCAAGATGCAAAATTGACCTACCATTCATCAAGCAAACCTTAAAAATGTAAAAGACTTACTTGAGTATGAGTTATTCCAACCATTCTAGCATCCACAAAGCACTAGCAAGACAAAGAAAAGATCCAACTTCATCCAAGAGCAAGAAGAATCATCCCTCCAAAGGTACACATCACTTCATAAGGCCCTTCTAGGGTAAAAGAGTAGCATAATGAATTTTATCCTATAAATTGTGTGTAAAAATGAAGTGAGGAGATTGTATTTATATGACCTCACACTCACTTTTAAAAAAAATAATACAGTCTACATGCTTTAAAATGTCAATTTAAAATTAAAACATGTCAACTTAAAATTATAACATAAAATAATCAAATATATGGGTAATTTGGGGCATTTTCCCCAGGGTTTACCCAAAAATGACAAAAATAGTTAAAAATGAGCAAAACACTCTGAACAGAAGGCTGAAGTGGCGATGAGGACGATGTCATGCCCCATGTAACCCCAATAGTAGTGAAAATCCCTCAACGCCCCCTCCTAATCAAGCAATGTAGGGCTGGAAGAACGATGACGTCATCATCAAAAGACAGCCAAGGAGAGAGGACGTTGCAGTACTGGAGGATCAAGATGGTGTGGAAGGTGACCTGGAGGAGAGACATAAGCCTCAGTGCTGAGAGAAATGTCACCGGAGTAATAAAACAGGTGGGGGGGGTCATGTGACCTAGTGACCCACCCCTAGGAGCCCCAAACACCAACCTCCGGGCTTCAAGCCCTTTAATGAGGCAATCAGCAATGCCACTAAGCCATAGTACTCCCAGGAGAAGGACCAAAGGGTCTGGCCATAACCCCAACCAGAAAAAGCTAGATCACACCCCTCCTAGTCAAGAAAAAAACTGACCCTTTCTCTGTGGGGCACATCTGCAGGTGCGTTGGTACTGGTACCACATAACACACCCATTCATCTTGCTAATGAAAAATCCCAATGATCCAGATACGTCTAAGTAACTCATGGACCTTCCCCTCTGTGACCTCTTATTTAGGATGGCCTCCATGTTTTCCCCTAGTGAATTGTTGGATCCCTATTTTCACATGCTCTCTAACGTCCATAAATCCAATTTTTGCTCATATTCCCTATCCATTACCCATTTTGCCATCCTTTGTCAACCTAAGATGTCCTAATTTGCACTCAATGCGCTCTTTGCGTTAAAAGGTAACACATATTGTCTTTTACTTGCATTTCCTATATTTGATGAATTAAATTGTTCTTTGGTTAATGAAGTTACCGGATTAGATTTTTGCAGCAGCCTACCAATTCCGATAATACTCTAGAAAGTTGGGATACTTCCGGTCTTCATCGATCAAAGAGGAAACATGGTTTTTGCAAGAAATTATGCCAAAGTGGTTTTCTGTTGTCTAGACCTACGTGAGCTTTCACTCAAGACTGGCCAATTCGAGATCCACGACTTAGTCAACTGATCCTACAACATGAGATTTCATGATTTGTTCATGAAATCTCTTGACAACGATGGATTGTTTTTCCTTAGATATTTTTATCTAGTTGTTATCAAATGTAACTTCCCCTCTATTGTTAGTGTGCAACGGATTGGCGTTGCAAATCATTATTGCAATCCTATAGCGTCATGTTTTTACAATGTAAAACCTATAAGTAACAACATAGATGATAGTGGCGATTAGCAAGGCTAGAACACGGAAGAATACATCTTAAGATCTGAACTTTGTACTTCATGTTATTTCATAATAGAAGATTGCTTTCTCGTATTGATGTGTTGATGAGTTTGAGTTTTAAAGTTAGATAGTGGCTTGTTCTTGAGAGGAGGCAATGCCTCCTTCATCTTAGGGAAAACGCCTTGTTTACATGTATTGTTTACATATTCAGTTGTGGTGTGATATTTACTCAAGATATAGCGTTACAATGATGATATGTTTCTGTAGGGTTTGGACTTCCTATAGTGCACATTTTCATGAGATGTTATTGTATGTATGATTAATTTACTCATTATTTCATTTTATAGATGGTGTGAGGGTTATTTCTTGTAGGCATCTCATCTTGATATTCAAAAGCTTCACTGATCAAGGGAGTACACAAGAACAAAGCATATTCTTAATGATTTAAATCGTTACAGTTGCGTTCCTACAATCTACTTGTGATTCCTTTGTAAATGATTAACGGGTAGTTTGGATTGAAGGTTGTTATTTGCATGATTTTGGATTTCGTTTCTAGGAATACATCTTTGAACTTGAATATTGTTTTAGATTTAAAAGAGTATCTGTCAGTCATAAAGGTTTATGCTGACCTGTGTTTCCACCATCGAAATCTATAATCAAAGAAATGTTAAAGTTCATTTTAAGTCTAAGTAGCGAAGGTGCTCGAGTACTGGGACGGGTACGGGGATGCCACTTTTTGAAATAGGGTACTGTTATCACACCATAGTAGCTAGGCTACTATTCTTGCTGAGCAGATATCTGCACTTTTCAGATCTTGGATTTTACAGAGATCGGCTATGATGATCTTGTTATTTGTGATCACTCATGGATCAGAGCAGTATATTGTATCAGATTATTGTTAGACATTGTGCCAAGGCTGAGCCTTGAGAGCTTAGATTTGATGACCGATGTGACCCTTGTTCCATAAAGTTTCAATTCAGTGCCCAATGATTATATTGCAGCAGTGTTTCAGATGTTTATTGATGATTATTATGATGTGATGTGACCTATGGACTTCTGATTATTGGATTTGGATTATTAGCTTGTTGTTTTAGTCATCTTCAAAGCATTCACTTGGTATATGATTCATGATGTGGCAGTACTATTTAAATTAAAATGAACTATCTTGGATGATGTTATAAATATAAAATGGATGTATTACTTGCACACTTACGTTTTCTAACAAAACTCATCGGTTTCATTACCCTCCTATGAGCATAAATATGGTCTCTCTTGACATCCTTATCTGCTAACTTAGGCACCATTTTCACTTGACTTCATCCATCCATGACCTTCCTTATTCTGGCTTTCACCTTTGACTTTCCTTCTTGACTTCTTGATACTGAGGACTTCCCCATTTCTACCTCTCTGTTGGGCCGCATCCATGTTTGTTTTGTGTCTCGGCTCTGATTTGGTGACAGAACTTGCCTTTGGTGAGTTGGAATGTAGGCCTTAATCATTATGGTCGGTTGTCCCAATGTTTGGCACTGTGCAGAAGTCCCCCTAGTCACTTGAGATGTTGTTGGCTAAAACTGAAAACTCATGTACTCTATATATTGGAAATCTTTATATATACGCCCATGGAAACTGTAAACTCTAGAATGTGTTTCTAAACACACGTGAGTAAAGGGCAAGAGCAATGAAATGCTAAAATACCCCACGAATGGTATAAAAAGGTCCAAAAACCAAATGTTACTCAAAAGTTATATCTATTATTGCTGACCTTATATGTATAAATATGCCCCGAATGCAAGCTACGATTAGTTGTGCTTCTTAGCACATGTGAAATCCCATAGGGGTCATATAGGCCATGTTACCAACTATTTTGTACAATAGTTGAACTTCCATTGAGCCGCCAGTGTTTGAACATGATCCATGTTCATATCCAAAGTATCAGAGGTTCAGTTTTTAAACTTAACCAATTTTGGCTAGCCATTTTTATTTTTCTGTTGAAATGACCATGCCCCATGGGGTTTTTGTAATAAAGTGTGCTAGTAGGGGTTTGAGTGGCTCGGTTCCCTAAGACTTGACTATCAACTAAGGTATTCTAGGGAGTTTTTTCACTTGTTGATTATGCTTTGCCTTTAGCCGAGTAAAAATCGATGAGTTTTTCTCCTGCTTCCTCCAAAGCTGGAATGCCCGATTTTGAAAGTTGGACGTTGGGGGGTTATTAGAGTCTAACAGTTGAATATGAACCTACTAGACACTATGAGTCTTTTATATGGTCATTTCCTAGGTCCCTAGGTGGTTTAAAACGTTGTCCGGAAAAAATTTACCAGACGCGTTGGATACTTTTTATTTTTATTATTTTATTATTAAAATTTTCAATTTGTAATAATTAAGTGGTTTGGGGGTGGATTTAAAAGATTGGAGGCTCAATTCCTAAGCCAAAAATCTCAGTTAAACCGCAAACCCACTTATCCTAAGTTTCAAACATTTTTTTGGCCTCTTAATTAATATTTTCTCAAAAAATCAATAAATGAGAAATATTAATTAAAATATTCAGAAAATAATATTTTTAAGAAAATTCAAATCTCTCAAAAAAAAGCCAAATTGAATAAAATAAAGGTGAGAATGACATGGCAGAGAGCATTTAAGATCATTCAAATCATCAACTACCAAATCCAATCAACAATTGTAGCACTAGAAGAGATCCTCTCTTGGGATTTGCGCCCTCTCTCCAAGGAGGGCGACTTTGCTTGGGTGGCAATTAATGGTTGGTTAGGAGATGATCCCAATGCTTGGTGAAGGGCGCCTTTCGTAGGTGGAGCCTTGTCACCCTCTCTTCACCTTCCAACCTCCAGTTAACTCTTCAATCATGATGTGGTGCTCTCTTCTCATTGGTTCATGCGATTGGCTTGGCTCTCTCTATGCCAATTCGACTTAGGTCATTGGTATTTGTAAATTGTATAAGTATGAGACTCTTGCTCCATATTTTGCATGGATGTTTATGTAAGAGACCTCTGCACAAATTTGTAATACTTTTTTGCTTTCATATTGGAATAAAGATTAGTCTTTGGAGGTCCATGAGTCTTCTACATTGGTGGTGAATTCATCTCTTGTTAAGGTGATACCTTTCTAAGCCCTTCTTTCAATTTGCAAGTTCTTTGATCAATGGCTAGTTTAGGAAGGCTATCTTTTTAGCACACAAGAGTAATCATTTGTAGCTTTCAACTTGATTATTTATGCAAAGTTTATCAAGATCTAAATGGACAGGAAGTAGTCAGTTATAACATTGTTGATCTAATCTTGATTTTCCTAGCATACTAGTTTTATTGATCTCACTTGTGCTTTTAGTTGTATGTTTTTTTATTAAAGGTGTTTCCAAAGTGAAGAAGGGTGTGAGCTCAGCTACATCTATCCCATGCTTCATCATCAAGAATTTATTTTTAACACCTTGTGATTACAAGATCTACAAGTGCTCAAAATCTCATCCAAAGAAAAGTTAAGGAGAGATCTTACTTTCATCTCATCAAAAAGATAAACTACTTCAAATCTCTTGGTTACTACCAAACGGATCTCCAAATCTAAAGTTTTTTATCTCTTTGATTCATTTTTAAATAGTGCATTTGTTTTAAAAGTTCATATTTCTAAATCTTGCACTTTCATTGGCTAAGTAGATCGAAGTTTCACACTTTGATCTACTTTTGGGTCTAAATCTACTCTTTTTTAAAGCTTAAACATTTAAGATCTAGCATCTAGTTTCATTTCCCAAATTGTAGATCCATCTTTCCTACTTTTTTCAATTTTTGCTTGTTTTCCACTTTTTCCCTCTTTTTTGATTCATAGATCTCATAGATCCATTTTCAATTTTTGTTTCTTTTCTCATCAAGGAGAGTGCCAAAAAACACTTAGGAAAATGTCCAAAACATTTTGATTTTTAGCCTTAAATTTTCATTTTTTAATTTGCATTGGAAAGTGTGCATTTTTTTCTTTTTTTTTGCCCATTGTTTTCTGTTATTTTCCATGATTTTACAATTCTGGAAATTAGCTTAAAACAACAAAAAAAAATCCAATTTTTTTTTCTAATTTTCTTAATTTCCGTGCCCATTTAAGCTTGCTGTTTTTTCACTGTTTTTGCTGATTTTCAGTTTTGGAAGTTAGACAAAAACAGCAAAAAAATTTCAAAATTTTTCTAAATTTTTCTCAAAAAAGTGCCATTTTTCTGCATATTTTTTATTGTTTTTTTTTTTCTGATTTTTACTTAATTACATATCTGGAGTTTAGCTTGAAAATAAATTAAAAAATTCCTATAAATTTCTCGAAAAACGTGCAAAAATCCACTGGAAATAGTGTTTTTTCAAATTATTTTCAAGTGCTGATTTTTTACTTAAAATTACTGTTTTTGGTCATTTTCTACTTCTTTGGCACTCCTCTTCTTAATCCAATCACATTTCCATTTTTTACTTTTTCTTTGTTTTTTTTACTTTGGTTGACCTTTTTTTATTTTTCTTGCTTTCTCTTTGATTTTACTCTTCTCATTTGCTTCTTCAATTTCCACATCATAAGTCAAATCTTGGTTTAATCTAACAGTTTAACTAGTCTTTGTTGAGAGTTCTTGTCCACAAGTGAACAAGAAGACAAAACCACAAGCAAAAAGCCCAAAAGCTAGCAAACAAACCACGCAAGCAAAACCATATTTTGATAAGTCAAAAAACCAAAAAAGATTGTAAAAAGTTGAATAAAAGCAAGTGAGATAACGACTCCCACACCCCCACTTCCCCCATTTGGGGGAAGCCTATATCACCCATTGTCTACTTTTCGCATTGTCTTTGCTTTATACCTGCAAATAGATTAATCTTTAATCGCTAGATTAGTCTTTCATTTCTAGATTAGCTTCATGTTTTATAAATTGCTAGATTAGTTTTCATGCTTTGATATGCTCTAGATTAGTTAATATCATTTTGCTAGTCTTGATTCCATGCTTAGAATTTTTTATATAAACTGCTGAAAATCATAAATCTCTTGAATCTCACTCAACAGTGGATCAAGAGTGCTCTCTATCGAAGAGTCATTTCTGCTTTTCATTTTGGTTTACTAACCCCCATGCTCTCCCGAGTAAGGCCTTAAAACCTGAAAGAGATTCTTGGGTAGAATAGATCTTTATTTCAGTACTTTAATTATGTGCATCATAAATCTCTTGAATTTCTCCATACAGCGGATCAAGAGTGCTCTTTGTCGGAGAGTTTCTACAAAGGCTCTCGTTTTCAAAACATTCCCTTAAAATTGGAATTTATCATTTCTATGTTGCGTATGCTCTACCCTAACACAGAAACAGTATAGACTATTTAATTTCTCACATTTAATCCAATTTTTAACCACAATAAAATTTGCAACCACACAACCAACGAAAATCCGACGTTGTACACAAATACTCGAACATGGGCAAATTTCGCCTGGAGATGCTGGACCACTATACCTCGATTTCCAGTGGCTGGTAAGTTATTGAACACCTCGTTGGAAACTTGGATAGCCAACATGTCCTTGTACGGAGCCACCTAGAGCATTTTCTGAACATATTTCCAGTACCTCTGCGTATATTGGAAATTTCCTTCACCTTAATAATCAAGATCACCTGAAAATTTATAATAAAATTTACCAAGAACAATTGCAAAACAGTTCTCAACCACACCTGAACTCTTGTATCAAGCAACCCAAGCACTCAAGACATTTGACTCCATAAGGCACTAGTCCTTGACATCATTTATTTGCTTATTATCTATCTAAAGCATCTGTCTTGTTTTCCAAATTCATATATTATATTGTGGATGTCTTGTGTTTAATTTATCAAGTGGTTGTGCATTTCAATCTTTTGCAAGTGTATCTTTGGATTTTATAAATTGTTATTGTAAATCAAAAACTCCTAAACAACACCCATCTTCATCATACCAATCCAAAAACATTTAAAACACAAGAACCTTAGAAACTCTTTGTAGGGTCTACCCCCCTTGGCTTCATTAGGATTAGCCTAAACGGAGGAGTCGGGATCAAGTGACAGCACCTGACTCTTTGCTTGCCCCCAAGGCCCCATATTTCCCACTTTTCGTGAGGAAACAACTTTCGAAAGATTTCTGCTGCTGGTGTGCATCTCAGTGGACAATAGGCCAAAAAGGTCAGGAAATGAAATGAATGATCCTAATGAACCTGGATAAACTTGATGTAGACATGATGCATAAGTTGAATAAGCACTCTCTAAACAACTTATCCATTTGTGAGGCACAACACTTCCCTTTGTTATTTTTTCCAACACAGAGTGTAGCTTCCCCTTTCCCCGTCCAAAGTATCACTTAGTTGAGTTTGGTCAAGTCACCCCCTTTGCCTAGCCTTGTTCTTAGCCTTCATCCTTAGCTAGCAGTTAGGCCATGTCCAATGGGTGAGTCTGTCAGTAAAGTTGTTGTGCAAGTAAGATATAAATAACATTGAAAAACATATATGTATTAACTGCCACTAAATGATGTTTATACTTTAAGTTAAGCTTTGAATATGATCTAAAGGAACATGTCTTAGTCTTTGTCATAATCTTGTCCTTGGTTATATATTGACCTAGTCAAACATAGTTTGACCATGGTCATTCTTGGGATCCGTGATGATGTGGACCATGTATACTTATGGATGATGATTGATGGTCCCACATAGGCTTGTTGATGACTCCATATGGTAGACATATGCTTCAGATGATGGTTGATGTAGTTCAACAGGTTTATTATTATTTCCAGATAATCATATTTACACTGTCCGGATATGGTGGACCCTACTGTTGACCCCTCAGGTCAACCCATGGTGTATGAGTACACATTTTTAGTAGATTTGGGTCTTCTGGATCCATTGAGACACTTATCATTCAGTTCTGGGCACTTCTGGGCACTTCTGATGATGATAGATGCAGTTATCCACCTGTTGACCAGTTTTGGGCATGCTGACCCAGCCTGTCCAGCAAAGGCTTGGAGGCCAATCGTTTCCTAGGGAGCTGTGTCTGAAGGGGGTGGTCCAACCACTTAATGTTACCATTATACCCCCCTTCCAGACACCCTGGTGCACTCAGTTTGACAACGCAAGCACCATGGGTGGAAGTTTCAACAGTTTCAAGGTTTTTCAAGAGGATTAAAAATGGAATAAAAAGGTCACTGAGGAATTCGATTTAGGAAATTGAGGCAAGGTTTTGGTACTTGGTCTTCACAGAGGCCTTCCAGGGTGAACCCCCCATCTTCCAGCAAGTTGGCATCAGTCAGTGGGATCCACAAAGGCCACAAGAGGTCTTTTACTGCATGTCTCTCACTGATTTTGAGGACAAGATTTGATCATTTGTGTTATGTGGACATGTCATGGTCCTTTTATTTTATATATTGTGCCATGGGGATGAGCTAGTAAGGATTGATGCCTCCTAGCCCCACCATGAGCTTCTTGAGTCATGTCCATGTCATATTTGATGGGCCCATATATCTTAGCCCCTTTTGGAGGATGACGTCACCCTCACTTAGTCACTTTTAGCTATGATGTCATCCCTCTTTTGAGTGATCCATGTGATATTATGTATTGGATCATCTTAGCCATTGATTAGATTGTGAGATCTTTTAATCTCAACCACTCATTTCAAAAAGTGGTTTTGAGGTCTAGGGTTTTCATCTTTATTATCCTATATAAGGAGGAGACCCCCCTCACTGTAAAATGATCCAGAGATTTTTGGTTCTTGGCTATTGGAATAAAAATACTTTCTTGGGCATCTTGGATCTTGAAGTTGGAATGCTTGTGGTGATTGTAAATGCTTCTTCCTCTGCACTGACAAATTTTGGTGGCCATTTTGGATTTTATCTTCAACTAACATTTTTGTAGGCAAAGAAGACGATTTTGAGGAGTGCGAATTGGTGGGGAGGCCTACCCTTCAAGCTTCAAGAGGACGTTTTGGGTGATGGAGAGTTGTTTTGTCTTTGTACCAACAATTTCATGTTGTTCATCTCTTTGTTTGCATCTACTTCCATTCTTGTTTATTGATTGATCTTTGTCTTCTTGATTGACAAGAATAGGGAGGCCGATTTGGTTGAAGGAGGCAAAACGTTGGCAAGAAGGGCTTCATTCGCACGTAAGGGCATGTTAACCTTAGTCTTCATACCCAGCTCTCATCGCCATGTCACTTACAGATTGTGTTGCCTCCAAATCTACAAATGTGTAGATTCTACCGTGAACCTAAGTTACCGGAAACGGCTATGTGCCCTCCCTGAAACGACGTTCCAAGTTTCCGAAACGGAAACGGGTTCGAAACGCGGGGGAAACGTGGTGGATCCGTATCTGACCTGTCGGGTACGGATTGGAGGTTTTTGAAACGGACTAAGTCACAGATTCGGTGAATCTTAACCTACAAAGTCGAAATTCGCAGAATCTCAACCAAAAAATAACATTCAATTCACTTCGCTGAAGAAATTCGGTTCCAGTTCAATGAAGGAATTTGGATCCAGTTCACTGAAGAAATTCGAGTGGATCCAACATGGGTTTCCTAATTTCGATTGTATTCAAGAGCACGCACAGAGCACCACACCGTTTCCCTCATTGCGGCTTGCTAACTCTGACGTGGGCGTTTCTTTCCCATCGGACGCCCTGTAAACTTGCATTCCTTTCCTTCTGCAGTGGTTGGCCAACGAGTACATATCCTCAGCTGCATGTATTCATTTCCCTCTCAAGCCCCGACTGGACAGTGGACATGGCAGCGTCAATTACTTTCCTCGGCGGCCTGAATATTACTGAATATTGCAACATGAATTACTTTCCTCGGTGGTCGGCCTGTACTCATTTCCATTCCACAATGGTATTTTTAGGTTTACGGTAAGATTGCAAAGATATATTATGTTTATCCTTTACATAAGGATATCGTTAATAAAGTATAAAAGTTAATTTAATAATTTAATAATTTATTATACTTTATAAAGTATAAAGTATAAAGGTTATCATGTTTTTAATAATTTAATAATTTATCATTTATAAAGTATAAAGGTTATAATGTTTTTATTATGTATTAATAATTTAAGTATATATTATAGTGTATACTTTGTGTGCGGTATATAATATATATATATTATAAATTTATTACATTAAAAAAACTTTAAAATTTATATATTAAGTCAAATTTCAGTTAGATTATATATATATATATGTTGTTTCCTTGCCGTATCGTATCCAGGTTTTTTGAAAATTTGTCGTATCCGTGTCCCTCCCCATTTCTGTATCTGTTTCCGTATCCGTTTTAGTGCAACTTAGCCGTGAACCTGTTGCAAGCTCGACTGTTTACAGAAAGTGTGGGTCTGGTCCAAATTTTACGCTGTCTTTTTTACTTGCCAAGTCGAAAATGCCCCAGTTGGCTCCTCAAACCCCGGTACCTGATTGGAGGTCGATCTATGGAATGCATGCCATATCTAGCAACTTGTCCATCGCCTCAATATTGCTTTGCGTGGATATCTTATGTGCTAAACTACTGATCGAGCGCACTTTTCTTCTATCAGTTAACTCACCATAATGGGGGTGCCATGGGTGCTAACAAATCGCATATTTTCCAGAATTCCAATCGGCTGCGGACAGGCTAATCTTGATGGGTAGTGACCCATGGTGGCTGTCATGATAGAAAAACCAAATTCTCGAATTGGTATTCTTTGCTCAAACTCGGGTTATTTTTATAGTTGAGAAGAGTTTATCATATGTGAGTTTTGATGGCTGAACCTTCGAACAGTTCTTTAACCAACCGAGAGGCTGCAGGGTTTGTTCATCGCCTGTGGAGTCTTCAAACTGAATTTCTGATTCCGTTTTTGCCTCTACAGGTTTGCTATTCGCTGATGGTGACGATTATACCGAGACTGAAAGCTGAGCATACCCGAGAGCTCCCATAACAAAAAATCTTGCTGCTTCATTAGAGTTTCGGGCTCTGATGATGGTATTTCCAACCATTTATGCTCCTCAACGAAAACCAGAAACCCACTTCTCTTATGAGTTTGGAAATATAGAGAAAAGAGAACTCACTTTTGAATGTGTCTTCTAATTGTTTGTATGAACACCCTCATCCTCCACCTTTGCACGCATGTACATATTTGTATGATTCCTTTTGTCGTTCTTGTCTCAACCTCTGCAACCATCTGAAGATTGTTCATTGCTCGATCTTTTTGGTGGCATTAGCAATTTCTCTCCTTAACAGAACATGCCTCGGATGCTGCTTTTGTTGTCCTCGGCTCTTATGTTGTTGTTGATCCAATCTTTAACATCTCCACACCTTTGAACAAATGTAGATGCATTTTTAGAGGTAATACAGTCTTAAGACCTGAAAGAGACTTTTAGGAAGATTAGATTTCATTTTCAGTATTTTTGCATCTCATATATCTCTTGAATCTCTCCATAAGGCGGATCAAGAATGCTCTCTTTCAGAGAGTTTCTTTTTGGTTCTTTTCACACATCCCCTTAAAATTGGAATTCATTATTTTCTGTACCACGTATGCTCTACCCAATTTTGGGATACTCAGAAACGGTATAGGTTATTTAATTTTCACATTTAATTCCAACTTTAACCTTAATAAAATTCATTCCCGTAAACCAACGAAAAATCCGGCGTTGATCGTCAATACTCGAAAGTGGGGAAATTATGCCTGGAGAAGCTGGAACCACTATACGTTGATCTTAAAAGCACCGTTAGACTACATCCCTGGTTGGTGTAGTGTTGAACACGCTTTGGAGACTCGGATAGCCAACATGTCCTCGTACGGAGCTGTTATCACATATATAGTAGTTGGGCTACCATATTTTATTTTCAGATTCCAGTCCCTTTTTCAACCAGTTCCTTACATTGAGATGCTGAGATGAGCATCTATGAATGGATCACTATTATGAGTATGGACAGTTTTATGTTCCTATGCCATGATTGAGTCTCAGGAAACTCAGATTTGATGACTGATGTAGCCATTTAGCCATTTACAAAGCAGTGGGTATTGCTCAGAGTTGCAGCAGTAGGTTTCAGTGGACAGGTGATGGTTCAAATTGGTTATCTACAGGTATATGATCCAGCAGGTATTATTTTGTGTTATGGTTATTATTGCTTTTATAATCATTTTCGTGGCATGTCTTAGCATTTAATATCATGATCTGGCGATCATATAGATATGTGGACCTAGTTGTATTTGATTATATTATATATATGTCCCCACTCAGACTTGGAAGTTCTTGACCTATACTCATTGGTTTTACCCTCCTTAGGGAGAATAGAGGTGATCATTCCCACCATCTTTTGGCTTGCTAGTGTTGGTTTCATTATTCACTTTCTCCACCCATCCATTACCTTCCAGTTATGTTGTTACCCTAACTTACTACTTGACTAGTGGCATGGAGGACCTTCCCCCACTTTAGCCTCTTTGTTGGATGAGCTTCCCTTGTTGTATTGTGTCTCGGCTCTGAGTTGCCTAAGTTGTGTTGGCTAGACCTAAAACAGATAGTGCTACCATCAATACAATGTATATGGAAATGAAATGTATATCTTATATGAAAGCCCATTCATGTAACAAGTGTTTCTAAACACACGTGAATGAAAGGCAAGCCTAATGAAATTGGTTTTGAAATGTTGAATGTGAAATGTGAAATGTAAATCTATGGAATCGTCTTTCTGAACACACATAGATCATAAAGCCTAATAAATGTAAATCCATGGAATCGTGTTTCTGAACACACACGGATCAAGGCTATGGAAACTCAAAAGCCCAAAAAGCAATGGTTCATAAATGTTATATATAAATGATTGATGGCCTCACTTGTATTGATTTATTCCTCACTAGCTTGCGAGTTATCATGTGAGATGGAGTAAGGGACAGCTCGATTTATGTCCCCTAGAGTCTCAAGTTACGGTTTGTCAGCCACCCAATCATGGCGGCTCTAGAAAAGATCCTCACGGAACTGTATTAGCTTGGATGTGAGTTGTAGGCATCTGTCAAGGTTGAATAAGCACTTCCGAAACAACTTACCCATTTGTGAGACACTGCCATCCCCTGTGTTATTGCTTGTCCAGCATATGCTAGAGTGTGTATTCCTTTTCCAATTCCAATGTGTCACAGTGTCAAGTCAGTGGTCATCCTTTAGCCTAGCCTTATTGATTCTTAGCCTTCACCCATCACTAGCAAATTGGTCACAGCTATGAAGTGAGTATGGTCTTGAAAGTCTAGTCTGAGTCATAATTAATATTGAAAACACTTTATATTTGGTTTTAGATCACTAGAGAAATGATTACTATTTGTTATAATTGCTACTTGAATGATTTGTAGAGCATGTCTTAACCTCTAACACTTGCAGCAACTTATTTTCAGTTTGGGTCATATTATTGGTCATGTTGACTTGGTCAAACCCAATTTGACCAAAGTCAACTACAGGATATGAGGTGGATGGACCTCAGATGATGCAGATTGATGATATGTGGTCTATTATAGGTCACCAGATGGTTCCATGCATTGGTTACAGGTTTATGATGATGATTTGTGGTTTTCAGCATATTTGATCATTTACAGATTATTATTATTTTATCTGTCTGGACATATTGGATATTTTATATGATCATGCAGAGATCCATCGGGTGTATGAGTACACACCTCTAGTGGATTTGGGCTCTATGAGTCCAATGAGACAATTGGTTTTTAGTTCCGGGCAGTTACAATGATTATTTTCCTTAGTTTATTATTCTGGTGCAGTTTTGCCATGTTAAATGGCCTGTCAGAGCAGAGTGATGGTTTGATTGGTTTGCCTATGGCGCTACAGAGGGGGCATGCAGTGTAGCCACTTGTTTTTACTATATTGCTTTGTTCCCGGACACATTGGTGCAGTCAGATTTGGCCCCAGGTGACCAGGCAGAGAGTTACAGGCATTTTGATTATTTCCAGAGGATTTACAGAGGATAAAAAAAGGTTAAAATGGCTACTGAAGAAATCGATTTAGGCTACTAAGGCAAGGAAATGGCATGGGAATTGTTTTGATGATGTATTGGATGTCTCCCACACCCTCCAGAGCAGTTACATCAGTTGGTGGGGCCCTTACACATTTCTCCGGCACATTTTATGATTTTCTAGAGTCTTTGGAGGCTCACGACTTTTCTAGAGGAGCACGATTTGGTGCTTAGGTTGGTCATATGTTATGTTTGTGCCATGGGGATTGACTAGGGAGGTTGGATATCACCCCCTAGACCCACCATGAGCTTTATTTCATGTTATTTGGTCATGTTGAGTGGGACCCCCCTCTCTTAGGGCGATTTTGTCCATGTATTGTTATATTTTTTAGTTGATCCATGTATTTTATTGTTGAGCTCATCCCAACCGTAGATTAGAACATTATGATCTTTTAATCTTAGCCATCCATTCAAAAGGTGGTTAGGGTTTTGGTATCTCTCCATCTTATTTAAAGGAGAGAGCTTCTCATTGTAAGTGGACTTTTGGCTCTAGATTTCTAGAATAAAATATTTTCTTGGAGATACTTGTGTTGTGGTGGTGAATGCTATTGTTGTTCGACTGAAAATATCTTTCCATTGCACTGAGATTATTGATGATTGCCATTGCTATTATTTTTTTCCATAACGATTTCATCTGGAGGTGAGGAGGCCGAATTGCTCAAGGAAGGTGCACTGGTTGGGGAAGACTCTCCTTGCTCTTCTCTTCATCAAATCGATTTGGTTCAGGGAGTATTACTGTCTATGACCTTTTAGTTTCTGTATCTTTTCATCATTTGCATTTGCCTTTGCTTCTGTACTTACTGATTGATTTAATCCTTGGTTTTGCAGGAGAGAGAAGGGCGCACGTGAGGGACAAGGGCATCAAGTTTGGCATCGGCCTTCATCAAATTTTCTCATTTGATCTTTGTGGGGATTGTCTTCGGCATCATAGCAACCACTTCCATCAATCAGGTATACTCTCAAGGTAAGATTTCTATTTCTCAAAACTACTTATCTGTCATTTACATTCAAAACCCTCATTAAAATCCTTCGAAAAATTCTCTTGATCAAACCGCTTAATCAACTGATAAAACATTTATGGGTTATTGCCTTGGGTTTTCAAGGGCGTCATCCTTGGGGACTCCATTGGCCAATTTTCCAAGGCACTAGCCTCTCCCTAACCCTCACTATTTTCCTGGCTTGCTGGTTTTTTCAATTGTGTGATCTTCCTTTGAGAGCTTGTGTACTTTGACATTGTCATACCTATCTATCAAGCTGTGCTAGGAAGCCCCTAACCTCAGATACAGTCTTTGAGACACTTTCGCTGTTTTAAGGGTCACGTTTCCCAAGGCAACTGAATTTTATAATTATAAACTAGCACTTGAATCCTGGAATCTCACTTAATTAACAAGTCACTATGTGTTATCTATCTCTGTCATTTCACATCTTTCCTAAGCCTCCACATTGGTCTCAATTCCTTAACTCTAGGGTTCCATACCTGTCACCCTACGTACTTCCTTTGATTTATTTGATCTGGTGATTGGGTTGATCTCTCCTATCAGGAGTAGATCTAGGTCTCCCCCTTGCTATCTTGGCTTTGGTAGCAAAAGCGAAGAGTGCCTTGGTTGGTGTGACAACCATCCATTTGGGAACTAGGGCTCTCTTGGTTCACCACTTTAGTTGTCTATCCCCTCTACCATCCTTCTGGATCCATCTATAGGGGAAACTACAAGATCGGTGATAACATTTTGGCGCCATTGTCGGGGAGGTAGAGGCTTACCTTCAGTGTCTGCGAGTGTCTGTGCGTTATCCATATCTTATCGCATCCGTATTTTGTTTGGTGATTGTATTTTCAATTCCATAATTATTCTAATCACCATTTTAACTTTGATTCATCTCACCTCTCCTACGACATATATCATTTCGGTGAATTCCCTGTGTGGTTCACCTGGCGACTCCACCCCGCGACTCTACTGAGGACCGAACCCAACGTATTAATCTTAAGTTCTAGAGTCATGCCTTGCATTAGAGAAAACGACTCAGAAAACGATATGATCATGAAAATGATGATCGAAATGGGCAAGCTAATACAAAGTTTTTATGGCTTGGTTCGAAATCAACAAAAAGAAAATATGAGACGTGATGAGCATCTTCATAAATTATCTGAGAATGTGTATACCAATGATTTCCCTCAAACTAGATCTATGAGGAAACCCTCAGATAGCCATGTGGTGACAAGGTCTCAAGCAAAAAATAATTTGAAAAATCAAGATAATAACAAACCTGTTGTAAAAGAAACTTCTCCTGATCAAAGGAATTTCATTCGTAAGGCTCCTTCACAATCTTCTAATGCTCCTCTCAAGGGTGTTTTGAAGAGTAATGACCAGTCTTGAAAGATAACATCTCAAGACACCAAAAGGACAATGAGTCCAAGCCCTGCTAGGCCTCAAAATAAAGAAACAACGCAAAGAAAACAAGTAAGTTTCCCTAGCAAAGAAGTTTCTCCTGTAATACAAGAAAGTCTAAATACTAATATACTAGGGAAGCTCTCTGGATCTTCAATCATGGTCTCTTTGAAAGAACTCATAGTTATCCCTTCGGTTAGAGTGCAAGTAATGAATTTGTTAGGATTAAAAGCAGATGTTAAGGATCAAAGAAAGCCTTGTGATCTAAAAGTTGATTTAAGCAGTTACTTCTCCAAACCTAATATTCCCGTGCCTCTTGTTCAATTACTAAAGATACCTTCCTTGTTTAACCAAGCTACTCAATTCCTAGGAATCAAACCCAAAACTAGAGCTCCTAAACAGTTAACAATAAGAGAATATCCTCCTATCATGATTCAAAGTGTAACTGACAATGGTAGTGGTCATCCTCCGTTTTAGATAGCTTTAGAAATAAACCAATTGATTCTAAACAATTGCATGTTAGATTCGAGAGCAGAGGCTAATATTATGCCACTTAAGGTAGTGGAACAGCTAGAGCTAAAGCCATCTCGACAGTTTAAGAATGTGTGTGTGATGGACTCTAGACCTGTTCGATCAAAGGGGGTAATTGAAAATTTAGAAATGAAACTAGCAGCATACCCAGAAATAAAAATAAACATGAATGTTTTGGTTCTAGATATACCTGATGCATGGGGAATGTTGCTATCAAGAGAATGGGCTGCTAAGTTAGGAGGAAGCATCCAAATGGACCTTTCATATGCGACCATCCCTTTGATCTTTGTGGGGATTGTCTTCGGCATCATAGCAACCACTTCCATCAATCAGGTATGTTCTCAAGGTAAGATTTCTATTTCTCAAAACTACCCATCTGTCATTTCCAGAGGGTAGTACCAGTGAACCAACATCAAGCGAGCCTGAATTTATTAATCATGTAGGTGACATTTTTGATATTCCTAGAGAAAGTTGGAGACAAGTTAAACAATACAATCAGGAGTTGGATAATATGACTAAGAACTTTGGAGAAAGACCTTCCAATGAGCAAGTCCATAATATGCAAAAGTTTAAAGGGATTGGTTATGAAAGAAAAGCAAATCCTGCACCTGCCATACAGCCACCAAAGGTAATAATTCCAACTGAATCAAATGACTCTAGTCAATTGAATTTTGATTGGAGTAATTGGTCAATACAACTAAAGTGCCTGTACCTGTAAATGAGCTTTATAAAATTCCTGCTCAAAAGGAAAAACTATTAAAAGCACTTGAAATACCCATCTCTACTTATACTCTTACCCCTAATCCACCTACTCCTCTTGCTCCTCAAACCCCTAAGAAGGTCACTTTCTCAGACACTGTAGAGCAACCTTCAACTAGCTATGGCAAAACTCATGAGGATCCTCCTATAATCCTACATACTAGGGAATCAAGAAAAGAAGCTCACCCACCTTTCTATATATCATTGATGATAGGTGACCTTCTCCATAATTGTACGTTGGATTCAGGATCTGGTGCAAATCTAATGACTAAAAAAGTTATGCAACAACTTAACTTGAAAACCACTAGGCTTTACCAGAATGTATGTGCCATGGATTCCAGACCTGTTAAAGTTGAAGGGATGATCGAAAACCAACCTGTTAAATTGGCTAAATATCCGGATATCCATGTAACCATGGACATACGTGTTATAGATGTTCCAGATAAATGGGGAATGCTGCTTTCTAGGAAGTGGGTTGCCACTTTAGGAGGATGGATCCAAATGGATTGGACTTATGCTACAGTACCAGTATCCGAGGATTCTGTAGCTAAATTGCATAATGAGAAAGAAAAGAAGTATCATGTTGAGAATCCCAAGAATCCTTATAATCAATATACTTATAATACTGATGATCCTAGGAGCTGTGCAATTTACTCTACCTTTCTAGCACCTATTCAAAGCGAGGATGAAATTGAGGATGATAGGCATAACATGGAGGATGACATAAGTGATGATGAATCTATCATGGATGAATCTAAAGGAGTTAACAATGAACAAAATCCCTTGGGAAATTTTGTTGATAATCCCACTTATGAGCATGAAGGTACATATAGCTAGGAATATGACATAATGCATGAGGACTCCCCCATATTTGGCAAAGATATGGATGATGACTATTGGACATACATTGGAAAACCTATTTTCGATGTATCTAGAGAAGGGAGTGTAAATTTTGAGCATTTGAACATGGAGGAAGAGCATATTGTTTGTCATATAAGCAGTCAGAACCACACATAAGCATTAGCAAAGATGACCTAGAGAAACAATATAGTGAAGGGCCAGTTTGGGTAATGTCAGTTGAATACATATCTCCGCCATCGAATGACCCTTGTATATTAGAACAGTTCAAGGCATGCACTTTAATAGAAAATTATTTTCAGAAAATCCTTTCGGATCAGTGTGATAAGGTACCAGAACTACCTTGTCATCCTGAATTTCTTCACCCCATCATGTTCTGGATAGAGTGTGCCTGCAAGAGGACTTACTATATTGGGAAGCATTATTATCTATCTTATGATTTTCCATCTGCCCCTCCCATTCAGAAGATCAAAGCAGGTTTGCACTTTCTGATAAGCATGCCCTTGTCCTGGCTGGTAACCAGAGACAAGGTAAAAAATTGTTTTTACATTGATTACATGCTTAAATGGTTACATTGGATTTATGATTATACCTAACGTTTTCCTTTCTGTATTATGTTGGATTAGGAAAAGATTAAATTTTGTCAAAAAAGAAAAAAAGCATTTACTTTCTGTATTTAGATTTCTTAGAATTTATTCACGAAAATAAAATATAGTTGATATTTCATTTTGGTTTTTCCATAACACATGTGTTGTTGAAGGTTTTTCTGTCAAGTTGAAATGTTTTTACAGGCTATATATATAAACCAGAGATTATGGTGTTCTCGTATCATCTTCTTGCATGAATTCCAGATCGAGCACACGTCCCGCAGTTGGAGCCAGATGTTATCACCTATTTTGTACAAATAGTTGAAACCTTATTGAGCCGCCAGTGTTGGAACACATCAGTGTTCGCTTCCAGAGTATCTGGGTTTCAAATAACAATAATTAGCCATTATTAGCTAGCCGGTTTTTGTTTTTCAGTCAAAATGACCATTGCCCCACGGGGTTTGTAATAAAGTGTACTAGTAGGATTTTGAGTGGCTTGGTTCCCCATGACTTGGTTAAGCAACTAAGGTATTCCAGGGAGTTTTTTCCCTTGTCAATTATACTTTGCCTATAGCCGAGCTATAATTGATGAGGTTTTCTCCCGCTTCCTCCAAAGCTGGAATGCCCGATTTTGAAAATTTTAGCCATGGAGGGTTATTAGAGTCCAATTGATGTATATAACCCTACTAGACACTATAAGAATAGGTTTTGGTCATGTCCTAAGTCACTAGGACCCTCAAAAAAAATTTCGAAAAATTTTTACCGAGTCCTTCGATTTTGGGTTTTTTAATTATTTTTTAAATTTTAATAAATTTTTCCATAGTTTAAATGGAAAAATTTCAATTTGTAATATGCCAATCATCCGGGATCCGATTTCAATGATTGAAGGCTCCAACCTTAAACCAAAAATCATTCATGATCCCCAGACTAGTTTATCCTAAGTTTCGGATGTCAATTCAGCCTCATAATTAATAATTTCTCAAAAAAGTCATTTACAAAGAAATTATTAATTAAAATATTAAAAAATGAATATTTGGAGATAATCCAAATCTCTCCAGAATAATCCAAATGGATTAAAATAAAAGGCTAATTGAAATGGCATTGGGCATTAATGAAGATTCCAATCATCTCAGTCATCATCCAGTCAAGTGTACAGTCAGCACAAGTGGATCTCTCCAAGTGAATTCGCCCACCTTCCTCAAATCTGCGAATTGGTTATGTGTCAATTGATAAATGGATTGGTTGTGTTACCAACTTTTTGTACCATAGTTGGATTTTCTGGAGAGCCGCCATTTGACAAACATGATGAATGTTTGATTCCAGTGTATCAGATGATCCAGCATTTTGTAGCTAGCCAGTTATGGTTAGCTTGTTTTGTTTTTTGAGTCGACATGACCATGGCCCCATGGGGGTTTGTAATCAAAGTGTGCTAGTAGGGTCTGAGTGGCTCGGTCTCCCATGACTGGATTAAACAACTAAGGTATTCCATGGAGTTTTTTCACCGTCAGATTATACTTTGCTTCAGGCGAAATATAATCTCTTGGTTTTTCTCCCGCTTCCTCCAAAGCTGGAATGCCCGATTTTGGAAATTTGGCCATGGGGGGTTATTAGGGTCCAACTATAATGTATAAACCTACTAGACACTATTAGAATAGGTTCTGGTCATGTCCTAGGTCTCTAGGACCCCCAGAAAAAATTTCGAAAAAATTTTACCGGACGCGTCGAAATTGGGGTTTTTAATTTTTTAATTATTTTTTAAATTTTAATTAAATTTCTCTATAGTTTAAATAGAGAAATTTGAGTCTGTAATTATGTCAGTCATCCGGGGTCCGATTTTAGTGTTTGATGGCTCGTTTCATAAACCAAAAATCACACATGACCCATGGAGCAGCTAAACCCAACTTTCGGATGTCAATTCAGCCTCATAATTAATATTTTCTCTAAAAAGTCATTTACAGAGAAATTATTAATTAAAATAATAAAATTGAATATTTTGGAGATAATCCAAATCTCTCCAAAATTAATCAATTTGATTAAAATAAAAGGCTAAATGACATGGCAATGGACATTTATGAGGATTCCAATCAACTCCCAATCACTCCAATCAACTATCCAGTCACCAAGTCATTATCCTCTCAAGCAATTTCGCCCTCCTTCATAAAGAATTCGATTTGTTGAGGTGTCACTTAATAAATGGGTTGGTGATTTGCATTAAAGCCCAAGGATGGGCGCCCTCATGACTCACCAAACTCTGCTCTCATTGCAAATTCGAGTTAGCACCCACTCCTTCCACTTGTCTTTCCACCATGCTAACTCGCCCCTACTCCAAGCTCACGTCAATCTGCCCTAAATCCACGTCTAGCATTGTTGGAGGTTGATTATTGGATAGTTGTTACTTCCCATGCAATCACCATTGGCTTGGCTCCTTTACCATTCAAGTTTGTGCCTACCACATGCCACTTGTCCTCTACCAACCAACTCGCATCCTCCTCTAAAGCTCACGCATATCTACCTAACTCTCACGTGGATCCTAGTTGGAGAGTGCCCATTCGATGGGTGATACTTCCCATGCATCAACAAGGGCGAGTTTGCCACCTCTTCACTCAACCTACCACAAACTCGAGTTGTCATTCGAATTAGCCCTCCAAGCATTGCCATTGATTGGAATTCAAACTACTTGTCCATGCCAATTCGACCTAGGGTTTTGGCATCTAGTTTTAGTATAAAGAGAGGCTCATTAGGGGCTATTATCTCATGGTCTTTTATGCAAAGAAACTTTGAGCAATTGTATCTGGAATTATATTTAATAAAGTTGTGACTTTGGAGGTCAAATTCTTGGGGGCTCTTGGTGGCCATGCTTCATTACATTCTTGAGGTGATATTGTGTCATTTTTTCATATGTTTATGATTATTTAGTTTTGATTTATATGCTTAGAAGGCTAACAATCTAGCACATGCATGTATATCTTCTCTATTCACTTAAATCATATGTTATTTGCAAGTATTGCTAATGGTTTTGTGAGCTTTTGCAGGTTCTCCTTCACTCCATTTTTTGGCCAAAGATCTCTACTTGTTAAGCATTAGCAAAAGAAGAGTCTCTTGCTTCACCATCAACCACTTTCAAAAGCAAACTTCTTGGTTCTAAGCTTATATGTTCAAGCCCATACTCACTAGATTAGCCTTTCTCACCTTTTCGTTTTGTCCATCTTCACCTTCTACGAACCATTATCCATTCTCTTGCCCTAGATTTTCTCCTCAATTCGTTTGCCTCCTTTTGTCCTCTCGTCTTAGCCATCTAGTGCATTCCTCCTCTCCTTTTTGGGTTTCCATCCTTTCTCCCATTCGTCCCATCTATCTCTATCTAGTTTTAGTCTCATCCTTAGATCCCTTCACCTTCTCTCCTCATCCACTCCCTTCTTTGGCCCTAAACCATATCAAAACAACAAAACAAACAAGTTAGAGTTAGTGTTATTTTGTTTCTTATAGATTGCATTTAAGTTTCTCGAAATATTTTAAAAAATCTCACAAAAAGTTTCAAAGTTCTAGTTTAGATCTCTTATTTGCATTCCATAATAGTTAGATCTCATACCAAAAGTTTAGATCTTGCATATTGAAAGGTTGATTGAGCATATAGGGAAATCGAATATTGCATGTAGCTTACACTTACTTAAGTTTCCTTTCCTCATTCGAAACATAGAAATTTTGCTCCAAAAATATTTTAAAATTTTATAGTTTAGATCTCATTTCTAGCATATTTAGGACAACTTTTGTTCGCTGGTCCGTTTTCCCATACAAACTTTTTCGAACAAAATTTTCATGCTTTTTATGTTTTAGGTTTTATTTTTCAAGTTTGGACTTGGTATATTCGAATTTCATTTTGATTTCTGACGTTTAATGGGTGCATGTTGAGTATATTTTTCAAGCTTGTGTAGGTGCTTTGAAAGAAGGAATTTTGAAAAGCTTTGAAGAAGTAAGATCCAAGCAAAGGACCAAAGAGAACAAACCATGAAAATGAGCAAAATTTGACATACTTATCCTTTGTAAAAGCAAGCAAAAAATTGCTTCTTTCTTAAATCTTTCCAAGTATCATCTTTCTCAAAGACCTTGCAAGGTTTTAAACCCAAGGCATCTGTAACAGTTTAATAAAAAGTTTCGAATGGAGGGGTCCTCCACCTTTGGGTCTTCTTCCCCATTTGGGGAAGAGTGTTGGGTCTTGTGTTTTGGTTTAGCTTAGTTTATGTTTCCATGCTCTTAGATTAAATTCTATTTCACTAAGTAAATTCGGTTATTTATCTTCCATATTCTACTTACCCCCACTGTAATGTCCCTTGTTAGGAATTTTATTAAAATGGCAATTTTTCACTTTTTTTCCTAGTTAGACCTTTGACTAGTTTTGATCTCTAGGTCCCAAATTTGCCCCAAATGATCCCAAATCTTCTGAGAAGGTATATAAATGATATTAGAACATAAATATGTGTTTCAGGGATGCCTTTGGACCTTTAAAATACTTCTGCAAATCCTCTTGTAATTATGATCAATGTAGGTAACTTTACTAGTGATTTTCCTTTGACTGGTATTGGTCTCTAGGTCTCAAATTGACTCCAAATGCCTTCAAATATTCAAGGAAGGTGTATGAATGCTATTAGAACTTGAATATGATGTTTATGGATGACATATGTCCACCAAAAGACCTCTGCAAACTCTCTTAATATTCTGAACCAATTATGCAATTTTACTAGTAATTTGGGGTTCAAATCTCCCTGGGGTAAGTACTGAAAATGGCTTCCCAAATGCCTCCAAACCCACTCAAATTTATGAACAGAGGTATGTAATGTGTTAAGTATTTTATTAAAGTCTCATATGCACCATTAATGGATTATTACAACTGTTCTCACCCTCTCCCATTCAACTGCAAAAATCCCCAATTCGACCCTTGGGGAAATGGCACTATTTCACCTCCCAATACAACTAAACTGAGTAAAAATGCTTCAAATGCTCAAGTACAGTACATGAAACTTGTAGAAGACATCCATGGCATCATATTGATCACAAATATATCATAGAACCATCCATTCATTCGAAATCATCATCAATACATTGGCTCACAACAAGGTAGTGGGAAAATGACATTGTTCTTCCATTAAAAATGAGATTTATACATTTCTACTTGGAATTTCGACCTGAAACTTTTTGGAAATGAAGAACAGAGTATTTAATTCATATTAAAAAATAAATGGGGCATTAAAAGCTTCCCCAAAGAGTACAATAGCTCACCAAAAATGCCCTCCCTTAAGGATCAAGAATATGCCATCAAAACTGGAAATGGTTGAAGGAGTGAGCTGCAATAGAAGAAACCATGAGCTGCCCTGTAGCTTACACCTACAAATAAAGACTCCATTAAAGCTCCAAATGAAAGGTCTGAATGGCCTTTCCAATTCCCAACTTGGATGGGAATCTTTCACCCTCGAAATTGGCTAAGGCAAGAAACTAGTCATCCACTAGCTCTCCCTCTTCACAAATGCAATTGCAAATTCTACAAATGATCAAAAGCTGGTTTCATTCTTTGTTATTGACATTTATAAACTTCTAATGTCCTCCATGGGTCGAATTCCTTCCAAGAGACTCATGCCAACTCATGTTGGGAAGGGATTCCAAAGAACGCCACTTGTACAACAATTCCTAGTCTCCCACTTCCACCAAATCACATGTGGAAGCATCTTAGCTGCCCTAACACCCTTGAGCGCCCTCTTGGAGTCTATTTTTAGCCCTGACATGTCATATATGTCATATGTCAGCCTTCAGGTCTGATTTGTGTCATAGGTGTCATAGCATCTTCATCATTGTTGTCATAGAGCTAGGGAATCTAGCCCAAGTGTCTCACTAGCTCCAAATTGCCTCTTCCTCTTCCATGGGAGTTACTCTTCCTCTATATTTCGACCTTGGATGAGTCATGCAATGAATAATACCTTTTGGACTCCCCCAAGTATGTTACCATTCACCTTGAATTCGAATTGGTGAGAGAATGATGCCAAATGTAGTGGGGAAATCTAGCCATATGTGGGTCCCACTTCCTCCATGTGTCTTCATGATGAAATGCCACTTTGATTTTCACTTGTATATATTTATTTAGCTCCTTTATTAAATATTTATGCCATTCTAATGTTCAAACATAATTTATTATCCCCATTATTCCAAATCCCAAAGCTTCCACCCCAAACCTAGGAAACTAGTAATTTTCCTCCTTGGCAATTATTTGACCTTTAGCATCAATTTGACAAACTCTAATGAATAGGGCCAATGTGATTAGGCCATTGTGACCCAATACCAAATTTGGGACATGACACCCATGCTTTCCCGAGTAGGGTCTTGAACCTGAAAGAGATTCTTGGGTAGTTTAGAGTTATCTTTGTTTATTATTATCTTGTTTCTCTTCCAATCCTTGACCAGAGAATAGCTAACTTTGGTATTGTATCCCAAAGGCCACATAGTTTTGTGGTAGCTTCTCGCTCCCCCATCAACTTCTTGTGGACATCCAGCTAGCTGGAAGGTTTACAGGATTGGTGGCTTCTAGTGGTTGATCTTGTTCGGAGATCAATCCCACCTAGTAGATTAAAGTTTGTGTGGTAGAACACTAGATTTATTTATCTCGCAAGCATTATTGTTAGTGGAAATTTATATCTTGTCGATCAATATTATTGTTCAAATCTGTTTCAAGTTAAATATACTGCTATTACAATTTTTGCTTCTTAAAATAAACCAAAGTCTCTTGAACTTGGCCAAATCCAAGTCAAGAGCACCCTCTGTCGGAGGGCATTTTAGTTTCTTGCATTTCCCTGCATTAGGCATTGTTAATCTAGCAAGTCTCTTGAACTGTGGTCATAAGACCGAGTCAAGAGCGCTCTCTGTTGGAGAGTTGAACAACTAATAATAAAAAATTTCCACTCACACACCCCTAATTAATTTATCTTGGTTTGTCCTACACCCGTATGCTCTGCCAACCGGAAACGGTTGGGCTAGTACTCAGAAAGGTGGAAGACTTGATAATTACGATCGATAAACTTAATTAAAATTTTTACCCAAAACCTCAACCAAGGCAAAATACTGTTCTTCCCACGAGAGGTGACGCCGGGAAATCACTGTTAGACTCAGGGGCGGTTTAAACATTGGACACCAATCCTTATCGAATCTGGGTGCTTCCGACAGGTCACTTAGGGTTGCCATTATCTTTCTTGGGTAGGGTTCTACCATCTTTTGATACCTTTTGGTCTTAGCCCTAATAATCAAGACAACTAAAACTTTGAAATTTACCAAGATAATTTGCACAACGATCTCACGAACAGTTACTATCAAGACTTACTTTTCAGCATCCCCCAGCACTACATTTGTTATTTTGACTCCGTTGCCCATTGGATAAGGCACTGGTCCTTTTGTCATTTAATTTTTATTTGTGGATGCTTTCTTAATTATCTCAAGTCTTTATATACTGTTTCGCAACGTGGATTGCATCTTATCTTGTGTTTTATTTTAAGTTGTTTGTCTCTCATTTTCACAAAAAACTCCTAAACAACACCCATCCGCATCACAACACCTAAAAACACTATAAATACAAGAGCCTTAGTGAAACTCTCTTTTAGGGACTACCCCCCTTGGCTTCGTTAGGAGTTTGCCTAAACGAAGGAGCTGGGATTCAGGTGACAGTACCTGGCTCATTGCTTGCCCCCAAGGCCACACCTCTCTCACTTGTAGTGAAGAGACAGCTTTCGAAATATTTCCGCTGCTGGTGTGCATATTGGCGGACAACAGGTTGGTTGCATTTATGCGTATGGTAGGCGCCCTCCTTAAATTGTGCAATCACAATTTATTTGGCTCTCATTGTAACTCAAAGCAAACCCCTATATTCACTCACCCCAACTCCTTGAGAGCTCACACATTACTTCCTCATCCTCACGAATAGTCCCTTTTGGAGCTCGAATTTACACATGGCAATAGTCTATTTGATGGTGAAGTTTCCAATGTGGAGATGAGGGGCGCCTTGCCAAGGTGGAGGCCACCTCCTCATCTCATTCAATACAACTCGAATTGCTTGGTGGAGTTAGCACTCCAAGGCTTGGCTTGACATGGATATGATTGATGTTTGATGGCAATTTCGATTTGGTGACTAGTGATATTGCCTTCCTTTGAGCCAATTCGAATTAGGGTAGACTAGGCTTCTAGTTTTTGTATAAATAGAGGCTCTCTTAGCTCTATTCTTTATGGACTTTTTGTTGTAAACTTACTCTGCTGAGATTGTAAAAGTTTGTGGCTATTGCTACATTTTGGAAATAAAGTTGGGTTTGGAGGTCTATGGTGTGCACTATGTGTTTGTGAGCAAATCTTTCCATCATTGAGGTGATACTTGTCCTTGTTTCATTTATATTATTTCATGCTTAATCATTGTTTAGCTTAGATCTCTTTCTTAAGAGCAAAGAACAAATATTTGATGGTCCAAGTTATTTGTTGGTTTTAGGCTTGATTTGTTTTAAGAGCACAAACTGTAATCAGTAATACTCGTTTGTCTTTTATTTCGATTTAGTCTAATACACTAAGCATGATCTAGTTTGTTTGTATAACTGTTGCATGTGTGCAGGTATCCAAAAGATAGAGTGGAGGTGAACTTGGTTGTCTCTCCCTCCTCTCCATCAGTATTTTGCCCTAACACTTGTGTTTTCAGGAAGCCTCCCAAAGACAAAATCTTAAGATTGCACTTGAAGCTAAGAGTTTGCTTCTCTCCATCGACACAAAATCATATTTTCAACTTGGTTACCTTAGTTCTAAAGGCTCTTTTCTTCAAGCCTTCCATTTTCTCCTTGAAGTTTTGCCCCTTGATTAGCTTCGTCCACTTTCTCTTCTCTTCCCTCCATAGCTCTCATTTTCTTGCCCTAGATCCCTCTTTACCTTAGCTTTCGTCTCCCTCTCCTTAACCCATACTTCCCTTTTGTTTTGGGGCTTCTCTTCACTTATTTGCAACTCCTTGCTCTCGTCTTTGCCCTCACTCTCTTGCTCTCGTCCATCTCCTCCAGCCTCCATTTCCCCCTCCTCTTTGCTTGTTATCCTTCCTACCTCTCGTCCATCTCATTTTAGGGCTCCTCTGCCTTTCGTTTGGTTCTCCTACCTCTCCCTTTAGTTTTTCTCTTAGTCTCCTTTCTTCTCCTTCTTGTCTCCTCTCGTCCTCCTTTAAAACTGCCCTAAAACACATAAAAACAAGGCAAAAATGTTAAAGTTAATAGTTAGTTTGGTTAGTAGTTAGTTCATTTTTCTTTTAAATTTGTAAACTAGGCATTTTAGATCTTGCGTCTAGCTTCATTCTAGTGGCATTTCTAGTTGCATTTCAATTTGTTAGTTTGCATGTAGTGTAGATCTCATTCTAGGCTTTGCATCTAGTTTACTTTGAATAGTTGCATCTAGATCTCATTGAAAAATTGCATCTCTTTTAATATTTAGATCTAAGTGCATCTAGTTTCTTTTTTTGATTTGACTAATGCTAAAGGATGCTTGTAGTTTGATTTACATTGTTTTATAGGTGTGATAAAAGCAAACTCAAGAAGAAGATTTGAAGAATAAGAAGAGGAGGAAATAATCAAAGTGAAGAGAAGAACCATTTCAAAACCAAAAGGAAATTCCAAACACAAAACCAGGAAGACCCAAATATTGGGATTTCAACCATGAAGATTTGAACACTCTCCTTTTTGTAAAAGCTCTTGAGAGCTATTTGAAATTTTGCTTCTACTATCTTCATTTTTCTTTCAAAGGTTGAAAATCCTAAAAAACTTGTAACCGATTAATAAAAAGGCTAGGTGGGATAAGGCCTCCCACACTTTGGTTTCTCCTTCCCCATTTGGGGAAGAGTGTTTTGGTGTGTTTCTTTAGCTTAGTTTTGTGTCAATTTTCTAGATCTATTTTTCAAATCTTGTACTTAGAATAATTCTCTTCCAAGTTTTGCCTTGAGAAAGTAGCTTGGGATTTGATCTCAAGTGCCACATAATTTTGTGGCTACTTCTCTTTCCCCATTAGCATCCTTGCGGACATCCAGCTAGCTTGAAGGTTTCTGGGACTAGTGGTTCTAGTGGTCACCTTGTTCCAAGATTTATCCCAGCTTGTTTGTTTATTTCTTGGTTTGTTGCTTGATTTGGCCTTGTCTTTTCTCTCCCATTTGTTTTTCCTTTCATTGGTTGTTTACTTTGGAAAACGTGCATTTTCTTTGCGTACAATCTGTTTCTATCTTAACAAAGAACTAAGCCTCTTGAACTTATAATAACCCAAGTCAAGAGCACTCTCTGTCGGAGAGCATATTAATATTGCATTTTCCCTGCATTAGGCATATAAAATAGCTAAGTCTCTTGAACCTTGTCATAAGACAAAGTCAAGAGCCCTCTCTATCGGAGAGTTCAATATTGTGCTCTAATAATAATAAAACTTCCAATTCACATCCCCTTAATAATTTATCTTAGTTGCTATCCAACACCCGTATGCTCTACCAACCTAAAAAGGTTGGGCTAGTACTCAGAAAGGTGTTGGATTTGATAATTTTTCGATAAACATAATAAAAAATTTCACCCCCCACAACCAACGAATCAGCGTTGCTTTTTCGAGACATACTCAGTGGGCAAAGTTCCTAAAACCTAGTGGGGTCGAAAATTTCCGCTATCTAGACATCGGAGTGGTTAATTCTTAAGACACCTACTCCTTGACATCTAGGCGGAACGACATACCATCAGAAGGGGAAACCACTGAAAGTATACCTTTCCGATCTTTTGCTTACCTTGTTGTTCTTAGCCTAATAATCAAGACCATTAAAACTTTTAATTTACCAAGATAATTTGCACAACGATCTCACGAACAACTACTATTGAGACTTGCATTTCAGCATCCCCAAGCACTACACTTGTTTGACTCCATTTTGGCACTGGCCATTTTATATTTATGCGTTAATTAAGTTGGGCCATTTGTCCATTGGATTTTATATTTGGAACTTATCTATCTGTGGATGTTTCTTATTTTCGCAAGCTCTTTCATATACTTTTTCGCAACGTGGATTGCACTTTACCTTGTGTTTCTTTTAAAGTAAATTTGTGATCTTTCATCTTTAAAAACTCCTAAACAACACCCATCCGCATCACCATACACTAAAAAATTAAAACACATTGAGCCATAGTAAACTCTTTGTAGGGACTACCCCCCTTCGCTTCGTTAGGAGTTAGCCTAAACGGAGGAGCTGGGATTCAGGTGACAGTACCTGGCTCATTGCTTGCCCCCAAGGCCACACTTTCCCTACTTGTAATGAGGGAACAACTTTCGAAAGATTTCTGCTACTGGTGTGCATCTCGGCGGACAACAGTCTCAATTCCTTAACTCTAGGGTTCCATACTTGTCACCCTACGTACTTCCTTTGATTGATTTGATCTGGTGATTAGGTTGATCTCTCCTGTTGGGAATAGATCTAAGGCTCCCCCTTGCTACCTTGGCTTTGGTAGTAGAAGCGAAGAGTGCCTTGGTTGGCGTGACAACCATCCATTTGGGAACTAGGGCTCTCTTGGTTCACCACTTTAGTTGCCTATCCCCTCTACCATCCTTGTGGATCCATCTATAGAGGCAACTACAAGATCGATGATAATAGGAGCCACTTAGAGTATTTTCCGGACACATTTCCAGTATTGAAAGGTATATCTTGGAGATATCCCTCACCCCTAATAATCAACTCATCCCCAAAATTTACAATAAAATATACAAAGAGCATTTGCAAAACATTCTCAAGCACACCAAGAACACTTGTATTCAGCATCCCAAAGCACTCAAATACATTGACTCCACAAGGGGAACTGGTCTTTCAATTTCAGTATTTATTTGCTTACTATCTATTTGGAGCACTTGTCTTATCTGCTTTGATTCATATCATGTTGTGGATGCCTTATTGTTAATCTATCATTATCAAGTGTTTGGGTATCTTATCATTTTGCAAGTATATCTTTGGAATTTATAAACTGTTATTGTGAATCTTGAACAAACTCCTAAACAACACCCATCTGCATCACACATTCCTAAAAAAATACAATTAAAACACAAAAGCCTTATAAACTCTTTGTAGGGTCTACCCCCCTTGGCTTCGTTAGGATTTTGCCTAAATGGAGGAGTCAGGATCAGGTGACATCACCTGACTCTTTGCTTGCCCCGAAGGCCACACCTTTCCCACTTGGGAAACAACTTTCGAAAGATTTATGCTGCTGGTGTGCACATCCGGCGAGCAACAGGCCTCAACGCCCTCCCCCTTTAGGTAGTATGGCCTCTTTAAAAAGATGAAGTTATCATCAATTTGGCATGCTTGAGCCAAGAGGAGGGTTAATACATAAGAAAATAAGTCCAAGTGGGCATAAATGAGGTGTGCTAAGATGGGTATGACAACCCTTATACACACAATCACCTCTACAAAGCATAAAAAGAAGTGTCTAGGATCCCCTAAGCCACGTGTCCTAATGGAGTCATCCCAAGAAGCATCGAACACCAACTCAGGGCATAAATGCCCAACATGATGGAGGACGTCCACCTCATCAAGGGGCAGTCAACAGAGCCACCAAGCCAATACTCCTTAAAATGAAAACCAAGAGGACCTACCATGACGAAACCACGGGTCTTGGGCCCCATTAGACCAACACGTTTAAATAAACAAGCCCCAACTTTGCCTTTACAATGAAAAAATACGCCTCCTCTCTAGCATATCTAATATGGCACACTATAGAGGATCACACTCCCATCGCCCTTTTTTAACTATATACTACAACACAAAAAAATTGGTTTGTTCAAGCTACTCTTCTAAATCACCTTGTGCATGATTGTCTAAACTTCAATAATCCTATCCTTGAGAATCCCCCTCGAGTTGGAGAAGATCAAACCTAAAGTGTAGAGAGGAGATTATCGAGGTGACAATCGGTTACACCTCTAGGTAATAGTTGTACTAGCCTTGCTCTTTGGGGCTTTAATCATATATGTTAGTTCAAGTTGTAACACCTCCAAATGCATCGGAAGCACCTTCATTAGGTTTATTGTCCATCCCTTCTTGCTTCCAACATGCCCTATACTTGAAGACAGCATCCAACCTTAAGCAGGCCTTTGGACAAGCCCAAGTGCAACTTAGCACCACATGGCACCTTCCTAAAAAGGGCATTCCTCCTTTTATGTTCATTAACTCCTTTGCTTAACACATGTCATGCTTTGGACCTCCAACTTCTGTCGAGTGTGCCCAAATGGAACAACATGGTCACATATGACCCTAAGAAAAAGCCCTCATCAAGCCAACAATAATCCTCCACGTCTTTGTGTATGCCCCAAATAATGAGAAATGCCCAAGCAAGCTAGACCAAGGTGTATTGGTTCCAAAACTCTTCCCCACAACCTGCAACAGAAACTTAAATCCAAGGATTCCCTACATTACTACTGAGGGAAGAACGTCCATGAAATGCAAAATTAAGTATGCATTTTCAAAGAGGTAGCAAGGGGAGTTGAACCTTGGTGGGAGGAATATCATCACCCTCTCTTGACCAACCAGTCATGCCCTCAATGCACCTTTTCCCATAGTGGAAATGTATGAAACCCTGTATACAACTACATAAAAGTACAACATCTATGTCTCAATGCTTCTAATTATCGAGTGTCTAACTCTATCTCTTTCATCTCCATACAAAATACTGTGGTGTCCTATCCCTAGATGCCGAAGCGTCCCTCCCCCCCAATGGTTCAGCCTGCAAATTCACGCTCCGAACGAATTCGACGCCGAAGCATTTTTCGAACCGTGCTTCCAAAAATCGGAACCTCACTTTAGTCGAAATTTTTCAGCTTCCTGCCACTGTCGGAAGCGTTTTCGCTTCGGCACACTCGAAGCTCCGACCAAAACACTTCGGCAACGAACCTCCATCGCTTCAGCTAGCGCTTCGGGAGCGCTCTGAGGTCGAACCCCGAGCGCTTCATGGGAGAGTTCGTCAAACCCGCGAAAAAGCCCGAAAAGTAAGTTTTTTGGGGGTTTTTTTTTTGGTTTTTGTTTTTGTTTTTTGGCTTTGTGGGTGGGCCCTAGGGTGTTTTTAGGGTTAGAGAGGGGAGATAAGGCAAAATATCCCCCTCTTTCTTCCTCATTGTTTCATTTGGGAGTTGGAGTGGAGAGGAAAGGAGCTCTTGGAGTCTTGGTGTTGGCTTGGTGTTGGAGGCTTGGAGCAAAGTTGGAGAGCTTGAAGAGGATTTGAGAGAGCTTGGAGGAGACAACAAAGGGTTCCATCTTCTTGCAAATCAAAGGAGATCAAAATAGGTATGCCCAAAGTGTATTTTTGTTCAATATTGTTCACAAAATGCCTTCTTTGTTTATTGTTTATTGTTGTATTTGTTTCTTCTCCTACATTTTCCCATTTCCCTCTTCTGCCTCATTCTATTGCAGGTTGTTCATCTAAAACCTGAAGAAAATGTTGTTCTTGTGGTGTTTGCTTCCATTTTTGGTTCTCATGGTGTTGGTTGGGAATAGGCGTGTGAATGAAGAAGAAGATAGTGGTCATTCTCATAGTGACCCAATGAATGAAGGAGAGGAGGGTGGTGAAGGGAGTGATCTTGAATCCGATAGTGGCAAAGCTTCATTAACCCCCTTGTGGACATTTGTCACAAAAGTTGAGGAGGGTAGAGGTGGTGGAACCTCTAAGTTTATATGCCCACATGGTTGTCGTCCAAATAAACCTTATAGTGGTTCATGCACCCGTGTGAGGAGGCATCTTTATGGGGTGTTAGACAGTGATGATAACAAAGGGTCCCTTGGTATTACAATTTGCCCCAGGATAACACAGGTAGAGAGAGAAAACTACATTAAGATAGAGGAAGTTACACAAAGAACGAATGCTAAAAAACAAAAGGTTCACTCTGATGCTTCTTCTAACTTTGGGAGCCCATTTTCATCTCCTACTTCACCTGGCGGAAGGTCCTCAACTGGTAGTGGAAGTAAGAGAACCATAGAAGATTTCCTTGATATTAATAACAGGGAGGATGTGGATGCAAAAGTGGTGAGGTTTCTTTATGCATGTGGTGTGCCATTCAATGTTCTCCACTCCCCTTATTGGCATGCCATGGTTAAAGCCATTAACAAAGCACCTGCTGGATACAAGTCCCCTGGGTATGAAAAAGCTAGAACCGTGTTACTTGACAAGGAAAAAGCAAAAGTCAAAAGAGCTCTTACACGGTTTATAGATGGGTGGTCAAATACTGGAGTATCCATTGTATCTGATGGTTGGACAAATGTTAGAAACCAACATTTGATAAATATCCTTGGTGTTTCGTCTAGTGGTGCAGTGCTTCTTGGAACGCAAGACTCCTCATCAATCATGGCCTCTTCTCAGAACATAGCAGACATCTTACTAAAAAGTATTGATGAGGTTGGTCCTGTTGTCCGCCAAACTGCACACCAGCAGCGGAAATCTTTCGAAAGCTGTCTCCCTCACTGGAAGGTGGGGAGAGGTGTGGCCTTGGGGGCAAGCAATGAGCCAGGTACTGTCACCTGAATCCCATCTCCTCCGTTTAGGAAAACTCCTAACGAAGCCAAGGGGGGCAGTCCCTAAAAGAGAGTTTCACTAAGGCTCTTGTATTTATAGTGTTTTTTGGGTGTTGTGATGCAGATGGGTGTTTTTTAGGAGTTTTTTGAGATGAGAGACAATTTAAAATTTAAATATAAGACAAGATAACGCAATCCACGTTGCAAATACAAGATGAAAGATACACTTGGACAATAAACAGATCACTTCACGTAAATATAAGCAAATACTCCAATGTTGATACTTAAGCAAGCAAAATATAAGATTAAGGACCAGTGCCTTATGGAGTCAGAAAATAAAAGTGATTGTAAACTTGACACAAGTGCTTGAAATGGAAAGTTTGTGAGAACGTTGTGCAGCTTATCTTGGTAAATTCAAAGTTTTAATTGTCTTGATTATTAGGGCTAAAACCAAGGATGTTCAAAGAGTGTCCGGAAAGTGGTTTTAAGCAGCTCCTTTAAGAGACCTGTCGGGGCCCGTCTGGAGTCACGGCGAGGCGCGCAATGCTAACCAGCCACCGTGTCGCAGATTGGGCGGTCCGGCACCTCCCCTGAGAACTGATTAAAATACTTTATGACAACGCCGGTTCGTTGGTTATGGGGGTGAAAGTTTTAATTAGATTTTCACTTGTAAATTATCAAGTCTTCCACCTTTCTGAGTACTAGCCCAACCTTTTCAGGTTGGCAGAGCATACGGGTGTAGGACAGAAACCAAGATAAATTAATTAAGGGGTGTATGAGTGGAAATTTTTATTAATAGAAAACCTTGTTCAACTCTCCGACAGAGAGCGCTCTTGACTTGGTCTTATGACCAAAGTTCAAGAGACTTGCTAAGCTTAAAATGCCTAATGCAGGGATAATGCAAAACTAAAATGCCCTCAAACAGAGGATGCTCTTGACTTGGATTTGGCCAAGTTCAAGAGACTTTGGTTTATTTTAAGAAGCAGATAAATTGTAGTAGCAGTATATCTCAGATTTGAAAACAGATTTAAACAATAAGATGATTGATCAGCGAGATACAAATGCTATCAACAACACTACTTGCGAAATAAATGAAACCGAGTAAATCTAGTATTCTACCACACAAGATTTAATCTACTAGGTGGGATTGATCTCCGAACAAGATCAACCACTAGAACCGCCTGCACTTGAGAACCTCCAGCTAGCTGAAAGCTCTGCCAAGGAAACCGACGGGGAAGGAAGAGTAACCACAAATTATGTGGTCCTGCCCTTGAGACAAATCTCAAGGATACAACTTCTGGTCGAAGGCTTTGGAAGAGAGACAAGATAATATTAGATGCAAAAATAAAACTAAACTACCCAAGAGTCGCTTTCAGGTCAAAGACCCTACTCGGGAGAGTAAGTAAATATGGAAGATAACTTGAAATGACTTATTGAAGTAAAAAATAATCTAAGAGCATGAAAAGATCTACAACTAAGCCAAACCACAAAACCCAACACTCTTCCCCAAATGGGGAAGAAGACCCAAAATGGAGGACCTCTCCACTATAAGTTTTATTTATCTTTTACAAATGCCTCAAGGGAAAATCCTTGAAAGGTCTTTAATGGCTACCTAGAAATAACTTATAAAAATTGGAAAAAATGAAGCCCTTAATGGCTTTTACAAAGGATAAGAGGGATCTAGCTTTGTTGTTTGTCCTTTTGTGTTCTTAATGGCTTCTCGTTTTGAAGCCTCTTGACTTCTACTTCCTGAAAAAAGTCTATAACAAAATAATCGCTCCAATACCCATTAGCATTAGTAATTTAAATGACAAATTGATACTAACTTATAATCCTTGATCCTCAAACTACATGTAAACAAATGATAAAACAAAAATTTCCTTTGAGATGTAAGTGCAACTATTTTGAAACTTAAACCATTTGCAAATGTTGGATTGACCAAAATGAAGTGGCAGCCACACACGTGAAGTATTAGGACAGTCAAACAAAGTTTAAAGATGGCAGCCACATGTGTGAAGTTTAAGACAATTATATGATGCTCTAATAGTCCAAAAAGGAATGTAGATGGCAACCAACAGGTTGATGGGACAGTCAACAAATAATGTCCTAGTTTGGCAACCCACAAGCGTTCATTTACAGTCCAACAAAGGTAATGACAGCCCACAGGGTGTAGATGGCAGCCAATATGTTTTCTTGACAGTCCTAAGTGTTTGAAAAGGCAGTCAACAGTGTTATATAACAGTCCTCCAACTTGCTAGATGGCAGAAATTTGAAATTATGCCAGTCCCCACAGTGATGTTTAAGTTGGCAGTCAGTAAAAACGATGTTTATGATAGTCAAGCAAGGTAAATAACAGTCCACCAAAGTTTATATGGCAGCCAACGAATCAACAAGTATGGGGTTCAATGGTTTTGCATGTTTGACAAAATTTTAAACTAGATGGTAGCTAGGAAAAAGATCTATGATAATCACTTTAAACAATGCAACTAACTATCAAATTTCAAACAAAACTAGTAGCAAATCTAGCATGTCATGAGATATGGATATTTAACTTTTTGAAATGCCAACTAGCTAGTTTAAACAAACTAACTATCAACTAACTAGATTCTAACAAAAGTAAATGCTACAAAGTAAGATCTACGATGAAAATACTAACATCTAGCTAACATCTAATCACTTGCTTTTTTTTTGTTGTTTGTTATGTTTTGTAGGGAAAGATGGGGATGGACGATAGGGGATCTAAGGGAGACAAGGAGGGAGAAAAGAGGCCAGAGGATAGCTAGGACAAAAGCTAGAAGGAACTAGATGGACGAGAGGAAAAGGAGATAAAGACAAGAAAGAAGTGGGACGAATGTAGGAGAATATGAAGACAAAAATCAAGGAGAAGTGGATCTAGGGCAAGGGCTTCAAGTGGAACACTTGAGATGGTAAAAACACCGCCTTGGAAATCCTCCGGTTAACCGGTGATATGCCGACAACGAGTGTTGAAGAGAGCACAAGGGAACAAATCCCAAGCTATTCCCCAAGGTTGAAGGAACTTCAACCTTATGGATTTCTAATCTATGGCTTGAAAACAAGGCAATCCTGGATCAAGGCTAGAGGGGCTAGAAATGGCTTAGCAAATCAAGGAAAAAACTCAAGGAGCAAATGAGAGGGCTTGAAGAAGAGAAGCCTAATGTAACCAAATTGATTTTTTTTAAATAAATTCAAGAGATGGAACCTTAGATTGAAGCCTTTTTCCAAATCCCTTAATGCTTGAGATTGACTCTAGAAAGATCCTGAAGCATGCACAAATGGTTAGAAAATGTAGGCCTTTTGAAGAGATAAAAGATGCAACCTAGCTCAAATCTCTCTTCAAACCTGTCGGATCTGCACAAGTAATCACTCATAAACACATCTTGATCATAATAGTATGCATAATAAAAGTGAGATTAGAATAGTATAAGTATTTCCGACTACAGTCTACTCCTTCTAAATCACACTTAAACCAAACATCAATGGACAACTTGTATTCAAATGCCCATCCTATGGACTTAAAAAAGCCTTCTAAGCAAATTATAGATCAAAATATGAGATTACAAGCAAATAACAAGAACAAATTCACCTTGAGATTATGAAGAAATTTCCATGAAAAGCATTTGACAACACATAGACCTCCAAAGTCGCTTTATTTCCTTAAGCCAATGGCTTTGCAATGACAAAATGACAGAGTAACTTTACATCCAAAATCCATGAGATAATAACCCCTAATGGGCCTCTCTTTATAGAAAAAACTAATAGCTAACCCTAGGTCGAATTAGCAATGATCATGGAGGTCGAATCCCAATCAATTAGTGGCTTGGCACAAGATAGAGTCAAGTTTGAGGTAGGTAAGGGCGAATAGGTGGCAAATTCGAGTGGTAGATGGCATGGGAAGTAACACCCAACTAATGGGCAAGCTACAACAAGGAAGGGCGTGATCCATGTGGAGGGGCGAGTTGGTTGTGGTAGGTTGCAAGCGAGCTCAAAAGACGGCAAGTGGCAAAGGGTAGGCATAACTCGAATCTAGAGAGAACCAAGCCAATTTGTGATTGCACTAACAAGAAAACAAACCCTAACTAAGATTCACGTGAGAGCAAGAGGATTGACGCGAGTATCTTGTAGATATGCGAGTTGGCTACGGTAGAGACATGTGGTAACGATTATGTACTAACTCGAATTTAATGGAGGCCAAGCTTACTCGTGATTATCTTGGAAGCATCAATAACCAATCCACAAACTCCAACAAGGCTTAAACACGAGTTAATGGAGATTGACGTGAGGAGTCTAGGATATGCGAGTAGGTTGTGGGGGATATACGTGGTAGCTGGTAGGTGTAACTCGAAACACAAAGGGAGCCAAGCTTTGGTGGGGTGTGGTGAGTCATGAGGGCGCCTACCACAACATAAATGCATATCAACCAACCCAATAATCAAATGCCATGTCAACAAATCGATTTTTGCATAGGGAGGGCGAATTTACTTGAGAGGATAATCTTTTGGTGACTGGATGGATGACTGGATAGGCTTGGAGTTGACTGGAATCTTCCTAAATGCTCATTGCCATGTCATTTAGCCCTTTATTTTAATCAAATTGATTAATTTTGGAGAGATTTGGATTATCTCCAAAATATTCAATTTTATTATTTTAATTAATAATTTCTCTGTAAATGACTTTTCAGAGAAAATATTAATTATGAGGCCGAATTGACATCCGAAAGTTGGGTTTAGGTGCTCCATGGGTCATGTGTGATTTTTGGCTTATGAAACGAGCCATCAAACACTAAGTTCGGACCCCGGATGACTGACATAATTACAGACTCAAATTTCTCTATTTAAACTATAGAGAAATTTAATTAAAATTTAAAAAATAATTAAAAATTAAAAACCCCAATTTCGACGCATCCGGTAAAAAAATTTCGAAATTTTTTCTGGGGGTCCTAGAGACTTATGACATGACCAAAACCTATTCTAATAGTGTCTAGTAGGTTTATACATTATAGTTGGACCCTAATAACCCCCCATGGCCAAATTTCCAAAATCGGGCATTCCAGCTTTGGAGGAAGCGGGAGAAAAACCAAGAGATTATATTTTGCCTGAAGTAAGGTATAATCTGACGATGAAAAAACTCCCTGGAATACCTTAGTTGTTTAATCCAGTCATGAGGAACCGAGCCACTCATACCCTACTAGCACACTTTGATACAAACCCCCATGGGGTCATGGTCATGTCGACTCAAAAACAAAACTGGCTAGACCCAAATATAATGAAACCCAGATACTCTGGAAGTGAACACTGATGTGTTCCAACACTGGCGGCTCAATAAGGTTTCAACTATTTGTACAAATCAATTGATAACAGGTCCTACTAATGTGATTCAAGTAATCACTGATAATGCAGCGAATTGTAAAGGAGCAGGAAAAATCATTGAGCGGAAATATACTCACATCTTTTGGTCCAGTTGTTTGGTGCACATAATGAACCTTTTAATGCATGATATTATCAAGCACAAAGAATGCACATGGATAAATGATTTGTACAAGCGAGGGAAGAAACTCATTAAATTTATCACCGGGCATACAAGGGTCAATGTCTTTTATGGCACCTACTCTAAGTTGCAATTACTTAAGCTTGCCAAAACTAGATTTGGTAGCTATTTCCTCACCTTCAGGCGCTTATTGAGGGTAAGACAAGATTTGGGTGCTATGGTGATGAGTGATGAGTGGGACGAAATTAGCACTGATAGAGATGGCATGGATGCAGCAAAGGAAACTGTTCTTGATAGCTATTTTTGGACACGGGTCAAGTATGTTTTACAGTTCACCAAGCCGATTTATAACATGCTTGGGTTTGCAGATTCTGATAGACCGGTCATTGGGGAGGTGTATGAGCAAATGGACACTATGCTAGGACAAATTAAGGACATTGTTCAGCCTAAAGATGAGAATTTGTATGATTTGATCTGTATAGAGGTGGAAAAATGGTGGGAGAAGCTGAATATTCCACTACATGCCTTAGCATATGTGCTTACACCAAAATACTATCATATATCATGGCTTTCAACCCCAGCACCAGGTGGTGAGGCAAAGAGAAAACCACACCAATATCCAGAGGTTCAAGCTGTTTATATGCAAGCATTGAAAAAACTGTACCCAGATGTTGAGGAGTGTGATAGCATTCAGCTACAGTCGAGCCAGTACATCAGTTGCACCGGTGCCTGTTGTCACACAACTTGTAGTTGCCCCTAGTGGTATCCCATCCGAGACGGTAGAGGAGATAGGAAACTAAAGAGGTGACCCAAGAGATGCCACTGTTCCCAATGCAAGATGGGAGTCACGTCAATCGAGGCACTCTTCGCTTTAGATCAAGGTGAAACAAGACCTAGGGGGAGACCCTATAACCAATCACAGATGATTGGACCCAAACAAAGGTTCCTAAGGATAAGTAAATGATGAGTTACGGAAACCAATGCAAGGTTGAGTGGACCTAGAAGTTAAAGTATGGTTGAAGGTGGTTTGAGAGATGGTTAGTGTTTCAACCAATGTATGATTTAGGCCACATAATTAAGTATAATGACAAGGTATAGTACCATGTGCTACACAAGTGGGTCCTATTTTCTTGGGATATGTGAAATCGCTTAAATTGGACCCACTAGGTGAAGTTAAGGGATGCGATTGGCACTAGAGGATATGTAATGAGTAGATCTATGGATCTAAGTTGAAATCAGGAATACCCATGTACCGGATCTAAGGTTTGACACAACTCCCAAGGAGTGCGAATTGCTTTGAGGAGGACTAGTGCCTTGTTGGATGGGCTAATGGAGTCAAAAGGTATGTCAAAGTGTAGATCGGGACACCTAGAGGTCAAGACAAGTGGGCTAATTTAGATTGTGTGGTTGGATCTTGCTAGATATAAGTTTTCATGAAATGACCCAAGTGGACCACAATCCCTTAAAACAAGGAATGCTACCCCCAAGGCAGATCGTCACAAAATGATACTCTAGACCTAGGTTTCGAGGTATGCCCGTTCCAAATCCACAAAAATCTCAACCACCCACGTCCTCAAAGTGGGCAAACTCAGTCACCCAAGGGAGTGCGACCTTGCTCAAGGAGGGCTAAAAGGTTGATAAGGTGTGTCAAATCAAGTCCAATGGCCACCAAATTGTAGATCCAAGTAGCTTAGGCATCGACCTATGTGAATCTAAAAAATCAAGTCAATCCAAGGGTTAGATCTTACTAGATTTGAGTTTTAAGGTGCCAAGAAATTCAAAAGGGGGTTTTAATCCCTTAAAATGTGGAATGATGCCCACAAGGTAGAAATCACCAAAGTAAAAGTCTGTGGGTAGGTTATCAAGTGTGTAGATTGCAAATCAAGTGGGATCTCACCTACCCATGTGCTAGATCTAACCAAACAAGCCTCTCCAAGGAAGTGCGATTTGGCTCAAGAGGGCTTTATTGCCTTGAAAAGTGTGTCAATTTTAACCCAATCACCACCAAACTATAGATCCCACTAGGGGTGGATGCTATAGAGGTGGGATTTTAATATCTCTTCAAAAGCAAGGCTAGATCTAAGTAGATCTAAGAAAAACCAAAATGAGGGTTTTGATCAATTAGGGTTTTTATGATCTAGAAATTATGGATGATTCAAGGAAGAAGAAAATCATACCTTTGGAGCATACCTAGATGAAGAGATGAATGCTAGTTGAGATGAGGATTACTTTTGCCAAAGATCAAATGGAGAATTTTTGAAGCCCTCTTGCCAAATCGATTTTTCCAAGCCACATGTGTGTCCCTCTAACCTGTCAAAACCAAGGAGCAAAGCATCAATCAATTTAACATGTTGAAGGTAGATACAAGCAAGAAAGAGATAAGCAAAGAATAGTTAGTGCAAAGACAAAACCACTCCCTGTTTAACCCAAAACGTGCTCCTCCAAGCTTGAAGGGCAAGCCTCCCCACCAATTCGCACTTGTTGAAGAAGTCTTCTCCACCTGTAAAAAAGATATGGCAAATATGCAAGATAGCTACAATAGATCCTCCAGTGCAATGAACAAAAGCATTTACAATCAAAACAACCAACATCCACTCCAACCCAAGCATGTACTCCAAAAGATAGAAATTTTATTCCAAGAGCCAAGAGCCAAAAATCTCTATATGATTTTACAATGAGAGGCTCCCTCCTTAAATAGGATGGGGAGAGAGCACAATCCTAACCACTTTTTACATGAGTGACTAAGATTAAAAGATCAAAAGATCTAATCAATGGTTGAGATGAGCTCAACAATAAAATACATGGATCAACCATAAAATATAATAATAAGTGGATAAAATCGCCCTAGGAGAGGGGATCCCACCAAATCATGATGACAAAATATAAAAATAAGCTTATGGTGGGTCCAAGGGGTAATTTTATCCACCCTTGGTCAATCCCCATAGCATAATAATAACAAAATAGTCATCAATATACCAAATCGTGCCTCTATGGACAAATCGTAGGCCTCCAAAGACCTCAGAAATCATCAGAAAGTGCCATAAGTAATGGATGTGGGCCCCGATGAAGCTGAAACTGCTGGAGAAGGTGCGGAAGACATCCCACTCACCATCACTGATCATCCCATGCCAAAACTTTGCCTCAGTAGCCCAAATCGAATTCCTCTGTAGCCATTTCTACCAATCCAAAACTGCCTCGGGAAGCGTGTACCTGTCCCAAACTGCCTCCTGGAGTGCCTGCGCTGTCAAGGTGAGGGCACCAGTGTGTCCGAAAGGGGGGTAATATGGTAAAAACAAGTGGCTAGACTACCCCCTCCATCATCAATGCCCTAGGTGAACCAAATAAAAATCATCTCTGCTCTGACAGGGTCTCCGACATACCAAAACTGCACTAGGACAGCCTACTGAGGAAAAATCATCACTGTAACTGCCCGGAACTGAAAATAGACTGTCTCATTGGACTCAGAAGGTCCAAAACTATCCAAGATGTGTACTCATACACCATATAGCTCTCTGCATGATCATATAATGTACCCAATATACCGGAACAGGCGAAATAATAATAATCTGTAAATGATCAAATAATGCTGAAAACCATAGATCATCATCATAAACCTGTATCTGATGCATAGAACCATCATGTACATGTACATAGACCATATATCATCTACCTGTGTCATCATAAGGTCCAATAATCTCATGTCCTGTGATTTGACCTTGGTCAAAATAGGTTTGACCAAGTCAATATTGACCAAATATAACTCAGACTACCATCTGAAGCTGCTGCAAAGTGTCAAAGGTTAATGCATGCTCTACAACTCATTCCAATAGCAATTATAACACAAAGTAGTCATTACTGGCGATCTAAATCCAAATATATATTGTCATTAATTATTTACATGACTCAGACTAGACTTTCAGGACCATACTCACTTCATAGCTGTGATCAATTTGCTAGTGAAGGGTGAAGGCTAAAAGTAAACTGGCTAGGCCAAAGGGTGACTGACTGACTTAACATTGTGACACTTTGGATGTGGGAAAGGGAATACACACCATAGTATATACTGAATGAGCAACAACACGGGGAATGGCAGTGTCTCACAAATGGATAAGTTGTTTAGAGAGTGCTTATTCAACTTAGGCTTCATGTCTACATCAAGTTGATCCAGGTTCATTAGGATCATTCAATTTCATTTCATGGCCTTTTTGGCCTACATAACCCTTCAGATCTCAGGTGTGCTGATAAGCACAACTAGTTGCAGCTTGCATCCAGGGCATGTTTTTCATACATATATAAGGTCAGCAATTGTTTAGATATAGCTTTTAAGAATCATTTCTTTTTGGATCTTTCTTATACTCTTCGAGGAGTATTTTTCAGCAGTTCATCGCTCTTGCCCTTTTTAGTTTCCATGGGCGAATTTAGAAGTTTCCATAAGTAGTACATGAGCTTTCAGTTTTAGCCAACAACATCTCAAGTGACTAGGGGGAGTTCGAGCCAATGCCAAACATCGGGACAACCGACCAGAATGATTTAGGCCTACAATCCAACTCACCAGAGGTAAGTTTTGTCACCAACTTAGAGCCGAGACACAATAAACAGGGAAGCTCATCCAATACAGAGGCTACAGTGGGGAAAAGATCCTCCATGCCACAAGTCAAGTAGTAAGTCAGGGTGATAAGCTAAAAGGTAGGTCATGGATGGATGAAGACACTGAGTAATGGAGCCAACACTAGCAAGCCAAGGTATGGTGGAATGATCACCTCTATTCTCCCTAGGGAGGGTAAAACCAATGAGTATGAGTAGTGAACTTCTAAGTCTGAGTAAGGACAGTAGAATATATATATAATAAGATCAACCAGGTCCACATATCTATATGATCGCCAAATCATGACACTAAGTGCTAAGACATGCCATAAGAATGAATATAAAAGCAATATAACCATAACACCATGATATACCTGCTGAGTCATATACCTGAATGCTCATCCTCTGAACCATCATCTGTCCTCTGAAACTGCTACTGTAACTCTGGGCACTACTGACTGCTCTGCATAAATGGTATAATGGCTACATCGGTCATCTCTCTGAGTGTCCTGAGACTCAGTCATGGCATGGGGACTACATATGATGTCCGAAATCTGATAGTGATCCATAGATAGCTGCTCATCTCATCATCTCAAAGTAAAGGAACTGGCTGAAAATGTGCTCTGGAATCTGAAAAATAATGTATGGTAGCCCGGCTACTATATATGTGATAACAGTGCCTTTGGGAGCAACCATGCAACTAGAGATCGAGGGAATTTGCCTTCTCTTCAGTGGTGGGACATGCATGGCACTAGTTGCCCACAGCTACAAACTATGGCAATGCGGTTGCTTTCACAGGTGGTGAACACTTCTTTAGCAGAGAGGTGGACAGTTTCATCCACAATGTCAAAAGAAACAGGTTGAATGTACAACGAGTAGAGAGCTTGGTCTATGTGCATTACAACTTGTGATTGTTGTCGCATTACTGTGAGGATCCAACTATAGACAAATCAAAGAAGATGTGGGACTACAATCCAGAGGAGGACAACTTGGAGGATGGAGCATTGGTTTTGGAGGAGTTGGAGAATGCTCTTTTGGATGAGGATGAGCGTGCTGAGATGCCACCTCCATCCAGTCACAGTGCAAGGTCCCATGGACGTGGCCCCTTCACTAGCACTCCAGCTTTAGAAGGACCTTCACAGTCACACTCAAATACACATGCTTCATCTTCACTACCACCACGTGTACCCTCACGAGGTAATCGTGGTGGTGGAAGGAGGAACTAGGAGAAATAGATTGTTTTTGCATTTTACTAGATAGGATTTATATCATAGCTCAGTTTAGTGTTTTGAACTTTTGAGACCTTTTAGTCTCCGTATGTTAGTTTAGATTCCATTATGGTACTTATAAGTTATGCTTCATGGTACATGTAGATAGCCAATTTTTGAAAACAAAACTATTTGGTACTTAATGATGTACTTCCCTGTTTGGTACTTTACTACTTAATGATGTACTTCCATAAGTTAATGATGTAGTTGTACTTCCCTATTATATGGTTCTAAAGGTTGTAATTGTATGTTTGTAATTGATAGAATCTAGATGGTTTGTATTTGTATTTGTAACATGTATTTCAATTTTCAATTCGTAACTTTGTATGTTTATAATGGAATCATGAATTATGGAATTTAGATGGCATTTCATATATTGGAAGTAGCACAAACATACATGTTTCATAAATTTTGCATCTAGTTTGGTATTCTACATGTTTTTTTGAATAAATATATATATATAAATGCTTCCGAGACGCTTCGCTTCCGACCATTTTATGAAAAATGCGCACCCGCGCTCCCGCTCCCACGCTTCGGCAAAATTGGTCCTATCATCCCATGTTATATACTATGAAGCTCCTAAATCCCACCAATGACACCTTACCTAATTAAAATTGGACTGTCTAAAAGTGTATAATATTCTCTTGTACTTTAAATTTGAAAATCTTACCTAAACACACTCCCTAATGGGTACTTCATATTTTGTAAATTTTGCCTATCACAATTATGTACTCCTATCTATCTATCTAGGGAGAGAGAGAACATGTAGAGTTCCATAATCTCCTTTTGGTACTTGCATTCTGCTCTCTTGTTTTGTGAATATTTGCATTGATGGCTAATTGTGCTTATACCCAATCACCTGGGTACTTATGTAGAATGCAGCCTAGCAATCTCCTTTGGTACTTGCATTATGCTTTCTTGTTTTCTGAGTTTATGTAGAATGCAGCCTATCAATCTCCTTTAGTACTTGCATTATGCTTTCTTGTTTTCTGAGTTTTTGCATTGCTAGCTAATTGTGCTCATACCCAATCACTTCGATGCTTATGTAGAATGCAACCTAGTTTTCAGTGCTTGTCTAACCCACATCCTAACCTTGCAGCGCTCTATCGAACTGAAATGTAATCTTGAGGCTCCAGCCATACATTGAGTCATTCTAAATGTTGCAACCTTCATACATCATCCAAAATATACTATCTATGCTTACAATGTTCATTTTGTACAAAATGTTTTAACGCCTTAGCATTTAGCTATGTTTTGAGTCCATAGGGTTCTTCCTGCCCTAGTTCATTTCTATTTTGTTAGATGTTATTTCAAGTCTTATTCACCTACTTTGGTCATCTGTGGACGTTACTATAATTACTCTTTCTTTCTGTCATCACCTCTTCAGCCTGCAAACTGTCCTTGCAGTTCACTTTTGACCCGCAACACTGTAAACAACATCTGCACAAACATAGAGGAAGTCTAATAACACAATCATGGCTGACACCGTAATAGAGACTGCAAATATACAGAAATACGGACTGTAATACTTGAATCCATTGTGTTGCTGTCTGGTTTCATCATTTCATACAGTTTTGGACCATGTACAAGCTGGTTATCTACGTTTACAATACCCAGCCCACCATGTTACCATGGCATTTCTGTGAACGGGCATCAGTTTCTTTAGTGACTAATAAACTAACAATCAATTTTTAACCCTAATTTGACAGCTTATTTGATCTTTGGCACACACTGAAACACTTTAAGTCTGCTACTAAATAGGCTCTAAAGAATCCGTCTGTATGAACTTCAGCAATATAGGATACCACTAAATATATCAATTCAGTAATACTTTTCACATCACCTTGAGAATTCCATTGTCGGCTTCCAATTTTCCAGCTGCTATAGTAGCTGCCCCAGCTAAGAAGCTAGAATGTTGAAATGTCCCTTTCATTTTCTGTAGGGACACAAACATGGCCGCAAGTTAAAAAATGCACCTCCATAGGAAAATCATTGGAATTCAATACAGACATGTAGTTCGATCTAATGCAAAACTCGGAATAGAATAGAAAGAGTATTAGTACATGGCATATAAAAGCCAAAGTAGATGGCATATAACAGACATAAATAGTCTGAATTGAGCTACAGCCATAAATAATATCTGAAGCCAGATAATAGTTCAAATACCCGACCGACATAGAGGTTTCGGGATGTGCTCATAACAAATATCCAGTGAGATCTTTCAGGGGTATCAACTGGCTGTTGATTCTGCTTGTACACAAGGTTACCGTTGTTTATCACAACCTCGAATTGCTCTCTCTCTTTCTGCAATATCAAAACTTAAAAGAAACATAAGTTCAAAGAACTAAGGTTAGATATATAAAACAACCTCTGATGAAAATTTATGTCCTGCAGAAGGTTTTCTCCACATGAAAGATGAAAAGTAAAATACCAGAATTGTTCTAACTCCTAGATTCCTAGTAAAACAATGGACAAGAAGCAGGATACCATTAAATAATATTTTGTTTCAAGAATTTTAGAAGACACGGAGAAGACCAAAGGTGAAACCTTACTGGACTAAGGTACCGGATTCGTTGCTTTTGCAATATTGACCTTGGGCAGCAATCAAGATTAATATCCCTACCATCTCCAACACCAAGCCTGCAATCATGATTAGAATTAAATTAAATTGTAGTCATTCACTGGGTTTCTCTCTGTTTTAACTTGGCAAAATACACACACACAGATGATTAACAATAGGAAATTAATCCTTTCTTCATCCAAGATTGCCTGTAACTTATCAAGTTACCTTCAATAACAACGTAACAAAGAAAAATGAGCTTTGTCCATACCACCTTAATCTATTAATTCTCAGCTTCTAAAACAATTTCCAATTATACCAATAAGTGTTTATATTTTAGAATTTGGGGTGGAGTAGCAAGTATCATTTCCCTAGATGGTAGGAGGTTGAGACAAGTGTACTGTCCAGTTTGATTTTGATGGGCATTGTTCCAAATTCGAAATAAACAATTATAAAAAAAAAAATATCAAAATTAACTGGTAGCTGATGGAAATAGAATATCAAAAATAACTGGTAGCTGATGGATGGATAACCAGTAGCTGATGCATGGATAATGGACAGTGGCAGACAACCCGTTTCACTAGAAAAAGGTGGGTGATAACATGTAGCTGACGCATAGACAACCAGTGATTACAACTACACATGAAGAAAAAGTAACGAAGAACTTGTTCGTGGCACCCCTATAGGTGTTCAGGATGGACCATTCAGCTTACATGATATAGAAATATCATAGAAAATAGGACTTTGGAAAAAACTGTTGAATCCATGATATAAAAGGTCATTCATTAAATGACGATAACCGCTCTCTAATTAAGAAATTTCCTTTCTATACAAGACTATTGTTGACTGCATAGCTCTGTTAATGCCAAAAGAAATAGCCAAGCTTACCAATAGAAAAATGGCTGTGTTGTTGCCTTTTTACACCATTCATCATAATAGTAATACAAGTTCTGCCCATAACGGTGTTGTGGGTCAATCTGCATGCACACCAAAAAAGCATTTTAAATTAGACTGGGACTTAAGAACAGTTTCTGACGGATAGCCTAGAATAGAATTAACTATCAATGAAGTTTTTCGAAATGACGACAAGCTTACAGCCTCAAGCCAATGCAGGAAGGCTAGTTGCTTGGCTTTCTCGTCCTTGGATAATCCCTTTCCGACCTGCAGAACAGATCCCTAGTATTTACTCGAAAGGCATAAACGCATGCATATTTTGGTAGGCCAAGTCCTTAATGAGATAAAACTAGGTGCCCTAGTTTAAGGCTAAATTTAGTGCCCATATATAATACAGTACTGAACATTTCCAAATTAACCTGTTGAACCACTCTAGAATATTTGCAGTAAAAGCAATTGAGAGAAAATAGGGCAAAGTAAGCATAATACTTTTGCAGCCTTTACTTTTGCACGTGACCAGCGTGAAACAGCGCAGTCCAGTTTATCATCACCAAAATAAAACTCTGTACTTCGCTTAAGTGTTACAAATTCTATTGCTTTCCACCTGTATGCACATTTTAACAGTCTCTTAATAATAATTCATATAGATAGTAAATGTAAATCCTGTAACCAAAGAAGCAACACAACACCAAAAAGAAATCCCAAAAATTATTCAACATACACAAGTCACGATTCATTCAATATACAATCATTAAAGAAACCATCAGAGCACTAGTTCCAGATCAGATAATCTCTAGTGTATTATTCAAATACGTGAACTGTATGACCTGTGTGATCGTGAAAGAGCCTCAACATGAATAAAACAGAAAAAGAACATTTATATTATGATATTTGATCTCTCATGCAAATACAAGAGAATGTTTTCCATTTATAACAATGGAAGAGGCCCAATATTAGTTTAAGAATATCTGGGCAGATAAAGATACCTACGTCAACTTACAACTAACAATAGCTAGTTGTATTGTAAAACACCAACACCCCTAGTAAGCGAAACATAGGGAGTAAACAAAGAAAACATAAACGGATCCCGGCAACAAGGCCTGCTAAAGTACCCATGTACAAATTCCCATAGGTAGAGAAAATGAGAAAAGCCTCTAGGATAAAGAGAGTCAATCACCAATACTGAAAAATGCATATTTCAAACTGCTGAGGCAATGAGAATTGAATGCATACCATCCCCCAAAAATATATTGATCCTCTAAAATAAGTCCCAACACTAAAGGTCTGATTAGGTAATCATTTGCAATTGAGAAAACATCATACATTGAGTGTCCCTATGGATGCCAATCCATCTTACCGTAGAGCATTGGTTGCTAGCCGCTACAATCGCCGAGTCAATATAGGAATCAGTGGTGTACAAGCTTCACTCCAAAGACAGTTGATCTCAATCAGAAACGGTGAATAAAAAATCATCTGAGGAAGCATCGTAGACCATCCCCCCACAATGTTGAACTAGGTGGAAAAGATGATAGAAACGGATGTCATAGTTGATGGCGCAAGTATGGAGATACAGGTTAAAGGTGGCAAAGATGTCAAACAACCTAAGCAAGAAACAATCCAACGTGGTGAGCTCCAAGATACTACAAAACAAGGTGTTACAATCCACAGAGACAAATGCCTGGTGACACTCTAAGACTATCTGCACGAGTCTACAACTTAAAGGTGCAGAACAAGAGGTACCATAAAGTGGCCCTATCTCCAAATGAATGCAAACCATGACTGGTTACATTAAGGAGACAAATGCCTAGTGACCCTCTAAAAGTATATGCATGAGTGGCATACAATCCACTACTCAAAGGTGCAGAATGAGAGGTACCATAAATAAAGGCCAATGATGGACAACAATCCTTGATATGGGTGCCGGAAAACAAGGCCATGTTAGATAGCCATTTACAATAGAGGAATCAACACATATTCATTTAGCGTATGAGAAAAATAATAATCTCAAATAGGCAAATCAATGTGGTGTGCAACCACTCATTAGAAAGAGAACAAAATGGTCTTCATAACACCTTAGTCGATACAGAAAATGGAGATTTCACTAAAGAGTTAAGTTTAAAACTCTGCCAACAACCTATTTACAATAACTTGGCAAAAAAACAACTATGCCAAAAATGCCTCCAAAAGACAAACTCCTTTTAAATGCAAAGAATGCAAAGTTTCTTGATTGTGAAAAATGTCAACCAAAAAAATAGATCCCTGGTCTCCACCATCATACACCAACTCCGCCACAATAAGGCATGGATATTAAAATGGCATGTTAAGCAACAAATAGACATTGCGAGGGTTGACTGTAGAAGAGAATCTTCCACACAAAGAGGCTTTCGTCCACACAATTTCTCCCTACCATATGCTTCCCATAAACCACCATAGAAAAAGATGAGAAAAAGTAGGTGTTTCCATAGGCCAGAAAAAGCAGATCATTGTTGTCAACATATGGAGTCACAACTAACTAAAAAGGAAGTGCATGAGGATAAGCCCACATGAGAATGTTGTTGTGCTAGTACAAATTTGAGAATGAAAAATGAAAATAGTGTTGCAATCTAAAAGAGTGTAAACAAATTAATGTAGGGATCCGAGATCTACAAAATAGAACAACCTCCCACCCAAAGTCCGGACGCCCACCACAGTAGAGACAACACGCTAGGAGAAGTTGAGTTGTGCAAGAAGAGACCGCCCTCATTTTTGCTAGTGGATGAGAGGGCAAAGGGCAGGTCTAAGACTAGGACTTGTGGCTATGTGCAAAGTAGGTGCACAACAATAGAAAACTCCACAAACCATAATCTAAAAAAAAAAAATTATATGATACATTGGCCACCCTTTTCTTTTGCTTACAAGAAAGATGTCTACATACATTGGTGTCCCACCAACATCATTTTCCAAAAAAATCTCTAATTGGATTTTTCCTTCTGTAGTGTTGTTGATTTTGAATTCCCTAGCAAGCATTCCTGGCATGTGTGACGTGAAAGACAACGAAAATAAATCCCCTTCTCCCTTCACTCACAGAGATTACAAAGAGAGAAAGAAATATTAACTTCCAAACTACATTTCCTAGGTTTTGATTAATTTATTAAGTCCTGATCATCACGAGGATTGCAAGAGAAGAACTACTTCCTCGAAAAAGTCTCCATGGTTAATACTTTTTGTAGAAATCCAAGATCAAAGAGCTCTATCATTGAAAAAATAGAGCCCTTGCAAAGCATACATATTCTACCAAATCCTTGGCCAACGCAAAAGTGGCAACGCAAGAGACTCACATAGATCTATTGTGCAAAGAGGAGGAACCTCACCTACAAATTTGAGTACATGCATCCATGAACACATGATCTGCTAAAAATGGCCTTGTGATCGTGCATCTATATGAACAAGGGTTGACAAGCACTCTAAGGCCACATGTAAAAGAAATTGCTCATTGTATGGATCACTAGAGCACATTCCATATTTGCAAAAGAATATGTGGTGCAACCAAATTTGCGGTAATATATAAATCAAACTGAAACAAGTTTCGCAACAATAATACCAGAACCAAATCTTGGATGCCAAAACTATTCAAAATATGGGCAGAGACAAAACAAAAGAGTTACAAAGCACAAAGGGTTGAATTGCTATATTATTATTACACAATAGTATATATATGTTACATGCTTGACGGTTCAAGCCAATACCGGCTAACCGATAATAGAACTGAATAACGGAATGTAACTAACACAACTTAACCAACAAGATTACTACTTCTAATACTCCCTCTTAATCTCGAGGGTTACATTCTTAATAAACACTCTCCCTTAATTATGATACTCTAATACTGCTTGTTATAAGTTGCACATAGGTGGATTTCCAGTAAGCAGTCAAGGACTTGAACAATTCGATTGTTCATCACATATGTTCGGAAGTTCACCAGGCCATTTTTGGCCCTTTTGTAAATTTGCATGACCATGCCCCACGGGGTTTGTAATAAAGTGTGCTAGCATGGTGGTCTTCGAGTGACTCAGTTCCCTAGGACTTGACAACCAAAGAAGGTATTCCAAAGAGTTTTTTCCCTTGTCGATTATGCTTTGCCTTTAGCCGAGTATAATCGATGAGTTTTTCTCCTACACCTCCAAAGTTGGAATGCCCAAAGTGGTGGTTAGGCCCTAGGGGGTTATTAGAGTCCATTTTGTAATGTTTATAAACATGCTAGACGCTAAATTTTTGTCGTTTAGTCATGCATTAGGTCCCCCGAAAGTTTCAGTCAACTCTGAGAAAAATATTTTTTTCGCAATTTTAAGCCATTTTTTAATGGTTTAAATGAAAAAATTCAAATGGTGACAAAAGTGTGATCCGGAGTCAGAATTTGGTGCAGCGATGCTCATTTTCAAGCTCAAAGCATCCCCTTTACCCTGGTTCCTGGTTTTCATATGTTTCGGGCGACCGAAACACCTCGTGGAGCAGTTTTTCCTATAAGAGCTACAAAGTGACACTTTAATGCTTAAAATGCATCAAATGCACCAAGCCAAAAATTAAAGTATTCAAAAAAATTAAATTTTGTCACATGAAAAATGAGTTGGCATGACGCTCTCTACCATTCGCGTGGGCCAGCTTTCACCCATATACCTATTTGACATGGCATTATGCTAAAGATCAAGGTGACATATTCCAAAGTGATATGGTAAAGTTTTAAGGTTGAGCGAATTGTTATTAAAAGGGAATCCGCCGTCTACCATTCGCGTGGGCCAACTTTCACCCACATGCGTATTTGACAAGGCATTATGTTAAAGATCAAGGCGACTATATCCAAAGAGTAAATCATATGGTAAATTTTTTAAGGTTAAGCGAATACACTTTCATGTTAGGCTTTCTCTCTTTCGCGTGGGCCAGCCGGCTCCTTCACGACCGCATGCGGATGTGGATTGAGGCTCAGTTAATTTGATGTGGGCACCTACCTCATTGGGAGGTGGCACAACCCACATGAGTGGCTGCAAATTGAAACAACCAACTCAACCAATCAAACATTCCATCCATTGTGGTAGGGAAACATCACGAGCTCCCTCCCTTCGCGTGAGCAACTAACTCTTTCAAACGGTTGCTTTCCTTTTTGGTCGATTTTTCCAAGTGAGGAGGCACAGCTCCATTGGCTTTGAGATAACTTACTCTACAATCTAGGAGGATAACCTCCTTAGGGTTTTACGCCCTAGATTGTTCATTGTGTGCCATAAATTGAGGAGCTTAGCTCCTGTTATCACATATATAGTAGTCGGACTACCATCTTCTATTTTTCAGATTCCAGTACACCTTTCAGCCAGTTCCCTTACATAGAGATGCTGAGATGAGCATCTATGATGGATCATTATTTGATGATGGACAACAATATATTCCCCATGCCATGACTGAGTTTTAGGACACTCAGATTTGAGGACTGATGTAGCCATTTAGCCATTTACAGAGCAGTCAGTATTGCCCAGAGTTGCAGCAACAGGTTTTCAGTGGACAGACGAGGTTCAGATTGTGTACATTCAAGTATATGACTCAACAGGTCTATTCTTGTGTTATGGTTATATTGCTTTTATACTCATTCTTGTGACATGTCTTAGCATTTAGTATCATGATCTAGCGATCATATAGATATGTGGACTTGGTTGTATCTTGATATATATATATATATATTGTCCCCACTCAGACTTAGAAGTTCTTGACCTATACTCATTGGTTTTACCCTCCTTAGGGAGAACATAGGTGATCATTCCCACCATTCTTTGGCTTGCTAGTGTTGGTCTCATTGTTCACTGTCTCCACCCATCCATTACCTTCCAGTTATGTTTTAACCCTCACTTACTACTTGACTAGTGGCATTGAGGACCTTCCCCCACTTTAGCCCCTTTGTTGGATGAGCTTCCCCTTGTTTATTGTGTCTCGGCTCTAAGTTGCCTTAAGTTATGTTGGCTAAACCTAAAACAGATAGCGCTACCATCAATACAATGTATGGAAATGAAATGTATATCTTGTGAAATAAGCCCATTGATGTAACAAGTGTTTCTGAACACACGTGAATGCAAGGCAAACCTAATGAAACTAGCTTTGAAATGAAATGTGAAATGTAAAGCCCATGTAACAAGTGTTTTTGAACACACGTGGAGCATAAAGCCTAATATATATGTAAATCTATGCAATGTGTTTCTAAACACACATAGATCAAAGGCTATAGAAACTCAAAGGCCCAAAAAAACAATGGTTCTTAAACTCTATATCTAAACGATTGCTAGCCTCATTTGTATTGGCATGGATTGTGAGCATTTGTAAAGGTGAATAAGCACCTTTGAAAGTAACTTACCCATTTGTGAGACACAGCCATCCCCTGTGTTATTGTTTGTCCAGCATACGCTAGAGTATGTATTCCCTTTCCATATCCAAAGTGTCACAATTTCAAGTTAGTAGTCATCCTTTAGCCTAGCATTCAGTTTCAACCTTCACCCTTCACTAGCAAATTGGTCACAACTATAAAGCGAGTATGGTCTTGAAAGTCTGGTCTGAGTCATAATAATAATTAAAAACTCTATATATTTAGTTGGTAGATCGCCAGTGAAATGATTACTTCCTATTATTATTGTTACTTGAATGATTTGTAGAGCATGCTTTAACCTCTAACACTTGCAGCAGTTTGATGTTGGCCCGGGTCTTTTTATTGGTCATGTTGACTTGGTCAAACCTAGTTTAACCAAAGTCAACTACAGGACATGAGGTGGATAGACCCCAGATGATGCAGAGATATGATATATGGTCTAGTACAGGTCACCAGGTGGTTCTATGCAGTGATTACAGGTTTATGATGATGATTTGTGTTTTTCAGCACTTTTACAGATTATTATTATTTGGTCTATCTAGGCTTGTTGGATATTTTATATGATCTTGCAGAGATCCATTGGGTGTATGAGTACACACCTTATATGGATTTGGGCTCTCTGATTCCAATGAGACAACCTGTTTTCAGTTCCCGACAATTACAGTGATGATTGGCCTCAGTTGGCCATTCTGGTGCAATTTTGCCATATCAGATGGCCTGTCAGAGCAAAGAGAAGATTTGATTGGTTCACCTAGGGCGTTGTATGAGGACGGGGTGGTCCAGCCACTTGATTTTACCATTATACCCCCCTCCCAGAGAGCCTGGTGGGATCTATTGGACAGCGCAGGCACTCTAAGAGGTAGTTTGGGTAGGTTCACATTTCCCTAGGCAGATTAGAAATAGCAAAAATGACTACTGAAGAATTAGATTTGGGCTACTGAGGCAAGGGATTGGCATGGGATGAGTTTTGATAATGAGTGTGATGTCTTCCACACATTCTCCAGCAGTTTCAGCTTTCAGTGGGACCCACACCCATCTCTCTAGCACTTTATTTGGTTTTCTGGAGCCTTTGGAGGCTCATGACTTTCCCAGAGAGGCACGATTTGGTGCTTGTGTTAGTCATTCGATAATATTGTGTCATGGGGACACACTAGGGAGGCTAGACATGACCCCCTAGACCCACCATGAGCTAGTTATTATGTTTTATCATTGACATTTGGTGGGACCCCCTCTCCTAGGGTGATTTGGTCCATTGATATGTTATATTTTTATATTGATCCATGTACTTTATGTTGAGCTCATCTCAACCGTAGATTATAACATTTTGATCTTTTAATCTTAGCCATCCATTCAAAAGGTGGTTAGGATTTTGGTATCTCTCCATCCTAGTTAAAGGAGGGAGCTTATCATTGTAAAGGGACTTTTGGCTCTGGATTATTGGAATAGAAAATTATTATTTCATCTACTTGTCTTGTGGTGGTGAATGCTATTAGGGTTCAACTGTTTGTTCTTCCTTTGCACTGCGATATTGGAGATTATCTTGCTATCTTTTTTGTTCTACGTTTTTCTCATCTACATGTGGAGGCCGAATTGCTTCAAGGAGGACGCATTGGTTGGGGAGACTCTCCCTGCTTCTTCTTTGGGTTTCTTCGTTGGTTACAGGGAGTATTACTGTCTTAGTACCTTCTACTTTCTATTATCATTGCTTATTCGCTTGTATTTCCTCCATTCTTGCTCAATCTGATTGAATCGATTTTCCTTGGCTTGACAGGAAGAGGAGGGCGCACGTGTGGAGCTGAGCATCTCATTGTGGCAAGAAAAATCAACAATTTCTCATTTGATCTCTACGGGAACATTCCTCAACAACATGGCAAGCACTTCCATCATACAGGTATGATCTCAAGGTAAATTTCTCATTCCATTAGTTTACCCATCTGTCAATTTCATTTAAAACCCTAGCTAAAATTCTTTGGAAAATTCTTTTGATCAAACCCCTTGATCAATTGGCAAATCACATCTGGGTTTTTGGCCTAGTAATATTTCCAAGGTGGGTTCTCAAGGGTGTCACCCTTGGGGACTCCATTGGCCCATTTATCAAGGCACTGGCCTCTCTCCTACCGTCACGACATTCTTGGCTTGCCCATTTTTCCTGTGGTTTGATCCTTGTTTGGTTGCTTGCACACTTTGACATTGTCATATCCCTTCATCAAGCATAGCTAGAAAGCCCCAACTATCAAATCTACATTTTGGGACACTTTCCCTGTTTTAAGGGTCACGTTTCCCAAGGCAATTAAATTTGACCATTTTAAACTAGCTTTGAATCCTGGAATCATACTTGACCTCTGAATAACTGTGCTTAAGATCTATTCATCAAGTCATATCATCTCTAAGCCTCCACAGTGTCTCAGTCTCCTTAAATCTAGGGTTCCATACCAGTCACCTTACGTACCTCATTTTGTCTGATCCGATCTGGTGATTGGGTTGATCTCTCCTATCGAGAGTAGATCAGGGTCTCCCCCTTGCTGCCTTGGCTTTGGTAGCAAAAGCGAAAAGTGTCTTGGTTGGCGTGACAACCATCCATTTGGGAACTAGGGCTCTCTTGGTTCACCACTTTAGTTGCTTGTCCCCTCTACCATCAATCTGGATCCATCTTTAGGGGCAACTACAAGATTGGTGATAACAACTCCATTGTAGAGGATCTGAGCATTGAACCGCTGCTCTTGTAATTTGTTTAATCGAAATAAAGTTGAAAGGCTTTGGAGGCCATATGTTGTGCAACTGTCTCATTGGATGTATGTTTTGTTGAAGTTCTTAGGTGATATCTTACTAGTCACTTGTCATTTTGCAAAAAATATTCTGTGATTATCTAGCTTAGATGGCCTTTGTGCCGATAGTGTAAGCATTCATCGTTTTGATTTGCTTATAAATGCTTGATTAGTTAGAGATAGTGAAGCAGCAAGTGTATTCATTTGTACTAAGGCCCTTCAAATCTCTATTAATTGTATATTCTAGATTTAATCCCTCCATTTTGCAAGTGTTTGTGACAGTGCAGGACAAAGTCTGAGGAAGGAGAAAAGATCTTAGTTGCATCCTCACCCACCTTAGATGATTGATTACCTTGGACTAATTATCGTTGGGCTGCAGGCATATTGGGTTCTTTAATCTTTCAATATCAAAGTTGGTTTTGTGCTCCTTCTACACTATAAATCTAAATTTTCCTTCGTCACTTAGTTATTGTTGCTTAATGAAAGTTAGAGCTGCATTTACATATCAATAGCTTTTTGTCATTAAGCATACAAATATCAAATCTAGATTGCTTTCAAAGTTCATTTTTAAACTAGATCTAAGCACACAATTCTTTATACTTGAAGTAGGCATTCTTCCTGAAATTTTTCCAAGTATAAAATCTAAAATCTCTTTTGTATTTTATTTGATTAACCCACCAATTTCTTTGTCGTTAACTTGCTGGTTTTTAGCAGGTCCAACAAAAAAGGGAAGAAAACACTGGCCAATTTTTGCCAGAAAGTGCCAAAAACACTTCCCGAGGACCCTATCTCACCAACTCTTCACTCTATAAATTTGTAAGCTCTTAGATCCTAATTTAAAAGGACTAAGAGGCACTTCTTCCAGCAAGCATCGTAAAAATTAATAAACGAGAGCAAGTGGGCTACACAACGCCCACATCCCATCCCCCCTGGGGGATTCGCGTGTTCCTTTTTCCTGGCGTGAATTTTTCTAACATTTTGTCCAAGGTGTATACTTTGATTAGATAGTTAATTTTTGTATTATTTTCATTAAATAGAGCCAATCTCATTGCCACGAAGTATGCTCTCACCTCCACCCAAAGGCATCGTCGATTAATGGAGGTTGATCAAAAACTAACACATAGATTTGGCAGGTTTATTTGTTTTATGTAAGTTATTGATTTAATTTCATATACTGCAAGCACTAAAAATTTGAACGAATATTCCGTTATTTCTCAAAGTATGCTCTTTCCCCTCTGGACACTGGTCCCGGGGAAGCCAGAAAAGAGTGCAACTCATTAATTCTCAAACATTTAATAATTACTCACATTAATAAAATTAAGAACCCTCAAGATAGTGAAAATTCGGCACTCGAACATTGAGTAAACGCGTGGGGAAATTTCTCAAGAGAAGCAGGAACCACTGGAGAGCGACCTTAGGGCACCATTAGACTACATCCTTGGTGTAGTGTTGAACACGCCCTCGAGACTCTGCTCCAACCCACACGTCTTTGTGAGGAGCCACCTTTGCCCAATTTCCGGACATTACTCCCTGTACCTCACGGTATATCGAGAGCTTCCATTTTCCCCTCTAATCAACTCACCCTAATAATTCCTAAAATTGACCAAGAACACAATTCCAAAACATTTACTTTCACAACAGCATTTAATTTGACTCCACGACACTGGTCTTTGATTTTGGTTATTTACTTTTAAATAATATCTTGTCGTGATACTTGTTGTCCACCAAACTGCACACCAGCAGCAGAAACCTTTCGAAAGCTGTCTCTTCACTACAAGTGAGAGAGGTGTGGCCTTGGGGGCAAGCAATGAGCCAGGTACTGTCACCTGAATCCCAGCTCCTCCGTTTACGCAAAACTCCTGACGAAGCCAAGGGGGGTAGTCCCTAAAAAAGAGTTGTCTAAGGCTCTTTGTGTATTTATGTGTTTTTTGATGTAGTGATGCGGATGGGTGTTTTTTTAGGAGTTTTTTAAATGAGAGACAATTATAAAGATTAAAAGTAAGACAAGATAACGCAATCCACGTTGCAAACACAAGATGAAAGATACACTTGGGCAATAAGTCAATCACTTTTCACGAAATATAACAGATAACTCCAATGTAGATATTTAAACAAGCAAAATATGAGATAAAGGACCAGTGCCTTATGGAGTCAAGAATTAAATGTGAATTGTGAAAACTTGATACAAGTGCTTGAATTGAAAGTTTATGAAAACGTTATGCATCTTATCTTGGTAAATTCAAAGTTTTAATTATCTTGATTATTAGGGCTAAAACCAAGGGTATTCAAAGAAAGTCCGGAAAAGATAATATCAAGTGCCTCCGTTCAAGGACATGTCGGGCCACCCAGTGCTCTAGCCAGGCCGCGCAATGCAAGCCAGCAAACTAGAGGCTAAACATGGAATACCGGCGCCCTCACTAAGAGATTACCCACTGAAATTATCTTATCGATCAACTCCGGATTGGTTGGTTATGGGGGTGAAAGTTTTAATTAGATTTTCACTTGTAAATTAACAAGTCTTCCACCTTTCTGAGTACTAGCCCAACCTTTTCAGGTTGGCAGAGCATACGGGTGTAGGACGGAAACCAAGATAAATTAATTAAAGGGTGTGTGAGTGGAAAATTTTTATTATTAGAAAGCCTTGTTCAACTCTCCGACAGAGAGCGCTCTTGACTTGGTCTTATGACCACAGTTCAAGAGACTTGCTAAATTAACAATGCCTAATGCAAGGAAATGCAAGAAACTAAAATGCCCTCCGATAGAGGGTGCTCTTGACTTGGATTTGGCCAAGTTCAAGAGACTTTGGTTTATTTTAAAGAGGCAAACGGATTGTAGAAGCAGTATATCTTAACTTGAAACAAGATTTAAACGATAGTATTGATCAACAAGATATGAATACCACTAACAATAATATTCGCAAGGTAAATAAATCTAGTGTTCTACCACACAACTTTAATCTACTAGGTGGGATTGATCCCCGAAACAGGATCAACCACTAGAACCGCCTGCACTTGAGAACTTCCAGCTAGCTGAAAGGTCTGCCAAGGAAACCGACGGGGAAGGAAGAGTAACCACAAATTATGTGGTCCTGCCCTTGAGACGAAATCTCAAGGATACAACTTCCGGCTGAGGGCTTTGGAAGAGAAGCAAGATAAAATTGCGAAATAAAACTAACTACCCAAGAATCTCTTTCAGGTTCAAGACCCTACTCGGGAGAACATGGGGGTAAGTGAATATGGAAGATAAATAACCAAATGACTTAGTGAAATAAAAACTAATCTAAGAGCATGGAAACATAAACTAAGTTAAACCAAACCACACGACCCAACACCCTTCCCCAAATGGGGAAGAAGACCAAAGAAGAGGAGGCCTCCTCCACTTGAAACTTTTATTAAACGGTTACAAAATGCCTTGGGTTTGAAACCTTGCAAGGTCTTTCGAGAAAGAAGTAAAGATGGAAATACAAGGCTAGCTCTTTATAAGCTTATTACAAAGGATAACAAGATTTTGTAATTTTGATCACTCCTTATGGAGTTCTTGTAGTACTGCTTAGATCTCCCTACTTCAAGGTTTATCGAATGTCTTTCTCTCAAATGACCTACACAAGATCATAACATCTCAACAAGGCACCCGTTATTCTGTTAATCAAATCAAATAGGATATGAAAACTACTAAGTCTAGTATAAAAATTTAAAGCCTAAAACATGAGAAAATGAGATTTTTTGTTTGAAAAAGTTTATATGGGAAAATGGACCAGCGAACAAAAGTTGCCTAAAACTCACTAAAAATGAGATTTAAACTATAAAAAATTTTAAAAGAAATTTGTATAAAACTTCTATCTTTTGAATGAGGAAAGAAAACTTAAGTGCGTGCAAGCCACATGCAATATTTCACTACCCTATATGCTCAATCAACCTTTCAATATGCAAGATCTAAACTTTTGGTATGAGATCTAACTATTATGGAATGCAAATAAGAGATCTAAAATAAAACTTTAAAATTTTTTATGAGATTTTAAATATTTCAAGAAACTAAATGCAAATCTATAAGAGAGAAACTATCACTAACTCTAACCAACTATTTAAAGTGCAATGATTCGATGCTTGAAGGGGCAGCCAACATAAGTGTTATAACAGTCCTCTAATAATTCATAATGGCAGCCAACACAAGTCAAACAAAACAGTCCTCTAACAGTTCATATGGCAGCCAACACAAGTGTTATAAAAATGAATATCACTAAGCTCGAAACAAACTTAAATACTAACTAGCAATTAACTAAGTATGAAAATTATACTAACTACTTGCTAATACCAACACTTGTTTGTTTTTTGTTGTTTTGTGAAGTGTTGTAGGGCAAGATGGGGATGGACGGTAAGGGATCTAAGGGAGACAAGGAGGGAGGAGAGAAGCTAGAGGATAGCTAGGAAGAACTAGATGGACGAGGGGTAGAGGAAAGGCTTGGAAAATAAGAGGAGCGAGAGAGAGAAGGTAAGGAAGGGCGAATGCTAGGAGAGGGATACCGAAAGTGAAGTGGGACGAAAGCTAGGATGAAAGAAATGACAAACTTGAGGTAGGACGAATGGGAAAAGATGAAGACAAAGCCAAGGAAAAGCAGATCTAGGGCAAGGGCTTCAAGTGGAACACTTGAGATGGTAAAAACACCGCCTTGGAAATCCTCCGGTTAACCGGTGATACGCCGACAACGAGTGTTGAAGAGAGCACAAGGGAACAAATCCCAAGTTATTCCCCAAGGTTGAAGGAACTTCAACCTTATGGAGTTCTAATCTATAGCTTGAAGACAAGGTAATCTTGGGTCAAGGCTAGAGGGGCTAGAAATGGCTTAGCAAATCAAAACAAAAATTCAAGGAGCAAAGTAGAAGGCTAGAAGAGATGTAAGCCTATAGTAACAAATAACCAAAAATGTATTTTAGAAGTTTGATGGAGAAGATCTAACTCTCTTTGTTTCTCAAATCAAAAAAGTTAAAGCTCCTTTGGTCTCGTTTATGGAGTGAAGATATACCTGCAATAACCTTAAGCATGAATAATATAATTGAAACAAAACATTCAAGTGAAAAGATCTAGATACATGCTACTTGTGCTAGATTGTTAGCCATCATGAACATGTTCTACAACTTAAGAGCCTCAAATGAAATGTAAAACAATATCACCTCAATATCAAGTGAAGCAAGCACATCAATAGCCTCCACGTTTTTGACCTCCAAAGTCTCAACTTTATTTTCAATTAAAAGCGTTTACAATTTTATCAGAGCTTCGATGCACAAAAATCCATGAGATAATAGCCCCTAATGGGCCTCTCTTTATAATAAAAGACTTTAGAAACCTAAGCCTAAACCCTAAATCGAATTGGCAATGGGAGATAGGTCGAATTCCAATCAATTAGTGGCTTGGAGAGAATGGACATGGCCAAAGTCGAGTTTATGGTAGGTGAGACTGGCATGAGGTGGCAAGGACTCGACTTTGGGAGGAGGAAACAACGAATAAGCATGCCACAACAAGGAAATGCGAGCTAGGGTATGAAGGGCGTGATCCATGTGGGAGATGCGAGCTAGTTTGATGAATGCCAAGTGGAAAGGTAGGTACCAATTCGAGCTTTGAGTGGGAGCCAAACAAATCACCAACCAATACGAGTTCAATCAAGGGAATGGCGTGAATCTAATGGGGATTGACGTGAGGATTGTAGGACATGCGAATTGGATGAGGGATGGTGTGTACTTGGTAGGTAAATGCGAGTTGGATTGAGCCAATAAATTGGTGTTTGCATGGAGTTTAACCAATAGATAAACCCCAACTAGGATCCACGTGAGCCCAAGAGGAATGACGTGAGGATTTTGAGGATATGCGACTTGGTTGTGAGGGAGACACATGGGGGATGGTAGGTGTAGATTCGAATTAGCACAAGGAGCCAAGCTTTGGTAGGTGTGGTGACTCATGAGGGCGCCAATCTAACACAAATGCATAACCAACAAACCACTTATCACATGACAACTCACAAACTCGACTTTGCATGAAGGAGGGCGAACTTGTTTGAAAGGATAAACTTTTGGTGACTGGATGGATGACTGGATGGGCTTGGAGTTGATTGGAATCTTCCTAAATGCTCATTGCCATGTCATTTAGCCCTTTATTTTAATCAAATCGATTAATTTTGGAGAGATTTGGATTATCTCCAAAATAATCAATTTTATTATTTTAATTAATAATTTCTCTGTAAATGACTTTTCAGAGAAAATATTAATTACGGGGCGGAATTGACATCCGAAAATTGGGTTTAGCTGCTCCATGGGTCATGTGTGATTTTTGGCTTATGAAACGAGCCATCAAACACTAAGTTCGGACCCCGGATGACTGACATATTACAAATTATTATTTCTCTATTTAAACTATAGAGAAATTTATTAAATTTAAAAAATAATTAAAACCCAAATTTCGACGGACCCGGTAAAATTTTTTCGAAATTTTTTCTGAGGGTTTTATGGACCTAGGACATGACCGACACCTATTCTAACAGTGTCTAGTAGGCTTATATACATTAGTTGGCCTCTAATAACCCCCCATGGCCAAATTTTCAAAATCGGGCATTCCAGCTTTGGAGGAGCGGGAGAAAACCTCATCGATTATACCTCGCCTTAAGCAAAGCATAATTGACAAGGGAAAAAACTCCTTGGAATGCCTTAGTTGCTTAATCCAGTCATGAGAAACCGAGGCACTCAGATCCTACTAGCACACTTTTATTACAAACCCCCATGGGGCCATGGTCATGTCGACTCAAAAAACAAAACAAGCTAACCACAACTGGCTAGCTACAAAATGCCGGATCATCTGATACACTGGAATCAAACATTCATCATGTTTGTCAAATGGCGGCTCTCCAGAAAATCCAACTATGGTACAAAAAGTTGGTAACAATACTTATATTCATATTTGTTGTGTGTTGTCCGCCGAGATGCACACCAGTAGCAAAAATCTTTCGAAAGTTCTTTCCTCACTGATAGTGGGAAAGTTGTGGCCTTGGGGGCAAGCAAAGAGCCAGGTGCTGTCACCTGATCCCGGCTCCTCCGTTTAGGAAAACTCCTAACGAAGCCAAGGGGGGTAGTCCCTAACAAAGAGTTGTCTAAGGCTCTTGTTTTTAGATGTTTTTGGCTATATGGTGTGAATGAGTGTCGTTTATGAGTTTTTATAAAATCAACACAATAACAAATTAAGCAATCCAAGTTGTTGTTGCGAAACACAAGATAAGATAAACAATATATATGATGACTGAATTTAAAGCATCCACAAGAAATAAATCACTGATATATGAAAGTCAAATGGTCCAAATTAGGTGATGCAAAAAATGAGTTTCAAGACCAGTTCCAATAATGGAGTCGAGGAGTGTGTTGGGGATGCTGAAATACAAGTCTCAAAGATATGTTCGTGAGATCGTTTTGCAATGCTCTTGATAAATTTTATTGTGTATTTTAGAATGATCTTGATTATTAAAGGTGAGGAGAATTTCCAAGCGATACGCAAGGTACTGGAAATCTGTCTGGGAATACTCTAAGTGGCTCCGTTCGAGGACATGTTGGACCACTCAAGTTTTCAGCGAGGGGTTCAATAACTAACGAGTCACTAAAAATGGGATATGGCTACCTAGCGCCCCCACTTGGAATTTCGCCACTTTCGAGTATTTTATCGATCAACGCCGGATTCGTTGGTTATGGGGTAAAGATTTTATTATGATTTAAATTGGATCAATGTTAACAATTAAAAAACCAATACCATTTATGAGTAACCCAACCCCTCAGTGAAGGGCATAGCATACGTGGTATGGAAAATAGTAAATTCCAATTTTAGGGGAGATCGTGAGTTGTGAGCGTTTTATTAGAGCACAAAAACAAAGCTCTCCGACAAAGAGTGCTCTTGATCCACCTTATGGTGAGATTCAAGAGTCTTATCTAATCTAGTATGAAAAATACAAGATGCAACAATGCTCTCCGATAGAGAGTGCTCTTGACTTGTCTTATGACAAGTTCAAGAGACTTTGTGTTCTTTTTATGATTGAACAATTATAAACAAGATACACAAGAAGTGAATCAAATAAAATGCAAAAAATATAATCTAGCAATTAGTGGAAATGAAACTACTTGCAAAAATGGAAAAGCTTAATCTAGCAATTAGTGATCTACTTGCAAAAATGAAATCTAATATAAGAATGAAACAATCAAAGAACAAAGACTATACAAACTCCCCCAAATGGGGAAGTTGGGTGTGGGAGCCTTAAATCCCACTTGCTCTTTTTATTAGATATTACAATACTTGGGATTTTAACCCTTGAAGAGAACTTGAGAAAAATAGAAGAAGATTATGAAGCTCTTAAGGCGTTTTTTTAGTTCTCTTGGTTTTGCACTTCTTGTTTGGAGAAAAATTTCTTGGTTTTGTCTTCTTCTTGTTTTTGTCTTCTTGATCTTTGCTTCTTCAAGTTTTTTGCTTCTTGATCTTGATTGTTCTCTTCTTCAAGCACCCACAACAAAGCAAACTTCAAGTACCCATTATTCATTAGTTAATCAAATCAATAAAATTGAAACTAATCTAAGATCTAAAATCTAGAAATGGAAACTACTTAACTTTGAAAACCAAACTTTAAAATGCAAATGCAAAGAATAGATCTAAGATGCAAAGTTAAATGAGATATAATGCAAACTTTTTAAAGGAAACTAGATGCAAGTTACAAGTTAAAAAATGAACTAAGATCTAAGCATGCAAGCTAATAATGCTAACTCTTTAAATAACTTAAGCTCTTAATGAAACTTGAACCAAAAGAAGAGAGCAAGGGAAGGTAAAAACGAAGGGAGAAGAAGGCAAAGAAGGTAGGGAGACGAAAAGGTGAAGGAGAAGGTAAGACGAATGGAGAAGAAGGAGGAAGAAAAGGTAAGATGAGAGGAAGGAGGAAGAAAGAGAGGGAGGACGAATGGAGAGAGGCCAAAGAAGGAAAAACGAAGTGATGATGGATCAAAAGACGAATGGGAGAGGGAGAGAGCTAATAGAAGATCAACGAATGAAGAGAAGAGGAGGTGAAGAGAAACAAAAAGGAAGAGGAAGAAAAACGAAAGCAAGGAGGAGAGAAAAAACGAGAGAAAGGAGATCAAGCAAGTCAAAATCAAAGGACAAACTTCAGGAGGTTTAAAGCTTGGAGAAGAATGCTTCTTTGAGGTTTCCACAACTTTAAAAGGGTAGATCTAGTAACCAAGTAACCAAGTAACCAAAGTTGTTTTGAATTTTAATGGGTGATGGATGAGAAAGATCCCCTTATGGCTAAGTTTCTTGACTTGGAGATAGAAGCCTTGTAGATCCTTTAAGATGAAAGTGTTAAATGATAAAAGCTCTTGTTTTGTGAATAAGAAGTTGGACTTCAACCCTTTCTCCACCTTTGGTGATCCCTGAAAAACACCACACTCAAGAAACAAATAATGATCAAGTGCTAGAATACTAAATCAAACAAATATCCAAAAAACATTAGTATAACGACTACGTCATGTTCGCTCTAGATATTTGAAAGACCTTGCATAGATAATCAACTTAAAGACAATAAATGATTAACCTTATGTGCTAGATTTATAGCCTTCTAAAGCTAGCAATGAACATATACTTGCAAAAGAGAGAGTAGGGTTGAGAGAGATATCACCTCACACAAGATGAAATCACAATACTAAAAGACCATGCATAGACCTCCAAAGTCGTTTTTATTCCAATTTCAAACAAATAGAAGCATTACAATTTTGGCAGAGTTCTCTTGCATATTCTCCATGAGAAACAATGGTGCAAGGCTCTTGACTTTATACAAAAAGAGACAACCTAAACCCTAAATCGAACTTGGCATAAAAAAGGAGCCAATTCCAATCAAGGAGAATTCAAATTGCAATCAAAGGGTGGCTTGGAGTTGAGATCCAATAGCTAACTCGAGTTTGTGGTAGATAGGAGTGGGGAGGTGGCCTCCACCTAGGAAAGGCACCCCCCACTCTCCATTGGAAACTCCTTCAATCCAATACGTATGTGCCAACTCATGAAGTCGTGAAGCATGCAAAGGAAGGCGTGAATCCATCAAGGAGAAGCTTGGAGCTCGAGTTTATGATAGACATGAGTTTGTTAGAGTTGGATCTTGTGATGTGGCCCCAATTTGAGGAGGGCACCTACCATATAATTAATACACATCCAACAAACCATTAATTGCTTGCCACATAACCCAATTCGTGAGCCATCCAAAAGAGGGCGAATTCCTTGATTGAAGATGATTGAGGGTGACTAGATAGTTAACTGAATCCACTTGGACTTGATTGGAATCTTCATAAATGCCTCATGCCATGTCATTTAGCCTATTTATTTAATCCAATTGTATTATTTTGGAGAGATTTGGATTATCTCCAATTTAATATTTTTTTATCATTTTAATTAATATTTCTCTTTTATTGATTTTTTTGAGAAAATATTAATTATGAGGCTGAATGACTGTCCGAAACTTAGGATAAGTGGGTTTGGGGTTTACCTGAGATTTTTGGCTTAGGAATTAAGCCTCCAATCTTTTAAATCCACCCCCAAACCACATAATTATTACAAATTGAAATTTTCCAATTAAATATTTGGAAAATTTAATAATAAAATAATAAAAAATAAAATTATCCAACGCGTCTGGTAAAAAAATTTCGGACAACGTTTTAACACAACAAGGGACCTAGGAAATGACCATCTAACATACAAATAGTGTCTAGTAAGTTCATATACATCAGTTGGACTCTAATAACCCCCCAAGGCCCAAACTTTCAAAATCGAGCATTCCAACTTTGGAGGAAGCGGGAGAAAACCTCGTCGATTATTGCTTGGCTATAGGCAAAGCATAATTGACAAGGGCAAAAAACTCCCTGGAATACCTTAGTTGATAGTCAAGTCTTGGGGAAACGAGCCACTCAAACCCCTACTAGCACACTTACTACAAAGACCCCACGGGGCATGGTCATTTCAACAGAAAAACAAAACTAACCAGCCAAAATTGGCTAATCACCACAAACTGAACCCATGATACTCTGGAAGTGAACATTGATCATGTTCAAACACTAGCGGCTCAATGGAGGTTCAACGTACAATACTGCTTAATTATCTTTATTTTGCAATAGTCTTGATCAAATGTTTTAACTCCAAAAACTCCTAAGTAACATATCTCATCCAGAAGAATTAAGTATCTAAAGCCTTAGTAACATTAATAGGGTCTACCCCCTTGGCTTCGTTAGGAGTTAAGCCTAAACGGAGGAGTCAAGATCAAGTGACAGAACTTGACTCAGAATTGCCCCCAAGGACGCACCTAGCAACTTGAAGATTTTTGCTACATTAACCCCAGGTGCGTAAGAGGCGGAAACACTGCTAAAATGCAAATCTCACAAATACAAATGCTTGCTAGTCTATGTCTCGGTCGGCCAAGCTTACAAACACTTAACAAAATTTTATGAAATAAACACTCTCTCTTAATTATGATACATTCCTAATAAACACTCTCTCTTAATTATGATACATTCATAATAAACACCCTTAATTATGATACTCTAATACTGCTAAAATGCAAATCTCATAAATGCAAATGCGTGCTGATCTATGTCTCGACCAAGCTTACAAACACTTAACAAAATTTTATGAAATTAAATTAGCTTCAAATTAGGCTGCTCATGTTCAAAAATAAGATGTTTGCCTGGATCCCAAACCTGATGTTGTTGTTGTCCTCCTGCCTTGCTTTCAAAAGTATTTTCAGTCAACTAATCTTTGTGGTTAACTGTCTTCTTCGTCTCATTGTGTCTTAACTCAAAAAACTTTGTCAAACACTTCCATAATTCTTCTATCTCAATGTTTAGCTCTATTCCTTGCAAGTGCATGTTGCTTAACTTCATTTCCTGCGGCATTTCTGCAATGCTAATTTCAACTTCTTGAAAAATAATGTTTTCAGATTCTTTATCTATTGCAATCTTCTTATTCAAGTCTTCACAATTCCTTGGATTTTCTAGCCATTCTTCTAGCATTCTCAACTCTTCATCATAATCTATTAGCACTACATCCAAGTGTTGTTCTTTCTCAGTACCTGCATAATCTTCATACAAACACAAATTTTTAGTTCCAAAATCATGAGATTCTTTGGTCTCAATTGATGCGTCAAGCATCTTTTCCATGTGTTGGAATGAACTCTCCAAACACTTTACAAAATCTTCACCTTATTTCTCATCAAATACGGCTACACGGGCAGTTTTATCTTCAACTAAATTGTCATCAGCAAAATTTGTTCGGCTCACTAAGTTAATGTCATCAGCGATATCTATTATTAGATTCACCAAAGTTTCTTCATCATCACAGGCTACTATAATGGCAGCTTTACCAACAACTTCATCATCCACTGGTGTATCTACGCAGTGGGATTCACCTTCCTCTTCATGCTCTGTGGCACACGCAAGGTCTTCAATATTCTTCTCCTCTACTTTATCAAGGAGTTCTTCGACTTTCTTATCTTCGTCTTCTTTCTCTTTCTTTCCTTCTGTTATCACCAAACTTGTAGTTGTCCCAAATGATAGATCCAATACAAAATGGTAGAGGGGATAGGCAACCAAAGAGGTAAACCACGAGAGCCTCGATTCCCAAAATGATTGGTTGTCACGCCAATCGAGGCACCCTTCACTTTATACTATCAAAGCCAAAGATAGTATGGGGGGAGACCATGATCTACTCCAGACAGAAGAGATCTAACCTAATCACCAGATCAAGCTATTAAGATAAACTATGTAAGGTGATAAGTATGGAACCCTAGATTTAAGGAAATGCAATCACTATGGAGACTTAAGAAAGATAAGATATGATCGATAGTGTTTAGACACAGTGATTCAACAATTAAAAATGATTCTAGGATTCAGGTGCTAGTATAAATGATCAAATTCAGCTACCTTGGGAAACATGACCCTTAAAACAGGGAAAGTGTCCCAAAGAGTGGATCTGAGAGTTAAGGCTTTCTAGCACGGCTTGATAGAAGGATATGACAATGTTAAAACAGACAAGCTCGCAAATCGAGAACAAACAACAGGAAAACCAGCCAATCAAGGAACTACGCAAGGGTTAGGAGATCAGTGCCTTGGGAATTGGGCCTAGTGGAGTCCTCCAACCATGACGTCCACTTAGGGCTTGGCCAAAGCAAAAAATACCCAGAAATGGTTTGCCAATAAACCAAGTCGTTTGAGCCAGATAATTTTTCGATTATTTTAAGTGAGGGTTTTAACTATAAATGAAGATGGCCAATGGATTGGAACGCAATAATGACTTAAATAAGAGTAGATCTTACCCGAATAATCTTGCGGATGCCTTGATGATGATGATTTATGCCTTCCCGATCAATTTGAGAAGCTTTGAGTGAGTGTCCAAGTAGAATCGATTTTCTCAGAGAAGCCAATGCGCCCTCCCTTCCTGCACAACGAACTACCTAAGTTAGATTCGAAGCATCAAGAAAAAATGACTATAGCAACAGAAGACATACCAAGATGAAATCAAAGATCACAATGATACTATTGAAAACCCCCTGGTATAAACGAATCCAAGTGAAGCGAGTTGATGAGCCCCTACAAAAACGCCCAAGTGAAGTCGCCCTCCTGTAGACAAAACACTGTTTCCAAAATATATATGGATTCACCACAAAATCTCAAATGCTAGGTGACAATATACTTTCTAATCAACATCTAAGAGCACCACAGCAAAGAAAGCTCCGAAAGTGTCTGCAAATAAATCTTCTATTATCAAATTCCAAGACCCAAAGGTCTCTTTACAATGAGAGGGTCTCTCCTTTAAATAACTATGGGAGAGACCAAAACCCTAACCACCTTTTTAATGAGTGGCTAAGATTAAAAGATACATAAGTGATAATTTACGATTGAGATGAGCTCAACATAAAGTACATGGATCAACTCAAAAATATAACAAGACACCATGGACAAAATCGCCCTAAGGGAACGTCCCACTCCAAGTGACTAGGAAAACATGACATAACGCTCATGGTGGGTCTAGGGGGTAACATATATCCTCCCTAGTGTGTCCCCATGGCACAATGATATCAAATGACTCATCAAAGTACAACAATGTGCCCAAGTGGCAAAGTCATGTGCCTCCAAAGACACCATAAAACCATGAAAATGTGCCTGAGAGAGATGTGTGGGCCCCACTAACTACTGCAACTGTTGTGGAAGGTGTGGGAGACATCATACACATCATCAAAACCATTCCTATGCCATTTCCTTGCCTCAGTAGCCCAAATCGATTTCCTCTGTGGCCAATTTTACCATTTTTTATGCCTTTGTAAATCACCTGTAAAAGATAAATAAGCTTGTAACTCTCTGCCTAGTCACCCGAGGCCAAATCTGACTACACCATAATGTCTGGGAGTATAGAAATCTAGTAAAAACAAGTGGTTGGACCCCATACTCCCTCTGTAGCGCCATAGGTGAACCAAGCATATCATGAAACTTCTTTGACAGGCCATTTTTAATGGCAAATCTGCATTGAAGTGATAAACTGAGAGAAATCCCAACTGAAACTGCTTGGAACTGAAAACTGACTATCTCAATGGACTCAGAGAGTCCAAACGCATTAGAGATGCATACTCATACACCATATGGATCACTGCATAGTCATATAATATCAATACCATGCCCGAACATATAAAAATAATAATAATCTGTAAATGATCAAAATAAAATAAAAAATACCACACATCACTATCTAAGCCTGTAACTGCTGCATGGAACCATATGGTTACCAATAGACCACATATCATCAATAGCTATCATCCAGGCTCTAACTCATCTCATGGCCTGTGGTTGACTTTGTCAAACTGGGTTTCACCAAGTCAAACTGACCCATAATATGATCCAAGCTAAAACATCAAAGTGTTGTGTTACCAGCTGGACTTCAATGAGCCGCCAGTATTGCACAATTATTTGTGCTTATCAGAGTTCAAATGTTTCAGCCTTGGCCAATTTTGGCCATCTTTTTCATTTCTGTAATAAATGACCATGCCCCACAGGGTTTCTAATAAAGCATGCTAGCATAGTCGTTTTTGAGTGACTCGGTTCCCTAGGACTTGACAACCAAAGAATATTCCAAGGAGTTTTTTCCCTTGTAGATTATGCTTTGCCTTTAGCCGAGTATAATCTATGAGGTTTTCACCTACTCCTCCAAAGCTGGAATGCCCAAAGTGGTGGTTAGGCCTTAGGGGATTATTAGAGTCTATTTTGTAATGTTTATAAACATGCTAGACGCTAGGATTTTGTCGTTTTGTCATGTACTTGGTCCCCCTGAAGTTTCAGTCAATTCCGAGAAAAATATTTTTTTCTTTAAGCCATTTTTTAATGGTTTAAATGAAAAAATTCAAAAGATGATAGAAGTGTGATCCGAAGTCGTAATTTTGCGCAGGGATGTTCGTTTTCAAGCTCAGAGCATCTTCTTTACCCTAGTACCCAGTTTTCCTATGTTTCGGGCAACCAAAACACCCCGCGGAGCAGTTTTCCTATCATAGCTACAAAGTGGCATTTTAATGCTAAAAGCGCAAAAAAATGAACCAAGTACAAAAAAAATTGTATATTTAAAAATTTGAATTTGGCACATGCCAAATGACATGGCATATGATTGGCGACTATATAAAAGGATTAAAGTGTGATGTTATAAGTCATAAGGGTGAGCGAATCAATATATCACATATTCTAAAGTTTGATGAGCGCCCTCTTCACGTGGGCATCTAGCTCCACACGGCAGCTCACACTTGGAGTTGATATTTCCAATGGGGAGTGCACCTACCTCATGGAGAGGTGGTGCATCCCCATTGAGTTGGCAGTCCAACCACAACCTAAACCAACGAATGGACATCACATTCAAACTCATGCGTAGAGAGCATTCTCACATGGAAGCTCACAATTGGAAATGATGATCCTTATGTTGAAGTGTGCCTATCTCATGGAGAGGTGGCGCAGGGATCTTGTTTTGGCTGCCATTCAACTCTAAATTGGTGCCAACCCACTCAACGTTTATCTCTTCAATCAAGTTGGTCGCCTTCTCTTGGATTGACATCCTCTATGCATGTGTTTTGCTATATAAGCAGAGTTGAGGTCGATTGTTATTCTACCTTGAAGGTGGAACCTCTGCGCATTTGTATTTTTAATATTTTTCTGAGTTAATAAAGAGAAGGCTTTGGAGGCTAATCTTATTTGGTAATTGTCTTGGATTGGATCTGTTGTCCGCCGAGATGCACACCAGCAGCAGAAATATTTCGAAAGTTGTTCCCTCACTACAAGTGGGGAAGGTGTGGCCTTGGGGGCAAGCAATGAGCCAGGTATTGTCACCTGAATCCCAACTCCTCCGTTTAGGCTAACTCCTAACGAAGCCAAGGGGGGTAGTCCCTAACAAAGAGTTTCTATGGCTCTGTGTTTTTAGTGTTTTTGTGGTTGCGGGTGCAGATGGGTGTTGTTTAGGAGTTTTTGATGATGAGATCACAGTTTTACAATAATTGAAAATTAAGAAGCACAAAGATAAACTTGCAAAGTATTTAAAAAAAACACCACTGATTGATAAGCAAAAGCATCCACAATGAGATAATACTGAATGGAAAAAGTATGCACTTCAAATATATAAATGAAATAAACAAAGGACCAGTGCCTTATGGAGTCAAAAATTTAAGTGCTTGGGATGCTGAGATACAAGAGTTCAGTGTGTTTGTGAGATCATTTTGCAAGTGTTCTTTGTAAATTTTAAAGTAAATTTTAAGTGATCTTGATTATTAGGGCTAAAAAAGCAAGATATGAGTCCAACCGAAAAAGTATACCTTTAGTGGCTTCTCCTTGGTGACATGACAGACTGTCCAGTATTCTAGGCTAGGTGTCCAATGATTTAACCAGCAAGCTAGAACTCTATGACAACAGTGATTTTCGGCGCCACCAGTTAAGAACTTTTCCCACTACTTGAGTATTTCTTGAAATTACAATGCCGGTTCATTGGCTATGGAGGTGAAAATTTTATTATGGTTATCACTTGTGAGATTAACAAATCCAGTCACCGTTCTAAGTACGAATCCAACTTTCTAGGGTTGGAAGAACATACTTGGTGATGGAAAGCAACGAAGTAAATTTTAGAGGGGAATGTGAAGTTTAAAATATTTTAACTTAGAGCACACAGTGAAACTCTCCGACAAAGAGTGCTCTTGACTTCGTCTTATGACAGAAATTCAAGATACTTTAACTAATCTATATGCTGAATGCAAGGAAAATGCAGTGCTTATGCTCTCCGACAGAGAGTGCTCTTGACTTGTATTATGACAAGTTCAAAAGTCTTTGGTTCTTTTTAAAAGTCAAGCAGATTGTAAGCAAAGACACCAAATGATAGCTCAATAAATAATGGAAAATGAGATCTAACAAGCTAAGATACTAAGTAATGAAAAATTGAACTAATCTAGCAAATAACTTTCACTTTGCAAAAAAGGAATCTAGACTAGCAATTAGTGTTCTAAACAGAATGAAATTAATCTAGCAATATATCTCTAAATGCAAAAGATGGAAAAGTTAATCTAATCTACTTAACAAAAAATATAAAGATCTAAGCTAACAAAAGACCACACTCTTCCCCAAATGGGGAAGAAACACAAAAATGGGAGGCCTTATCCCACTTAGCCTTATTTTATTAATCAAGTACAAATGCCTTGGGAATTTAACCCTTGAAAGGACTTTGAGAGAAATAAACTAGAAGAATTAAAATGAAGCTCTTAAGAGCTGTTTACAAAAGGAGAGTGAGTTTATGTCTTCATGGTTAACTTCTTCTTCATTGGTTTTGGATCTTCCTTTTGGTTTATTGCTCTTCTTCTTCTTCTTGGTTCTTCTTCTTCTTGGCTTTTTCTCTCAAGCGCCTACAACAAAGATCAACTTCAAGCACCCCTTAGCATTAGCAAACAAAAATGAAAACTAAGATCTATAATGCAACAATCTAACAACTACTCTATATGCCCAATCACTTTTTAATGCAAGTTTTACTTTTAAAATGAGATCTAAGAATGAAAATTACAAACTTCAAACTAGATCTAAGGCTAAGAAATAAAATGAAAGCTAACTAAGAAGATGAGATCTAAGAACAAACTTCAAATGAAATAAGTTCTAACTTTTATGATCTAAATTTTAACACAAAAAAGGGAGCAAGGCAAACGAGGAATGGAATGGGAAAGAAAAACGAAGGTAGAAAGGGAGTTATAGATCTAGGAGAAGAAGGGATGAGAAAGAAGGTAGGACGAGAAGGAGGAAGGAAGGGAAAACGAAAGGAAGAAGAGGAGACCCCAAAGGGATGGAGGAGAGGGCTAAAAGAGCAAAACGAAAGGAGAAAAGAAAACAAAGAAGGGAAGGAAGGAAAACGAAAGGTAAGAAGGGAAAAAGTGAAGTGGGATGAAAGCAAAGAAGGAGGAATAAGTAGAAGGTAAAATGAAACTAGGAAGAGGCAAAAACGAGAGCAAGATGGACGAAAGGCCAAAGCAAGTCAAGAACCAAGACAAAAACAAACAAGTAGGATCAACCTTGGAACAAGGTAACCACTAGAACACTAGTCCCGAAAACCTTCCCGCTAGCTGGATGCATGCAAGGATGCTAGTGGGGATAGAGAAGTAGCCACAAAATTATGTGGCACTTGGGATCAAATCCTAAGCTACTTTCTCAAGGTAAAACTTACATGTAAGAAGGCATAGAAAGAGTGTGGAAATGATAAAGTTTGAAGATCCACAACTCAGAATAGTAACCAAGTAACCAAAAGTTTGATAGATTTTTTTGTAGCTTGGTGGATGAGGCAAGAAAGATCGAAAATGCTTGAACCCCTGCAAACAAATGACCATCAACAATAGAGCTCTTGCATAGTGAAGGTATTAGATGCCAAGATCTTCTACTAGATGCAATCCCTGAAGACACAAACACTCAATAACAATTCGATTAGAAGCTTAAGTACTAGATTGTTAGTCTTCAATAAGCATACAATAATTGAAATTGAAATCAAAGAGTAGGGTGAAAGAGATATTACTTCATCATAGAATGAAGACACAATGCCAAAAACCAATGCAAGTGACCTACAAAGTCGAAAATATTTTATTAACAAAAAAGTGCTTACAATTTCACCAGAGTTTCTTTGCACAAAAATTCATGGTAAGAGAGCTCATGGAGCCTCTCTTTATACAAAACTAAGAGGCCAAAAGCCAAAAACGAATTGACATGAGAAGAGACAAACTCCAAATCGAATTTCAATCAAATCTGAGCTTGGAGAGATAACACAACCACTAACTCGAGTCTTTGGTTGGTGTGAGTGGGGAGGTGGCCTCCACCTTGGCAAGGCGTCCCCACTCCTCCCACATAGTAAGTATCACCCTATCTTGGAAGTTCCACCGAGCCAATAGAGAGCCTACATCAAGGATTGACGTGAGCTCATGTAGGAATGCGTGAGCACTTGAGGATGGAAGCTTTGGAGTTGAATGGAGAGAGAGTCGAGTTTGTAGTTGTTGATCCATGTGATGTGGCCTCAATCCATGGAAAGCGCCCACCATGTAATAGATGCTCACCCACCAATCCATTAATTAATTGCCACATGACCAAATCGCAAATCTCATGGAAGAGCTCACCTAAAGGTAAGCTCACGTCATCCTTTTACTTCAATTTGCAAATCAAACCTTAATACAACATGTGTTTTATTACTTTAATATGGTGGTACACCATATGAAAACAACCTTTAACCTTTTCCAAAGTTAAAAAATCATATTTTTGACTTATTTGGATTTTGTCACTTAGTGCATTTTCACCATTTTTAGCAATTAAGTGCTAAAATGATGCATTTTTAGCCAAAACTCCCTCAACGGTGACATAATTGCCTAGAATCTGAGAAATGAGGGCACTAGGGTAAAGAGGACACTCTGAGCGTCAAGACGAGCCTCCCCACGCCAAATTCCGCCTCCGAATAAGGTTTTTATCACAATTTGAAATTTTTTAATTAAACCATTAAAAAATGGTCTAATTTTATGGAAAAATTTATTTTTCTCGAAAACAAACGAAACTCCTAGGGGACCTAGTGCATGTTCATACGACTCAATCGAGATGGCTAACACGTAAAAAAATCCTAGACACAAGACTCTAATAACCACCTCAGGTTTTGACCACCATGGGAAATACTCCGGCTTTGGAGATTTGAGTGAAAAACTAAGGGATTATACGCCACTGATGAGTAGCACATAATTCCTAAGGAAAAAACACTCTAGAGTATCCCCCAAATGGCTAAACCCAAGGATAGTCGAGTCTTTTATAAAAGGACCCCGTTTAGACCAACTTTTTACATTTTCCCCATGGGGGTATGAACATGCAGTTATTACAAATGGGGCAAAATTGCCCTGAAAATGACTTCTGAACTTCTAAACACTGACGATGAACATTGAACATGTTCATGAAACTGGCGGCTCACGAGAAATTCAGCTATTGTACAAAATAGCTGGTAACAGGATCTACATGCATGGATGAGGTAAACTGTATTTATGTTCCATTGATTAATATTGTTGGGATTGCATTTCTTGGAAATGGAAGTTATCTTCTTATAGATCTGTAAGTAACTCTTTATAGGATACTTACATATGTAAATGATATCATGATGCAAAGAATGATGGTGTTTCTTGTTTGAAATTCACTTTTTTATTGTTTTATAGTTTATTGTTATACAAATGCTCTTAATCCCCTTGTTAGTTCTTTGTAGCTGTTTACAGGTAGCGCAAGTTGGAGAGGACAAAGAACTTGCTTGATCTTGTCTTCATTTCAACATAGTCGATCGAAGTGTAGATCTCATCGATGCATCAAGGAGCTTGACTCCATAACCTTTCTCTTCAAAAGCGCTCAAACCCCATGGGTTCATCTTTCTAGATCTCCCTTTTTTAAATCTATTTTGGTTACTTCTTCTTAAAAATATTGCTTTAAAGTTCATTTGATTAGTAGATCTAAGCCCCCCCACAGCAGGAGCATACGGACATGACCAGCCCCAAGCCTGACCACGTGCCTGCCAACACATCCAGCCACATGCATGATCGCATGCCCGTCCATCTATCTGCCCTCCTCAACATTGATGCTGGACACGTGATGGCTCAAACCACCCACGCATCCCTTGACATTCCTTAATTGCCTTTGATCTTCGCCTCGTCCATGGCTCATTACCACACCAGCTCTATGACCATTCCGGCGTGCGCTCTATCCTCTCGGATTACTCTTGTCCGGCTCAACATTCCAGCCATGATTACTCCATTATAGATCCATGAATGCTGCCATAATGGAGATGACATTAGACTTGAAGCTCTTATTCTTCAGCACTCTACCTGGAGATGCAACCGCTCTTATGACGCTCGGCTCCTGGCTGTTCAACGCAAGGGGTCCACAAGTGTTCGGCTTTACAGTGTTTGCCTCTCTGGTAAGCAGTTCACGAGCACTCTGCTCTCTAGTTCGCAGCCCTCTCAGGTCTTCAGTGGTTCCACGCTCTGCCCCCTAGCCTTCCTGGTGCTAGAAGTTTTTTGCTCTCCCAACACCTCCGACGTTCTCGGTTATTACGGCTCCCAGGGTCCTCACAACTCTCACGGCCTGCTCCGCTCGCTCAGCTCTCCCGACTCCCCCTTCCCTCTAATCTCTCCCAGTTCGCTAGAGGAGCAGACATGCCGCCCAGCAAGAAAGGTCATTCCCGTCGCTCTACGCAAACTACAGCTTGCCTCTCTTCTGGTCCACCCATACGCCTCATGCACGAGGTTGTGGAGAAGGCCCACTGTAGCTAGGGTTTTACCCCTAGCTTGTGCCAATGAGCACCTACTAAGGAGAATGGACTCCTTAGTAGCAGTTCAGTATATTAAACTAATTATGCAATAAACAAAAAATTAAATTATTTCTAAGACAAGCATGAAGCATAAACACCAAAATGAAAGAATGACTTTGTATTGATGTTACCTTGAGTGTCAAGGTTGGTGAAGCCCTTTGCAGTGTCCAAGAGGATGCTCCAAGCTTCTGAATGCTCCTTCTCCTTCTCCAATGGTGGGGATGGGCCAAAGTGGCTCTCAAGGTGAAAATAGTTCAAATGATGAACTAGGGTTTCGAGAGAGATTTTGGCAGAGTAAGGGTGCTTGTGATTGTGGATATGGAATAAGGGATCTCCATCACCTATTTATAGTTTTTTGGTGGTGGAGTGCTGACCCATGGTTTTAGGAAACACATGGTTTTATGCAGCTGTATAGGGTTTTTTTTCTCCTTTTCCTCATTATTTTATATTTTTATTCCCTTTTTAGGGGATTTTTGCTATTTTTGGAGGAAAAGGGGGTTTTTTAGCCTTTTTTAGGCTATTTTGATGGTTTTTTTGGCCTTTTGGAGGCATTTTAGGCCTTTTGGAGGCTTTTTAATGGGTTTTTTGGGATTTTTAATGGAAATATGGTAGGAAAATGGACAAATGAGTCATGTAATGTGGTAAATGAGCTAGTGAGCACTTTTTGGGTGTTAACAGATTGCCCCCTGATGTGCGAGGTCAGGAGCTCATCGTATGGCCGATGGACATCATAAGTCATGAATGGTTTTCCTGGGATGTGGAGAGAAGAGAAGAAACAAACTGGAGCCCGAAACAACGATCCCGAACAACTGCAAGAACTAAAAGTACATAACCTCAATAAAGGATGAGGAATCATCTGATCATATGGACGAGGCGGGCATTCCCATGCTCGTATCAGGATATAACATAATAACAACAATGGGGTCCAAAACATGGGGACCTGAAATATACATGACCTCAAATACTGACTGAGGAATAATCTCAATATATAGACGAGGCGGGCATACCCATGCTCGTATCAAGATACATAAATATAACTGTAAGGCCCGAAAAAAGGGGGACCTGTAAGATACATGACTACTGTGTACATCATAAGAGTCCAGAGGGGACACAAATCTGGGACATACTGCTGAGCGGATCATGTGTGAACTGCAGAACTGGTGCACCGGAACAATCAACAGTGCTACTAAGTGTGGTACCAAAGGAACTGATGAGCTGCTGGATCATAGTGACTGGGGTCATACTCTCCATGGTACACTGAACTGGAACTGAAACTGGGTACTCAAGGAAGCATGAAACTGGATGGCTTCCGAATACAAACGCCAACGCAGCCCGGACATCCTCAGGAACATACAACTGGGCGTTCCGAAGTGACTCACCAATGTGCTAGAGTCGGGGGAAATCCGGGGTCTTCGACTAAAAACTGATGGGATATAATCCTACGCGATCCTCAACGATGCGATCAAGGTGCTGAAGTCGAGCATGTGAGGAACAACCACTCGGAGAGGCAATGATGTCTCCTCTCGGAATGATCCGTAGGCACCTACCACAGAGGGTGATAAGTCCAAGGCGTAGGGACCTCTGGGCCTATCCTCTGGAATAGAGGAGCTGTCGTCGACAGAGGGAGACCTGCCCCTATCAAGGCAATGATGTTTCCTTGACAGGAGCGCGAGGTACAAGACCGAAATGTGATAGTACTGATGGCAGGACTGAGAAACTGTGGGGGGACCACTGGGCAAGTAGAGCGGGTGGACTCAAACTTCCTTTGTTCAGAGTATGATAATGGGAATGATCTGGCAGCATATGAAACTGACTGAGGGGAAAGGGATCATAGCTGTAATGGCTCAGGGAGAGTGACTGGTCTGAGGGAGACTCAAACTGGTATAAAATGGCAGGAGACTGCAGAATACTCTGAACAAAGGCGACCTAATTGGGGGTGCTGCCGAGATGATCGATCATAGTGCCATGAGGCACGGGAGGATACTTCTTCATGGGTTAAGGAACTAGAAGAAGTGTGTGGATAAAATGATACTGTCGTGTGGATTTTACGAGCCCATGACAGTTCATGCTCGTGGTTGCTTTCAATTTTAAGGAGTCTGAAAGCGATAAGAAGACTCTGAGGTAGTGAAATGGTACTGTCGTGTGGATTTTACGAGCCCAGGACAGTGCATGCTCGTGGTTGCTTTCAATTTTAGAGAGTCTGAAAGCAAGTAAGAAGACTCCAGGGGGTTGCTTTTTCGTAGGTTTAGTCTCCAAGGCCCAAAGAAGCATAAAAGGATGCAATGAAGAACTCTTCTAGTCGGTGGGACTAGAGTATTCCTTTTTCGTAAGTAGTCTACCAGGTCCGGAAAAGGGTTAAACTTATACCAGATAGACGCCCTTTCAGGTACTTTAACGAGCATGAAAGGAAGCAAGATTGCTCGGCGATCTTTTCATTCTTTTAGGAGTCAGAAAAGAGCTTAACGGAAACTCCCTAAGTGCCTTTTTCGTAAAGGAGTTGTCCGGCCCGAAAAAGGGATAAAATTATACCGAACAAAAGGAATGGCCAGGCAAGGAGGAAGTGTTCAATCAAGGTTGAGTAATGATGACCAAGAACGAGGGTAGGTGGGAACACTGATGGACCTCCTTGCGGGGTAGATGAGATGGTGGCAAAATAACGAGACATTTGCAGTATGACAGGAGTGAATGGCTCATGTAAAAATGTGGAACAATCCGATGGCGGCCGATGTGGCACGCAAACCGAGGCAGCAAGGTGTTGGGACACAATGTTGAAATTGTACCAAGTGAGAGCGAGAAATGATCTCAAGCATCATCACGAGCTCGGAAAAATGAATCCGGCGATATAAAGGATGTCAAAAACGGGTGACGGCCGATGTGGCACGCAAACCGAGGTGACGGGGGGCGTTTTGAAAAATGCCTGGAAAATCTGGAGGTGAGAGCGAGAAATGATCTCTAGCATCATCACCAGCTCGGAAAAATGAATCCGATGATATAAAACCTGTGAAAATCGGAGAACGGCCACTGTGGCACGCAAACCGAGGCGACTAGTGGCGTCTGAAAAATGGGTAAAAAATTACAGGACAAAAATAATGTAACGAGGTGACCATTATGACAGTCACGTCGCGCTGATTCCAGTGGTGGAAACGGTTTGGAAAAACAAAAACAAAAAAGAAAGTACTGTACAATGCGGACCAAAATGGGGCCGCGAGTTATTCTATGGATAGAGAGTCCGTAGGATGCAACCCATCATGGGGGTTGCGTAAAGGGAGGCCTTTAGAGTTGGTTTCAGTAAGAACATGGAGTTCCTCCGGCCGTGTGTCTATGTGATGGTTGAGAATGGTGGTGTCGAAACCGGGCATTCCGTTAGAGGGCCAAGCAAAGACATCACGGAACTCTTGGAAGAGTTGTATATAATCCTCAATCTCCCGCTCGCTGCAGGAGACTCCTAAAGTGATGAGTTCAGGGGCATATCTTGGGAACTTTGATGGAGAAAGAGGATGTTGTTTTTGACGAACGGGGGTTACATCAGGCCATGTGTCAATGTGGTGCTCTATAATTGCGGGATCAAGACCAGGCATTTCGGTATAAGACCAGGCAAAGACATCACGGAATTCTTTGAAAAGGTGTGTGTAGTCCTCAATCTCTTGTTTACTGCAGAATGCTCCTAAAGTAATGAGTTCAGGAGCACGACCTGGAGCAGCAATATCAACTTGGATGACAGGTGAGATGTTGGCCATGTTGCCCTCCTCGAAGGCATCAGGAGCAGGGATAGGGTCCTTGAACCAGTCAACCTTGGTGGGGAGGAAGTCTTTGGATTCGACCGCGTATTGGGTAGCGGTGCTAGAGGAAGACGCTTCTGGGATGAAATAGGAACGGTGGTGCATATCATCCCAAGGATAATCCGGGGCAGTTAGGGCCTCAAGAATCTCCTCATCAGTACGGAAAGTCTGTGTCGTCAAATCGGTTGACGAGGGGGTAGTGGAAGTATTGGTTGAAGAGATCATGTAGATGGTATTAACCTCTCCGGAAGGTGAAGAGTCTGGGGGGTAGATCTCTTCAATGGTAGGTGGTGCCGTCTCAAGGTCCAGATTGTTCATCTCATAAAGAGCTGCTCTGTAATCCGGGAGATCGGGACAATGATGTGAATAGTGCCCGTAAATTCCGCAGATGGCGCATGAGTGGTTGGTACGTAGGGACTTATCTTTAGGCTTAGGAGTGGGGTTTAGTTCGACAGTTGGGATGTTGGGGTCATCATCGAGCATTTGCATGTGCTTCTGTAATGCAGGTAACTGTGGGCATTGGTGGGTCGCATGGCCCAACTCGTCACACAGCGAGCATTTGGGAGGAGCACGAAACACTGGAGGGTTCTTGACTGTCTTGGGAGGTGGGACAGCAGTGTAAGGTTGTGGACCTCTGCCCCCAGTGGGTTGAAGAGGAGGAGGAGGTGTCGTGGAGGACGAAGGGGTAGGGACCCCGGGAGGTGGGTGGGTGGTAGTATCCATGGGTTGCACCGGCTGGAGGACGACATCTGGTGTCGGCGGGCGAACGGGAGGCGAAAGATACCATACAGGTAATCCCAATGTTAACCCAGGAAGGCTAAGGGTAGCCATGACCGGGGCGCTTACTACTCCTGCTGGAGGAACTAGGAAGGGGATCGTATGGATCGGTGTAACACCAATGTGACTAGGTACCAATGGTGGTTTAGGCAACAAGGATGGTTGATTGTTAGGTGGTAGGATGTCATGGGACAAGGTACATAAGTCAGACATTTCGGGCGTAGATGATGGCGGAGGAATGGATTGAAAGGTGGAGGTCATCGGCGCGTCTGAGTAGACTCCAGGCCCCGTAGAGGAAACAAACGAAGTGGTGGCACTAGAAACAGGTTGTTCAACCATGGGGAGAACATTTTCAGGTGCCGCGGGAGCACTGGGATCATAGTAAGTGAGCTGGTCAATCTTAACCACGCGTCCTTCATGGGGGAACATCATGGTGCGAAAGACAGAAGAGGCAACCGCCCGCATGGCATACATGTAGCTGCGGCCAAGTAGAAGGTTGTAATCCAATTGGGCATTGATTACCTCTATGTCAATAAGAACTGTTTTACCACCTAACTGGACTGGAACGTTGGGTAGAAGGCCTTGGGGCTGGGCCGAACGACCGTCGTAGGCACGTAACGCAGTGGTGGACTGCTGGAGAGGAGGGGATCCTAGCTTCTGCCATACAAATGTAGACATAACGCATGTGGAAGCACCCTCATCAATGATGCACCGATGGATAACAAGATTCCTAACGGAGACTGTAACTTGGAAGGCTAAGCTAGAAGGTAGGCGTGGTTCAGACTGGTCTAAATCAAACGCCATCAAATGTGAATCAGTTGGGTCAATCCCCCCGATGGCGGAAAGTAAAGTCTTGCGCTGGGAAGGGCAGTTCTTCAAGACTTCCAACGCAGACATGGCTGCGGGAGATTGGGCTAGGTCGTCTACGATGTTGTAGTTTGACGCAGCGCGCACGTTAGGGTTATTGTTGATTCGGCGCAGTGGGAAACGAGGTGCTTTCGCAGCGCCGTCTGTGGGAGGCGAAGGGATGCGTAACGCCTGATCGGTGGGGTGGGCGTTAGTAGTTTTATCCGTGGGAGTGGCTTCAGAGATGGAGCCATATTGGTTCCGACGGGTCTGGAGGTTGACGTCAGCTGATGACATCATCAATAAGTGGTGGGTACCTGAGTCAAACATGGGTTGATCAGGGGCAGCGTAGGTGATCTGTTGTTGTTGGGGTTGCACGTTAGCTTGAGGGGCCAACGGCTGAGTGTTCACCACGCCTTGGGTCGGTAAGGGGTTTTGCAGCACCAAAGGGGGTTGCTGAGGTTGGGGGGGGGGTGGGCGGTGCTTGGGGAGCCGCATGCCCTTGGCGATGGGCCTCGTCAACCCAAAGCTGCCGAGCTCGCTCCAAGTGTGGGCAAGCATGGGTGTAATGTCCATAGACCCTGCAAATAGAACAAGGGTGGTTCGTTCGCAGATTGGGGTTTTTGGCCTGCTTGGGCGGGCGATCAGGGTTTTGATTAGCGGGGGCCGCATTGTTGTTGTCAGGGGGATTAGCCGGTTGACCTGCTTCGTCTGTAGGTTGGTTGTTTCCCCGATTACGGCCCTTGCCGCGGTTCTGTTGGCCCTGGTTACGTTGGTTATTCTGGTTTTGCTGCGGGTTATGTTGGGCGTAAACTTGCCCTTGGGCAGCAGGTGGATTTTGAGGTTGCGCAGGTGCAGGAGCAGGCTGCGGAGGATGATATGTAGGTTGAGGCTGAGCAGGTGCAGCAACTTGAGGGGATTGTTGATAGGACTGCGGAGCAGGTTGTGGATGTGCCGCAGGGGCTGCCTGGGGCGGATAATAAGCTGGTGGGGCTTGTGAAGGCGCAGGAGCCGGGGCGGTCTGCTGATGGTAGTAAGGCTGAGGGGCGACTGAAGGAGCATAAGCAGGAGTCGCATACCCAAAGCACTGAGGTGGACACGAAGGTCCATGGGAATGGTGATGTGTCATGGGAGCATACGAGTTGGTTGCTCCAGACTGTGAAGTAGCCCGCGACAGGTCGGGGCCAGGGGTAGGACGTGCTATAGAAAATGGTTGGGGATGCGAAGAAACACGGCCAATGATACCATCTGCAGCGTGGGATGCCCCCGGCGCATCATGATGGGAGGACTCGCCGCGAGGGGCGTCAGGTATAATGGTATAAAGGTAACCCGACTGGGCGTAAATGAGGTCGAACTGCTGTGCCTTAAGGATGGCCTCTTCTTCAGACTGGGGTCTTTCTGAAGCTACATCCTTAGCAATGACGGGAAGCAGGGACTTGAGGAACCAATCGAGGAAGATGCGGTCATCTAATTTAATCTTGCATAAGCTACGGCGTCTACGCCACTCATGGATGTGGTCCGTGATATGGGTAGCCGTGTTTTGTCTACAAGATAGAAGGATCTCAACGCCCGCGTCATAGCGGACTGGCAACTGGAAGAACTGCAGGAAGGTCGAGGCCAGGGAAGAAAAGGTGGCGTGGGTCCCATGAGGCTGCTCAATATACCACTTGGCTGCAGAGCCAGTGAAAGTGCGCTGTAAGAGACGGAGGCGAACAGAGTCATCCACAATGGAGTTAGAGGAACACCATAGGTGGAAAGACATGATGTGGTTCTGTGGGTCCTCACCGGCCTTACCCTCGAATTTAGGGATGTCAGAGGGTAGTTTGGTAGGCATATGAGGCCACATAGGGTCGTGTCGAATAGGATCGTTAGTCAATCTGGCCAGGTCAGGTAGGTTGAGGCTAGCCATGAACGGCAAACTGGAAGAAGGCTGTGACACAGTAGTGCTGTGGACCAAGTTGGGGCCAGTGCCCCCAAGTGGAGGGACAAGATTTAGGGTGGTGCCCCCAAGTGGGGGAACTGAGGTAGTGGAGGATGGTCCAGCACCACCATGGGTAGTGTGAGCCACTGATGTAGTGGGGATAGGTATTCCCGCTGTGGGAATAGGTACCGTGAGGGGAACGGTAGATGGTTGCCCCATGGAGGGCATACCAAAAACAGGTGTAGTAACTGGTGTAGTGGTGGATGTGCCACCAATGGTCCCTATGACGAATGGAGTGGAAGTCGTACCAGCCATGGGGCTAGTAGGGGCAGTATAAATAGGGTTCTCAGACTCTTCGTCAGAATCAGAGGTAAAGTAAGGTGCGTCACTATCTGGTGACGGAGACCTACGTCGCTGACGGGTGGAGTCAAGTGACAAGGCTCTAGATCTGTGATGAGTGGTATCAACGGACAATGATCGGAATCTATGACGAGTGGTGTCGAGAGAACCGTGCTGTGGGGGCTCGCCCCTGAGGCGCCGAGAATGTCTCGGGGACTCAATGGTGACAGATGGTGTCTAAATCTCTGTGGGTTGAGGTGAGTATAAAAACAGCTCAAAAATCCTAATGCAACCGAGTGTGCAGAAGGAGAGCTAAAGAGCAAGGCACTCAGGCCAACAACCAACTCAAAACACCCACTGCAACAGCTGTGCTACAATAGGTGGAGTAACAACAAAGATGGTCAGAATACCAACAAGCAGCAGGTTTCCTAAAAAAGAAAAATGGTGGACTCACTAGACCAAGGGAGGTAAAGGAGCATGCAAACACCTAGCTAAAAGTATTCTGACTTAACTAAACATATCCTCTGCAAGGTGATGAAATCCAAGTCAGACAATATGAGTAGGAAAGCCAAGTGGCTATGATATCCCCCTACCGAGAGGGATACCGGGTAGTCAATCCTAGAAGAATGGCAACTAAGATACCCCGTTCATGACACGTCCAGAAAGGTGAATCTGCCGTTTAGTTCGTTGACCGCAATACCCCTATACAGGGATATCCCGCGAACCGCGAAAGGTAGCCCTTCGGTTACTGAATGGAGTGCGGTATTCCACTCAGGCCTCCGGAACCAGTCTCCCGACTTCAACCCTCCTAAGGGAGAGGCCCTCTGATAAACTGGTCGTGACCGTGCCAAAAAGTACTAGGGGATTTTGGTTCCCTAGTTGGACAACAACTATGTCTCAAGTGAAATAACCAAGGGGTGTTATTGGAAGCCTATCCCCCTGATCCTACCTAACTACAATGATTCTTTTGTGTTCCCCAAGTGGGGTTAGAATGTTGGTTTAGTTAGGTACTTTTTAAGGCTCACTTGATTTAATGTGACAGAGTGTGTGCTCGTGAGGTGTTGAACCCAAAAACAGAAGTGCCACAAGGGAGGGCAACTTCCAATCTATCAATAATGCTGAAATTGATTCTTTTAATTTGCAAAATTTTCTGAAATAAAAATACTGAAATTTTAAAAAGATTCTGTAAAAGGAACAGAAATTATGTTGCAGAGAGGCTGTAAGGAAGTAGGCTGCAGGTGGGACAGAGGGCTGTTCAAATGCAGAAAATATTGCAGCAAGAGGGGCTGGGCTCAAAAACAGAAAAAGAGCAGAAATCAGACCGCGGGTCTGTGGCGGGTCAGAACAGGCCGACCGCGGGTTTGAATGAAACAGTGGCGGTCAGGTCGCGGCTATCGGGCCAATAGTTGCAGTCGGGACGCAGGAAACAGGGGAAAAGGCACAGTCGGGTCGCGGCTATCGGGCCAACAGTGGCAGTCGGGACGCAGGGAAACTGGAAAAAGACACAGTCGGGTCGCGGCAAAATGGCTAACAGGCGCAGTCGGGACGCGCGAAAGAGGCAGGAAGCCGCAGTCGCGACGCAGGAAAAAGGCCGACAGGCGCAGTCAGATCGCGGCAAACAGGCTGATTAGCCACGGTCGGATCGCAGGTAACAGACTTGAATCCGCCGGCAGAGCGTCGGAAGCAGTCTGAGAGCCACGGTCGGATCGCGGGTAAAGGCCTGAAAGGCGCGGTCGGGACGCGACTGCAGAGGAAAAAGACGCGGTATGCAGCGGCCGAAAGGGACAGCCGAAAGAAAAAATTTAAAAACGGAAACCAGAAATTCGAAAACTATGGGAGTCGCCAAAACTGTAGCTAGGGTTTTACCCCTAGCTTGTGCCAATGAGCACCTACTAAGGAGAATGGACTCCTTAGTAGCAGTTCAGTATATTAAACTAATTATGCAATAAACAAAAAATTAAATTATTTCTAAGACAAGCATGAAGCATAAACACCAAAATGAAAGAATGACTTTGTATTGATGTTACCTTGAGTGTCAAGGTTGGTGAAGCCCTTTGCAGTGTCCAAGAGGATGCTCCAAGCTTCTGAATGCTCCTTCTCCTTCTCCAATGGTGGGGATGGGCCAAAGTGGCTCTCAAGGTGAAAATAGTTCAAATGATGAACTAGGGTTTCGAGAGAGATTTTGGCAGAGTAAGGGTGCTTGTGATTGTGGATATGGAATAAGGGATCTCCATCACCTATTTATAGTTTTTTGGTGGTGGAGTGCTGACCCATGGTTTTAGGAAACACATGGTTTTATGCAGCTGTATAGGGTTTTTTTTCTCCTTTTCCTCATTATTTTATATTTTTATTCCCTTTTTAGGGGATTTTTGCTATTTTTGGAGGAAAAGGGGGTTTTTTAGCCTTTTTTAGGCTATTTTGATGGTTTTTTGGCCTTTTGGAGGCATTTTAGGCCTTTTGGAGGCTTTTTAATGGGTTTTTTGGGATTTTTAATGGAAATATGGTAGGAAAATGGACAAATGAGTCATGTAATGTGGTAAATGAGCTAGTGAGCACTTTTTGGGTGTTAACACCCACAGATACAAGAATGAGATTCCGCAACATGTGCAGGATGAAATTCAAGAAGTCAAACATGACGCTTCAGTTTCTCGCGGGTGCACTATGGATGAGGAAATTCGTAAGGAATTTGAGACCTTGGTCCCAGACCCAAGTAACACCAAAGGAAGAGTCACCCTGTACCAAAAGACTCTGGATTACCATTGGTCCCAAAAGTTGGTACTCGACACAGCTCTTGCAGACAGGGATGAAGCCAAAGCCGAAATTCTCATGCAACAGGACGACATGGTCGACTTCCTGAAGCAGATTCTCTACAATCAGCAGCAGATAGCTCGCCACCTCGGGATCACTCTTGCAAAGGAGCCTACCACCCAGCCTATCTAGGTTGGGCAGACGGATCACACCAACTATTAATTCTACATGTTTCTCTTTTTACTTAGATCTTTGCATCTCTGTTTCAGAATGCTTCGGCCTCTTAATATTACTGTTAAAACTTTTCTTAGTTTAGTTTGTTTTCCTTCTTAGATGACAACTCAAAACTCTATTTGCAACTTCAATTAGGGGTCTGTTTTCTCAACTATGAGAGGGCCCAATTCATTTCTATCTCTGTATATTTTTGATAAGGCAATATAAGGATCTACATCTAGCTTACAAAACAAAAAATTGGTAGATCTAAGCAAGTAGCAATCTAAAAGTTCATTTTACAAAGTTTATCTTCATTTTAAATCTAGATTGCTAAAAGTTTTTCTATTTTACTTAAAAGTTCAAAGTAGATCTCAAGAAAAAGTAAAGTAGATTAGCTTTCATTTAAAAGGTCTTTCAAAGTCTTAACAAGTAAGTAGTACTTCATTTGTTTGTCATCTCTTAAAGAGACAACAAAGATCCTAAGAAGGCAAGCTTTCTAGCTTGTCTTACTTATCATTTTTCTCTTCTTTTCGTGCTTTAAACTTAGAATTTTTTCCATTTTTTGCACATAAAGCAAATATACTCTGTGTTTTAGTAGATTTCAATCATTTGTTAGCTTGCTGGTTTTAGTAGAGAAAGATAATTCTCACTTAAAAAATCATAATAAGGAATTGATCACACATAACAAGGAATTAAAATCTGCAAATCTATTCAATTAGAAATTACAACACAAAAATCAAGATCTCAAGAAAAAATTTAACAAGGAATTAATGGAAAAAGATGGAGAAGTTTTTGGCCTAAAAGATCATAGTCAATAACTACTAGCACAAATCAAAAAGTCAAAGGATAAAAAGCAATGAATTCATGAGTTAGAACAGGAGAAGCAAGATCTCCAGAAAAAAATATCAAAAAAACAAAAACAATTCTTACATAAAGAACCCTAACCAGGGATTACTTGAACAAATTAAAAAATTAAAAGATGAAAAACTAGACAATCGAGATATTAAAAATGAAGTAGACAAACCAGAAAATTGAGGAAGAAATTCCAGACCTAAGAGCTCATAACCAAAGCTTACTTACGCAAATTAAGAAGTTGAATAATGATCAAAAGTTGCTAGAAGAAAGGTTAAATCAACTTACCAACAAGGAAGCATTGACCTATAAAGAAACAATGATCAATCCAATTGAACTAGAGAAGTATTTAGACGTAAAAATCCAAGTCATGGAAAAAGAAACCAATACATATCCAATTGACATCACAACTCATAAAGATGTAAATCCAATGGAAGTAAGGATATCTTCAGATGTCGAGGTACAAACAATGAAAATCCCAAGTATCTCTACCAATAAACTTCTAAGGATCAATAAAGCAACACAAGTGTGCAAAGAAGACATACTACCAAAAGTGAAACAAGAACCCTATAAATGCACAATCCTGCAAAAAATCAAATTAGAGTGGGCAAACCCTTTCACAATTTGATAATTTTACTCAACACTTACAGGATCAAGACATCTCGTATCATCAACCATCACAACTACAAGAACAAAGAATCATGAGAAGACATAACTAACAAAAACGAAAGATAAATTCTTTTTTGCAAAATGCTTTGAGAACAAAGCATCTTCTCAATAATAGGCAATGTAATGAACTCTCTCTCTCTCTCTATAACAACAACAATTAGAATTAGAAAAGTGACACATACTAACTAAATGACATATCAATTTATGTTGTTTGACCTTCTTATGTTAGATATTTGTTAGCAAATAAACTTTTGTTCAACTTCTTTATAGGTTATGAGCACTTTTAGCATAGCACATCCCTACTTATATTGTACTATAAATTTGAACTTGGTTAACATTGTTCCAAGTGGGCTTTTCCCGGGCTAGTTTTCCCACTTGAAAACATGGTGTATGTGTTTATTGACTTGGATGTAAAAAAACTTCTTTGTAGGTTATGAGCACTTTTAGCATAGTCCATCCCTACTTATATTGTACTATAAATTTGAACTTGGTTAACATTTTTCCAAGTGGGCTTTTCCCGGGCTAGTTTTCCCACTAGAAAACATGATGTATGTGTTTCTTGACTTGGATGTAACAAAACTTCTTTGTAGGTTATGAGCACTTTTAGCATAGCCCATCCCTACTTATATTGTACTATAAATTTGAACTTGGTTAACATTGTTCCAAGCTTTTCCCAGGCTAATTTTCCCACTAGAAAACATGGTGGATGTGTTTATTGACTTGAATGTAACAAAACTTCTTTGTAGGTTATGAGCACTTTTAGCATAGCCCATCCCTACTTATATTGTACTATAAATTTGAACTTGGTTAACATTCTTCCAAGTGGGCTTTTCCCGGGCTAGTTTTCCCACTAGAAAACATGGTGTATGTGTTTATTGACTTGGATGTTTACTGTTTTTGTTTCATATTAAATAATTAATAGATAACAAACATAACTGTGGTGCTTAAGGTTATAGTTTGGTCATCTGTTGGTTCTTCCAACTCAAATATTAGAGGCAGACAAGGCAGAGATCAAAGGGTCGCTCACACACAGGAATGGTATACGACCAATTCAATTATTAATCAAGAAATAGTTACAATATATATATGACAACCACCATAACAAACCAGATACCAGATCCATAAGATGTGGATCTCAAACCTCTACATTCTAGTTATAGAAGGTACACCTCAACCCAATCCCTAGTATTTCTACATTATTCCAACATACCCCCTTAATGTAGAAATGGATTTTCTACAACACCTAATTTCTGCCTAAGGAATTCAAAATGAATCTTGCCAACAAGTTTGGGAAATATGTCAGCGACATTATCACTTGTGTTACAATAAATAAGTTCAATTTCCTTATACTCAATCTTTTCTCTGACAAAATGATGTTGCAGCTCAATGTGCTTTAACCTTGCATGATAAACTGGGTTGTGTGCCAATTTAATTGCGCTTTGATAGTCACAATGTACTTTTGTTGGTTCTGTCTGCTTTTCACCAACATCTTCTAGAATCCTTCTCAACCAGACAGCTTCACATGTTGCACTAGACATGGATTTATATTCAGCTTCTGTGGATAATAAAGAAACAGTTGGTTGTTTCTTGCTGCTCCATGATACGACCCCGGATCCAATGTTGAATGCATATCCTGTAGTATATCTTCTGTCATATGGATTTCCTGCCCAATCAGAATCAGAAAAACCTGCCAATTGAACATCAAGCTTATCAGTATATAACAGACCAAAGTTCATTGTCCCTTTCACATATCTAAGGACTTTCTTTGCAGCTTTCCAATGGCTTTCATTTGGCTTAGCCATAAATTGACTAAGAACACTGACTGCATATGATATATCTAGCCTTGTAGTAGTGATATAATTCAGACTTCCCACCTGCTGTCGATACAAAGTACTATCTACATCCTTCGTTCCATCTTCACTGCACAACTTCAAATTCTATTCTAAAGGAGTCAATGATGCTTTGCAATCACTCATATTGAATCTTTTCAATATTTCCCTCACACACTTACTTTGAGTGATCATAGTCTTGCCAGATTCTTTCCAAACCTCAAGTCCCAAGCAATAGTGTAATACTCCAAGATCTTTCATTTCAAATTCCTGTGACAGTTGATTTTTTATTTCTACAATCAACTTACATGCATTTCCTGTAATGATGAGATCATCCACATATAAAGATATTAAACCAACATTTCCTTCCTTATCTTTCTTCACATAAAGGTTAGGATCACTTTTACTTTTCACAAACCCTTTCTGATTAAAGAAGGTATCAATCTTTATATACCATGATTTAGGGGCCTGTTTCAATCCATAGATAGCTTTCTTTAATTTACATACAAGATGCTCCTGTCCTTTCTGTACAAAGCCTTCAAGTTGGACTAAGTACACTTCTTCTTTCAATTCACCATTTAAGAAAGCAGATTTTACATCTAATTGATGGATTTTCCAGTTATGTGTTGTAGCCAATGCAACTAGAACTTTAATTGTGTTTAACTTTGCTACTGGTGCAAAAGTATCCTCAAAGTCAATTCCCTCCTTTTGAGCATAACCTTTTGCGACTAATCTAGCTTTAAATCTGTAAATGCTACCATCAGGTTTAAACTTAGATTTAAACAGCCATTTACATCCTATGGGTGTCTTATTCTCTGGTAACTCCGTTAGTTCCCAAGTCTGATTCTTCATAATAGAGTTATATTCATCATTCATAGCTTCAACCCATTCTAATTTATCTTTGGCTTGTTTATAATTCATTGGTTCATTGACATTCATTACATTAGTCACTAAAGCATAGTCATTATACCTTGGAGGAGGACGAATCTGTCTTGTTGACCTTCTTGGTACTACATTGCCTGTAGGAGTTCCATCCATTATCCTTATGCTTTTCGCTATATCTTCATGTGAACTGATAGAAGTACTCATGCTACTTTCACTGCTTCTGCTGCTTTCGCTCTATTCTTGCTCCTTCTCTTGTGGCGGCTCCAATTCCTGCTCTTGGACTATAGAATTTAATTTAACATATTCATCATTGTCAGTAAGAATATGCCTTTGATCAATTTTATCACTTTTATTTGCATGTTCATGGAACACCACATCTCTCCTTGCAATTAACTTATGAGAGCTAGGATGAAATAGCTTATAAGATTTATGATCATTGCAATATCCAACAAAGACACATTCAAGTGATTTTGAATCTAACTTCCTTCTCTCATCTTTTGGTATGTGTGCAAAAGCTTTACAACCAAAAATTCTTAGATGTCTAACTTCAGGTTTGTACCCATGAAAGACCTCAAAAGGTGTTTGAAGGTCTAATTTCTTTGTCGGACTGATATTCTTCAAATATGCAGCAGTATTGACAGCTTCATCCCAAAAACCATTTGAGATGTTCTTACCTTGGAGCATGCTACGTGCACATTCTACCAATGTTCTGTTCTTCCTCTCAGCAACTCCATTTTGCTGAGGAGTGTAAGGCACTGTAAATTGTTGCTGGATTCCATGATCCTTACAGTACCTCTTGAATGCTCCAGAAACATATTCACCCCCATTATCAGATCTGAGGATTTTAATGCATTTGCCTGACTGTTTTTCAATCATGGTTCTAAATTCCTTAAAGTACTCAAAGACATCATTTTTTCTTCTTATAAAATAGGCCCATGTATATCTGGATCTATCATCAACAAAGATCAAAAAATACAATGCACCACCCAGTGATCTGGTTTGCATAGGTCCACATACATCAAAATGGATTTACTCAAGCAAATCAGTTTGTCTTTTCTCTTGATGTGTTGGGAATTCATCTCTGTGTTGTTTGCCAAGTGCACATGCACTACATTCTATATGTTCATTCTTTATTACAGGGAGACCTTCAACCATAGATTTCTTGTGAAGCAACATAAGATCGTTATGGTTAATGTGCCCACACCTTTGATGCCAGAGTTCCTCTGTTGTGATTACAGTGGATACCAATGCTTAATGACTGCCTTTGCTCACATCCAACTTATACAATCCTCCACACCTTGAACCTGTAGCTACAATCATGTAATGATCTTGAATATCTTTAATATGACATTGATGCTTACCAAACTCCAATATCAAGTCATACTCAGTTATGGCAGAAACAAATATTAAATTCTTTTTAATACCAAGTACATACATGACATTATAGATCTGTTTCAATTGACCATCAAGTAAATTCACATTTATTATTCCATAACCCTACACTTTGTGCGACCTGTTATCACCCAAATAAATATGAGTGCCATCTATCTTTTCATGATATTCATCGAACCATTCTTTCCTACAAGATATATAAGCAGATGCGCCTGAATCTATGAACCATGCATTCTCATCATCCGTATCGGCGGACAAAGCAGCTTCAGAAATGAACAATCTAAGATTTTTAAATCCATTAACTTCAGAGGTATTTTCATTTGCAAAATTCCCATTGTGATTTCCATTGTAGTTTCTATTTCTATGATACTTCTTTTGATAACAATCTCTAGCGAGGTGTCCTGGTTTGCCACAATAATAACATTCTATTTCATTTCTATCAGAATCAGTCTGAGCCATACCTGTCTGTTTTGTATGAGATTTGCCTCTGTCTCCGTTCCATGGTTTGCCTCTGTCTTTGTGTGTATATCTTCCTCTTGCCATTAGTGCGAGATCTGAACCTTGAGCATCCAAATCATAATTCTTCATCATTTCTTCTTCTTGTATGAGAATACCTATGAGTTCTACAAAATTTGGGGGCTTTTCTCTTGCTGCAAGTGCTGAAATAAACACTTTGTAATCTGGCACTCTACCTTTTAGAGTGATTGTTACTAGATCAGTGCTTCCTACGATCTCACTTATATCTCCCAATTTATCACTGAGATCTTTAATGCAAGAAATAAATTTACTTACCCCTTCATTTGTTTCCATTTTGATTGACAGCAATTTGGACTTCATAAACAATACCCGATTTGCATCAGTTGTTTCGTATAAGCTTTTGAGCATTTCCCATGTCTTCGTAGACGTCTCACAGTTACTGATGTGAGGAATTATGTTATCTTTCACGGACATCCGTAGGTCACCTTGGCTTTAGTTTCCCTCTTGTTCCATTCGGGAACCAGCGCAGGAACCGTAGGTTTCTGCTCATCACCGGTCACAATCGACCACGCATTGAATGCTTCAAGGACGGTCATCAGCTTGAATTTCCAGTTGACCTAGTTCTCACCATTCAATTTAGAAGCTTCATTAATGTAGGAATCAGCTAAAGGTGGATTTGCCATCTTACCTTCACCCAATTCGAAGACAGCAAAAAAAAAAAAAAGCTACGGGCACACAGCAGAGTTCTCTTCCCAAGTTCAGAAGCAGCCACTGCTTCAGTCTTCCACACTGCAGACTCTACACTGTATAACAGGTAGCGTCAGGTTTGATTGGCAGCTCCAATCACAGTTCTTTCACACAACACGGGCTCGGAACCTCAGATCTGTCACCAAGATCTCGGCTATCTCAAACCTCACGGCTCTGTTTATTTCACCAGGCAATAAAACGGTGGCTTCATTCCCAGTGAACACCTTCACTGCCTCTTCGTGTCCTTCTTCACTTGCACATTAGCAGTGATCTCCCGGCAGACGCACCTCGATCTTCTCCCATACACTGATGGGGTAGCAATCAAGCGTTCTCCTCTTTGAAATGAACAGTCTGAGCGTTCTCCTCTTTGAATTCAATGAGGCAAAACTGAAATGTAAAAAAAATGGGCAGCGATTCTTCACACAATGATGCAACTACCTTCAACAACCTTCACTCACTCAGATCCCACGGACTCCACGTCCGCCCAGCCCAGCAGTGGCTTCACGGCCTTACAAGGCTCTGATACAAACTCAAATATTAGAGGCAGACAAGGCAGAGCTCAAAGGCTCGCTCACACACAGTAATGGTATACAACCAATTCAATTATTAATATAATATATAGATAAGGCAGAGCTCAAAGACTCGCTCACACACAGGAATGGTATACAATCAATTTAATTATTAATCGAGAAATAGTCACAATCTATAGATGACAACCACCATAACAAACCAGATACCAGATCCATAAGATGTGGATCTCAAACCTCTACATGCTAGTTATATACTAGTTATAGAAGGTACACCTCAACCCAATCCCTAGTATTTCTACATTATTCCAACAGGCCACGTCGCCGAGCCATTTTTTGAGTAGGCATAACAGTCTCGTAACTTAGACGATTGTTTCAGCCGGTGCCAGAGTAGATAAAGAGGCATATTATGGTAAGCAAATATATAACTTTCATCAGTAGTCGGATCTGAAAAATATTGTTCAAAGATCTTAAGAGGTGGGGCTACAGTTATTTAAAAGAGACTGTCGAGAAGTTACAAAGCAGCTCAATCCTTTGATAGAGCAATGAAACCTGAGAGAATAATATGGTGTAGAAAGAAAGGAAGCTGCAGTCGGTAGGCACAGCACAGGCTGGAAGAAACCTGCTATCGTAACAGGATGCAGACAAAACAGAATGCGTAGCCCCTGCTGCCATCGTAAGGCGCGGGACTCTTGTACTCTTTTGCGGAAACACTCTGTACAGTGTCCATTTCTTTGTTTACATATGTCTGGAATCTTTTAACCTGACAAGGGATTTTTCCTTATTTGTATTCTGGATGTATTAATTTTATTTGCGTCATGTTTGCACAGTATTTTAAAACCTGAATCAGAGTTTTCTGAGTCGCTTTTGCTTTGCTCGATTTGCTGTAAACTGTAGCAGAATTTAAATGGCAAGTGAATGTCACAATATGGCTAAATCCATGGAAACGTGCACACAATCTTTCACAACTCAGGTCAGAAAACAAATAGCGTCCCAATCCATTTTCTGGGTTTGCTCGATTTTCTGTTAGGATTACATTTGCTATTAGCATATCTAAAACTTAAGAATATTAAATAATATACCATTACCTTCCTATTAAGACTTTGACATCTAGATATAAGACCTTTAACATCTATTTAAAATCTTAAAATCCCAAAGGTAAATACAAGGATTTAGAAATGCAAACACATTGTATGTAAATTCAACCAAATAGTAGCTGAAAATAAAAACCCAGAGGAAGTGGAGACAGATAAATATATGAGTAAATCCCTACACGGGCAACCGCAACTTTACTTTTTTATGAGTACTTTCTAACAGAAAAATTCACGAACTGCTATAAAATCAGATCGGAGAACAGATGAACAAACCAGGATCCCTCGGCCACTACTGCACTGTCTGCAATATTGCGCCGTGTTCGGTAACTCCTATACACTTTCTGCACTTTCACTGCAGCAGTTGCTTCCTTCTCTATCTGGGTCTCTCCGTTGTTTAATTTGGAGGAATTTGAACACTCGGAGAATGTCTCCATTTCGGAATTTTTAATGCCTATTTCACTTACTACCACTATCACTGTTATTTATGCTGTTTTCCAGTTGTGTTGTATACATCGTTGGATATGATAGATGAATATCCATACATATTTTAGATCTAACCCCATATACATATACGGATATGATAGATGAATATCCATACATATTTTAGATCTAACCCCATATACATATATATATATTTGGAAATATGAATATCCATATCCAGCGAATATATACATATTGTCCGCACTGGGCGGGAGAAGTCACTTCAAAATTCTCTATAAATGCGTTCTTTCAGTTTCGAGGAAGGTGGCAATGATCTGAAGAAGTTCCTTTTTGTACGTCACGGCATACATGTTTATGGTATTGAATAGATTTTGAATAATTAACTGTGGAATGAAAAATGAAAAAGAGCTTTCGGGTTCAATTCCAATTCCAGTGTCTTGCTGTAGCTAAATTATTCATCAAGTTTTTTATGTTAATTTTAATTTTAAAAAATATTAATTTTTTAAATAAGATATTTATGATTATTGAAAAATGTTTATAAAAATAAAATAAAAAAACTAAAAATACATTTTTTCATTATATGGGGAATGTGGGGAATCTGGAAAACCAGAAATTATTTACTAACAATTGCCCCATAAGGTGCAAAGGAAAAATAAAGTAGATGTGATGAAGTGAAAATGCAATTATTCAAGTAAGGTGAGAGGTTAAATGTTTGCAATTTTTCTCAATATTTAAATACTTTCCACTTCATCCCCATTGTGCAAAGTAGATGCATGCAATGAAGGAATACTACATAAAACAAGTTATGGAAAGACGGATAAGGATTTAGGCTTATTATATCATAGAATAATTGCATGTGTAGCAAGGAAGAAATGATTTGTGAAACTTAGTTAGTGTTGGAATTTGCTTACACATTTGCATAGAGGTATATGATGAAATTGTGGGTTGGTGGAGAACCTTGTTACTATAGACAAAACTATTTAAAGCTATCCCAATTTCTTGGGTTGGATGTGAGTAATGAGACACCCAGATAAAGGCAGCAATGAGACATTGGAGCAACAGGAAATGAAATCCTTATGAAGAGTCACAAAGGAGCTCACCAAGACATTCTGTGTCTTCTTGTGAATGATAATTTGGAGAATGAGAGAGATTGGTGGAACAATAGAGATCTTATGGAGCTTCTTCCATGTTTTGGTAGAACAACACATGTGATCCTTTCTACTTGATTTTCAAGTGTGATGAATTTATATCTAGTGAGGTTATCATACCATACCTAAAATCCAAAGTTATGACCTTGTTTGGTACCCCTATAAACAAGTGATAGGAAAAACTTCATTTTGAGTATAAAGCATTATAATTGATCATAAACAAACCACACATTTTAAATGTGCAAAAGCAATCATTTAAACATGAATGACTAGTTACAATTAATGTAGCAAAATGCACTATTTTGCTAAGAATTTCAATTATTTAAATAGAAAAAGAATGGTGAGAAGTGATTACTTATTACAAATGGTCCTCTTATGAATGAAGCATCTTAAAAACTGTGAACTTGAGCATTTTCAAATGGAATTTTGATTTTAAGTGGATGTGGAACTATGTATGGGATTCACACTTATAGTAAAGCAATATTTATTCTATAAAAAGCTATAATATCCATCAATAGTAAATAGTAAATGATAATGATCACAATACCATGAAGGAACAAATAGACCTGAGAAAGTAGGTAGGAAAACTCAAAGGAGAATGTTGCATGAATATATTTTCCTTTATAAATACTATCATGCTTTGAAAAATCTAATATGCTTCTCATCCACACACACTCCAAACTAATTAGCCTATAACCAACCCTATCTTTAAATAAGGTTAAAACATAACATTTCAAAAGTTAAATTTGTTTCATCAACCAAGTTTCTAAATATTTTAAACAACTATAAAAAATATATTTTGCTTTGTCAATTATAATACTTTTCAAAAAGCTAAAACCAAATTTTGTTCAAAACTTCTCCTCCATTTCCCATTGAGCCTAATATCTAATCCTATATTTAAATAAGAAAAAATATATATATTTTCAATTTTTTTTTATGTATATATAATCTCTTTTTATAATTAAGATTTTCATTTTTTAAAATATGATATATTTCATTAAAATAGCTAAATGCCTCACATTTTGAATTTGGTTATGTACAATATGTTTGCATTTTACAAAATTACATCAATTATTTTGTCAAGTGTTGAGACGCATAATTATGCACCAAAGATTTTAGTTAAAAATAACAAGTACCTTTTTTTTAAATTGTGGATCCTCAACAAGAGCATCATGTCACTTACAATAATTGAACCTAGGTGGGGAGGGAAACAATCATTCATTCCAACCACCCAAGCTACAACCAATGGACAAAAATAACAAGTACCTATCAAAACTTTTCCATTGAAAATAAAAATTCTATTAAATTTTTTTCATTAAAAATAATACAATTACAATTAGTTAAAGATTACATCAAAATTAAAAATAACAAATTCAAAAAATAAAAATCTCAAAAAAAATCTTATTAGAAATAATACAGTTAAAGAAAGATTTTATTGAAAAAAAAAACAAAAGTTAAAAAATGAGGATGGAATAAAGGATTGTTAAGAAAAAAAATAAAAATAATGATGGTAATAAAAGAATAAACAAATATAATATTTAATGATTATGGTTTTTGGAATTGGGTTTAATGTCATTGGTTGTTAGGCTTATGATAAATATTGTGAATTATATTAAATCAATAGTTATAAAATAATAATAAAATAGTAAACTTTGCAAATGGAATAGTGTAGAATGATTTTGACTTATTTATGGTTTTTGGAGATTGGGTTTGATGTCATTGGTTGTTATGCTTGTGATAAACATTGTGAATTATATTAAAACAATATTTATAAAATAATAAAACAGCAAACATTGCAAATGGGATAGTGTTTATTATACAAGGAGATTTTTAAATAGAATAATGTTGTGAAGGTAAAGTTAGATATTAAATTGGTATAGAAGACTTTGTAGCAAAGTCAATAATTGACTTTTTAGCATGTCAATTACTGGAGATGAGGATGATCTATAGGAGATCTCTTCGGACAAAGATCTCTCCATAACTATTGGATTATTAAAATTTAGACAAGGACCTCTCCATAACTATTGGATAATTAAAATTTCTAGAAGTGTATATCTATATCCTTGTTAGGATTTAATCATATAACTTCATTATAAAAAAAATACATTTTTTTAAAGATTGATTTAAATATGTTTGAATTTAATTTTAAAATTATTTAGATAGATTTAAGTTATAAAATATTTGTTTGATGATTATAGGCATAAGATTAAAACTCATTATAAGCACAAGATTAGAGGAAATTGTGGGGATTTACAACATATTTAGTATAAATCATATATATACAAAGAACTAAATAGTCAAGTTTAAATAGTCATCTCTCAAGCAAGGTTTATAGCTAGATCATAGTACCGTAATCCTCTCAGCATTCCAAGGGAAGTACAATCAAATGACTCTTATAACACATAATTTCCTATGATTGAACCAATGATTGTTTTGATTTTTTTGTGTTTTTGTATTAAGTCCTAAGATTGTAGCCATTGAAAATTATGGTAAAAGTTGAAGATATATTTGAGTATTGTGTTGATTCTAATCTTAACTGTGAAAGTTTTGTTAGTTGGAAGAAGTTTCACTATTTAGTTGAAGGTTTTGGGGTTTTTTAGCTCAGCAACAACAAATGCTTTAATTGTACTTGAAAATGTATTTTGATCCCTTCTTTAAATTAAATATGATTTTTTTTCTTGGAAATAAAAATTATTTATAAAATCTTGCACAGATAAAGATCTAAAAAAACTTTGATCCCTTAATGACATGAAATATGAGATGACTTTTTTCTTAGAAATTTTTTTTATAAAAACTTAGAAAGATAAAGATCTAAAAAAACTTTATATAAAAGGAATAGTATAAATATTCTAAGTTTTCTTGTAAAACAATATAGACTATATAGAAAGATAAATATACATTTCTAAAAATTTAAGACATCTAAAATATTACTTCCATGTTATCAAAAATGTGTTGGGTTTCTTCGGAATATTAAAAACTATCTTGGATGCCTTCAGTTGTCATTCCACATGACAAGGAGAAAGAAAAGAACATGCCAAATGATAAAACAATAAACATGCTCAATGACAAAATAAGCCAATGGTAGATTGAGTATTTGCATTTCAATTCCAAGGAAGGATGGAGAAGCAAAAATTTCACAAGATATTGTGTTGCATTCTTCTATGCTCTTTTGTATTGTGGTTTATTTTATTGGCACCTCCCTTTGCAGGCACAGATCCATTTACAGGTCCCTCTATTAACCTCTATTAAACCTTTAATTTTTGTTGAATGTTTTGTTTGTTTTTCTTGAGTTTACAATCTTTTGTGTTGTAGCTCTTATTTCGTCTTTTGAAGGTAAATTGTTGGGAATTGGTATTGAGTTTGACTGGTTCATGAACCCCATATTCTACCATTGATTATTCACACTACCTATGGCATGTATAGATAAATGGGTGCCCTAATTGTCTCAATTAATATCACCATGGCTGCTCTTCCACTTGTGACTTAGAATTTGCATTCTTCATGTCACCCAACTACAAGCATTGAAATCTAAAAACATCAATAATGTATTGGTCTTATGAATTCACATAAGTAAAAAGATAAAAAAATGTTTGAACACAAAAACAATGATTCAAAGCAAAGTGGACTTTTTTAGAAATATGAAAAGTTAAAAAAAAAACACAATAGTAAAGGAAATAAATCTATTGTTTTTCCATTTGAAACAAAATAACCATAATGAAGAAAGTGTCATTGAGGTACCTCTGATGGATATCCTAAAATTTCCTATAAAAAATGGATATTGCTTTGCCTTAGCATCCCCAGCTGCAGAGAATATCACAACCAAACAAAATAATATCAGGTATCTAGGATAGATCTTATATATATGTTTTAGGAAACAAAATCTAGACATAAATAATGCATCAGAGATAAAACAATCCCAAACCCATGTGTAACCTCTCCAAACGGCGACCATATTTTCTATACCTATTTTTTCAATATGAGGATAATAGTAATGCAAAATGTTAGGTGGAAAACTGCCTTCAATTAACTGGATTACATGGTCATGAACTTGCATAGTGGTAGCCCATACAGTAAACAACGACAATCAATCAATTGATATTCCCCAATATGCTATAATATATATATCCATGAAGCACACCCCTCAAACTCACTAGTTGGAATCCCCAACGTGTTTCTCTACCATAATTCTAAAATTACAATCCCTCTCAACTCTATCTGTCCTATTAGTCGTAAATTACAATGCCAATTATTCTCACTTGTTAATCGATACAATTGCACTTCTTAATCAATGCAAGGGTGGAGTTGTCACTACTATTAGTTTATTAACCCACATGAAAAAATATATACTAAATCAACCCACACATGTGACTTATATGTGTCCTTAGTCTCAAAGAGCATAACCATATCTCCATCTCATACAAGAAATCCTTGACTTTACTAATTTGTTTTTAATTACATCCATGTCTTTGTGAAAACCTCACTATCTTATGTTAAGGGACTTGGACCAAACCTTCGTGTCTCACACCCCAAACATTGATGTCATAGATATAAGATTTTAAAATGTATAACTCAAGTGAGCATATTAATATATAAATGAAAATATATGCATGTATAATGTAAAACCACATATTCAAATAAAGTATAATAACAAAAAAAATTCACTATTTTAAAATAGGAAGGCTATTCTTCTATCTCTTCAACGACTCAAAGAACTTTTTCCAAGCTTTCAAGTATTACGATGACTATATCCCTATTCTTTCACTATAATTTTAAATATAACATTTGTCTAGCTCTAAAAAAAATTGAGAATATAGATGAATGAAGTCGCTTTTGTCGAGTGAGTTTTTAACAAATGATATCCCGCGTTTCCCACACATACATTTTTTCCTTTTTCCCTCAAACAGTACGGAGACCTATAAATTGTTCAATTTCAACAACTGTATGGCATATTAGCTTAGTTAGTTAGAGCGAAGGTCACAGGTTCGAAACCTGCATTGGCCATTTGTGTTTCATTTAATGTAATTTTATTTAATACAGGTTGTAGCTTCGAAAGTCTTGGAATCAATTAATACATTTACATTTTAGTTAGTACAGTGCTTTTTGCTCATTAAGTTTGAATGATTCAATGAATACATTTTCATTTTTAGTTAGTACATTGTTTTTTGTTCAATATTTTGAATGCTTTTAGTTATACGTACTTAATCATAAATATTTGAGATAACAGACAAACATCTAAATATGGCAATTCACAGCCAATTCTATTATTAGAAAACAAGGAGCTGTGCTAAACACTTGAATGAAGTCTTGCACTTAATTATAAATAAAGAAGTTTAACGCTAGGTTAAGATGCGCCTTTCTATAAGTTCTATATTAAACTCAACCAAATCACACATACACTATATTATACAAGGAATTTATTTTGAAGACCCTCTTGAACAAACACATGTTACTTTTACTTCAAAACTAACATAGAGTAGATTCGTAGAACCTTTGTAATAGTGGCTTAGAACCTTACAAATGCTGGAGTGAATTCTGAAGCGGGTAAGGAAAAGTGGGCCAAATACACAAAGCCCTGAAAACATTTGTCATTCCAAACATTCTTAAGAGTTCATATGTTTTACAACAATGCTCATACCACAATGTTTGTTATTGCATGCAGACAACGTGGAAGAGAGATAAAAGCTTAGGGAGAAACACGTGTTGGTCTTCTTTGTGCATGGGTTGGAATTGTGTCCACACATGAACGGACTTCATTAAAAACACGTTGGTTTCATTCTTGCTAGATTTTTTTGTTGGCTTGGCTTTGCGTTCTGGTTGAGCCAGATCGCATAAGGCTTCCATTGTAGCAATGTTGCTTCAGGCCAAGTAAGTACTTCAATTTCTTAAACCCTGAGCTCTATCTTTTCATGCATTCGATTACGGATTACATATCGTCTGTTTGGATTTTGAATTCTTCAAATTTTGTTGAAGGTTTTGTTTGCTTTTTTTGTTTTCGGATCATCCATCTTGCGCCTTCAATGGATACGCGTTGACTGATGCTATCAACAGGTAGTCGACGGATACCTATCGGACCATATTACTAACGGAAACGCAACAATTGGGATCCGTATCGAATGAATTCAAAGGTATTAAAAATGAGAAATTGATTGCAGAAGATTGCAATGGCAGGTACGTTTACATGTACAATTTTCCCTTTGAATTCAATGAATTTATGTTGAGAGAATACGACGAATTGAGCGTGTGGATGAATATGTGTGTGGATCTGCATATCGCCAACTTAGGGTTTGGGCAGCGATTATTAAAGTGGGGGATGTTCGGCGGCTCCAAGGCAGATTCTGAGGCTGCAGTATCATCAAGATAGTATCCACGTTGTGAATTGCTGAAATGCCAAAAAGGCCTAAGCATCTGCAACGAGCCTATGGAGGTCATAAGACTCTTCACCAACTTCATAACATTTATGTCTTTTTCATTCTATTATCTGACTATATCTAGCATGGTATTATCAAACTTTTCAAAGAAAAGTGTCAATTATTTGATTGCTAAATACATTAAACACTAATTACAGTATTATGGGAGATTTTGAAAATCAACTGCATATGGGAGATCTATATCAGAAGTATAGGTTTTCCCTATTGATTTTGAAATATTGATTGTCAGCCCCAACATCATAATCTAAAGTAATAACATCGATGGACACAAATATGGATTCTTCTAGATGTCTATCTTTCAAATTGCCAAATGGCGCAGAAGTTATGGTCTTCTTACATATGTGTAAAGAAAGTCAGATTAATGGTGGGAGACACTGAGAGTATTAGTATGACCTGGAGTTTTTATGCTCTCCACATTGTTAAAATTTTTCATTATTTCCCAAATGCGTTGGAAAGTGGAATTCCATACCAGTTCCATTGGTTAGCTCATGTCTTCGATGCCAAAATGCATTGGAAAGTGGATTCAATATTCAACTGAGAACAGTGCCATCAGTCAGCTCGTGTTGAAGACAGTGAGATCATTGCCCAACTAAAAGTGCCCATTGACTTTCTTTCAATTCTCCCTTTTATCCGCCAAATTTTGTTGCAGTTTGGATCCGGTTTCTGGGTAGGGTCAGCTAAGTGAATTTTACATATGTGGGTTTTTAGAACCCCTCTCTGACGAGGGCAACAGGGATGTGGAGAAGTATAGGACCAAAGCTTCCAGGGAAATGGAGGCCATGGAGTCCGCAATGAATGATGGATTGCAGGAAGCACTCGAAGAGCCACAATTTGTTGACGCCAAGCGACCTTCTGAATGAAACTTGCGGGCTCGAGCTTCTGGAAACATCCTCAACACGACGAAGAAACTCGTGAATAAGCCAAAGAATTCCATAGAGAGCCGCGTCCAATTTGGTAAATAGACACATTTCAAGGAATCAATCTAAACCACAATGATTGTAAAGTGTAGCATACCCTTTTTCTGGGTGATTTTGAAATGGACTTGTCTCCAGGAGGCTGAAGATGAAGACGCGGCTGCTCTGCTTGAGGGACATAACCTTCAATGGCATCTGAAGGACCGATAGATGCAGAATCAAAGGCCATGGCAATTTCTTCAACATTGCCATTTTCTCACTCATATATCTGCAATTTGGAGGAGATCATGTGTCCTAAATAGAGCTGATACCTGCTTTCTTTTGCCATGCGTCGAGCTTGACTGACCAAGGAGTAGGCAGAACACACCAAAGCTAGAACCTAACCTGTGTCTTTGGGAAGCCGACGTAGTGAACAAAACCTCCTGAACACACCAAGAAGGGAAGCCAACATAGTGAACAAACCTTTTGAACACGCCAGGAAGACAAGACGTGACAACATTCCATTGGCTCAATGAGCGAGGAATCCAGCTACAATGGCGAGGATTGTCTTGCATTGTTTGAACGCCTACGACGTAAATATTGGAAAGAAAGAATATATTTTACAGTAAAGGTTAAAAAGTTCATAACCAGCAGGTTGTAGAGCTTCCTATTTCTCAAGTAGCTACTTGTTTCTTTCATGGGGCTGCACAGGGAGGGATATGTGCATCTAGGGTGGTTATGAGGCTCAACACAGATCACTTCTTCAAATTCAAACTGAGGTGTAGGTCTGACTTAGCTGATGGCATTGTGGTGTCTTTCAATTGTGGCTTCTACTTTTGGAATTGATTCCTTAAAAGTTTATGAGAATTCCATGGTGATCATCAAATGGGGAAATGATCTTTACAACTTACAAGTGATTGTGCTCCAAAATTGGTGCTAGAGAACAAAATTCCTTCTATCTTTTTTTGTTGTCTTCAGTATTGAACACATTTTCAGTGAACTGAATCTTGAAGCATATTCTTTGTGGAAAGAGGAATTTGAAGGATATAAAGGCTTTCTATGCTGCCTAGAATTTGTGGATAATACTTTGGAGCATAGTGGTTCCTTAAATTATTTTGTGGTGTCACTAGAAGGATAGTTTTCCTTTGGCCCTTCTATTGTTTTTGCAAAATTAAATTATAATTATAATTTTGTATTTAATTTCATTGTTCATATAAATAGTGTGAACAAAAATAAACATAAAAATATATATTTGAAAAAGAAATTCATACAATTGTCTACTCCTAATACACCACACACACACATATATATTAATGGTGTATACATATATGAATATGATTTCTTTATCATCCTCGACCTATTTTGATTAGTCCGTGTCTTCAACTAAGATTAAGATTTTCTCTTCAGGTTGCTATAGACTCTATGAATTGACTTGCCATGGTTTCTATTATTCTGCACTAAAACCAAAGTATTTAACCAAAATTTTATTAAACTGTTAGAAATAGTAATTACTTCAGTTAGCTTTAGCTTTTACTTGAGTTACTAAATAGAAGTTTAGTTAATAAATGCAACAGCATGCTTTGCATGCATGCAAAAGCTAGGTTAAAGCTTTTAGGGTTTTCCATAAGTGTTTAAATACGCATTACGTTCTTGATTGTATTATATCAGTTGATCTCCGTTTATGAATAAAGATTGAAGAGCCGTAGCTCATTCCGCATTATCTTTGTTTTATTTCTGCCTCCAACCTTCAGTTTGGTATCAGAGCATAGGAGAAGATCAAATTGGTAGCATCAATTTCCGAAGAAGCCAAAGCCGTAGCTTTGAAGAATTTGTAAGTTTTTTTAAGAAATTATTTTTTTTTGGAGAAATTATTTAAAGAAAATATTTTTTTGGAGTACCGTGCCCTCCCTATAGTCCACAGAGCGGTACTTTAGGAACTGTCGCGCCTATACTATAGGCTAAAGCGCGGCAGTTTGGGGACATACGAGGTAAATTTTCGAGATTTCACCGCGGCCTCTCCCTTAAGACAAAGAGCGGTAATTGGAATTAGGCGGCTTTTTTGGACAAGTGCAAAAAGGTTTTTACTTTATGTGATTGTTTTTTGACTTTCACGCAGTTATTGAGTAAGAATTTTTTCTTTTTTACAAGAGAAGAAGATATTTGAAGATATTTTTCAAAACTTGTTTAAGAGGGAGGATTATTATTTGTTTTTTAAAAAAAAAGGGAAGGGAGATTATTTTGGATAGAACCAGTGAAAGACACCGCAGCGTCTATGGCTTCTAGCAGCAATCAATCTCAGATTTCTCCTCTTACAGGGAAAAAGGACTATGATGTATGGGCCACGAGGATGGCAGTTTATCTCAGGTCAGAAGATGCATGGGAATATGTCGTGTATGGCTATTCCGAACCTGCAGATGAGGCAGCTTTTCAAGCCCTTTCAAACGCAGAGAAGGATGTCCTGCGAGCGCATAGGAAGAAGGATGCAAAGGCACTGCATCTCATAATGAACGCTTTGGATAACAGTGTATTTCCAAAGATATCAGCATCTTTACATGCCAAAGCAGCATGGGATACCTTGGCGACCAGTTATCAAGGTGCTGGTAAGGTTCAAACAGCAACACTCCAAAACCTAAGAAGAGACTTTGAAGATCTGAAGATGAAAGAATCAGACTCTGTAGACTCTTTCATGACCAAAGTCATGGGGATTGTTAATCAGCTGAATATCTATGGTGAAAAGATTGGAGATCAAAGGGTGGTTGAAAGGGTTCTGAGATCCCTACCCCACAAATTTGAGTCGAAAGTTTCAGCGATTGAAGAAGCAAAATATCTGAGTACTCTCTCTATAGACGAGTTGACCGGATCTTTACTTTCATTTGAATCCAGACTCAACAGGAATGAAGAATCCTCTCATGAGAATGCTTTCAAAGCACATGTCTCATTCTCAAGAAGCAGAGGAAGAGGCAGAGGCAGAGGAGGATCAAGAGGACGAGGCAGAAGTGGCCGAAGTAATGGCAATGGAGATCAAGATCACCATCATAACCATGAAGACGGAAACTGCGACAAAAAAAGGTCAGATAAATCTAATATTCAGTGTTATTATTGCAATAAATTTGGGCATTATGCTCATCAATGCAAAAAGAAAAAGGCTGATCAAGCAAATCATAATGCTAATGTGACTAATACCTCTGAGGATAAAGATGATATGTTATTTCTTACATGTCATGCTGCACACGAAAGCCCAAAGGGACTTTGGCTTTTAGATAGTGGCTGCAGTAACCATATGACAGGTGACAGAGGTCTAATTGCAGACCTAGATGAATCAGTGAGGACAGAGGTCAAAGTTGGCACGGATGAGGTGGTTCCAGTTCTTGGAAAAGGAGTGGTCAACATTCTGACCAAACAAGGCCAACAAAAGACAATCTCAGATGTCTATTATGCTCCAGGATTGAAGCATAATCTGCTTAGCATTGGGCAACTCACTGAAAAGAAGTACAAACTTGTCTTTGATGGATCAGACTGTGAAATTTATGACCCAAATCGACATTTGATCATCAAAATACAAGTGACTAGGAACAGGATGTATCCACTAGTCATGAATTGCAGCAGCAAGGTAACCTCTTTTGCTCAAAAAGCCACTTGCATAGATGATTATTGGCTATGGCATTTTAGATATGGACATCTTCACTTTGGTGGTCTCAAGTTTTTGCAGCAGAAAGAGATGGTAAAGGGATTGCCCCCTATGAAGGAGCCAGAAAGCAGTTGTGAGTGTTGCATCATTGCAAAGCAGCACAGGGATAGCTTTCCTAAAGGTATGTCTCGAAGGGCACATGCACCTTTAGAACTTATTCATACTGATCTAGTTGGACCAATGCAAACTCAATCGATTGGTGGAAGCTATTATTTCCTTACATTTATTGATGATTTCAGTAGAAAAACATGGGTGTATTTCCTTCGTCAGAAGTCTGAAACTTTTGGCAAGTTCAAGGAATTTAGGGCTTTGGTTGAAAAACAGAGTGGTTATCAACTCAAAGTATTGAGATCTGATGGAGGGGGAGAGTATGAATTAAAGGAATTTCATGATTACTGCAAGCATCATGGAATCAAGAGGCAATTCACTACAAGATATACTCCTCAGCAGAATGGTATTGCAGAACGCAAGAACAGAACCATCATGAATATGGCAAGGAGCATGCTGAAAGGAAGAAATGTGTCCCATGATTTTTGGGGAGACGCAGTGGCGTGTGCTGTTCATGTGATGAACAGATCTCCCACCAAAATTGTGAAGAACAGAGTACCAGAGAAAGCATGGTCAGGTATGACTTGTAATGTTTCTCATTTCAGAGTATTTGGTTGTGTTGCTTATGCTCATGTTCCTAAACAGCTAAGAAAAAAGCTAGACGACAGGAGTGAGAAATGTATATTTCTTGGATATGGTGAACAAACTAAAGCCTACAAGCTGTATAACCCTATTACCAAAAAGGTTATTCTCAGCAGAGATGTTTTGTTCAAGGAGGAAGAGTCATGGAATGGAACCATAGACAAGGGTATGGGAGCTGCAATACCCCAACCAGAAGATGGAGAAGATGAGGAGTTGATTGGACAACAAGATCCAGTAGCATCTTCACCAATAGCAAATACTCCAGAAAGAACACCTAGAAACTCAGTTCGAGGTGAAGCATCAAGTCCGCAGTCAGGTAATGAATCTGATTACAGTAATAAAAAGACTAGAAGATTGATAGATATTTATGATGAATTGGATGCAAATACCAATTATGTTTTTATTGCTAGTGAACCTGTGTTTTATGAAGAGGCTGTAAAACAAGAGCATTGGGTAAATGCTATGGACGAAGAGATAGATTCCATTGAGAGAAATGATACATGGGATCTAGTTGACCTGCCAAAGAATAAGAAACCCATTGGTGTGAAGTGGGTTTATAAAACCAAACTCAATGAAAAAGGTGAGATTGATAGGTACAAGGCAAGGTTAGTAGCAAAGGGTTTCTCGCAACAACCAGGAATTGATTTTGGAGAAACTTTTGCACCAGTGGCAAGATTGGACACAGTAAGAGCAGTCCTAGCAATTGCAGCACAAAAAAAATGGAAAGTGTATCAGATGGATGTCAAGTCGGCATTCTTGAATGGAATTCTTGAAGAAGAAATTTATGTGGAGCAGCCACATGGGTATGAAATAAAAGAACATGAAGACAAAGTTTACAAGTTGAAGAAAGCTCTATATGGGCTTAAGCAAGCTCCAAGAGCTTGGTATAGCAGAATTGATTCTTATCTCATCAAAAATGGTTTTAGCAGAAGCAGCAGTGAACCAACACTTTACACAAAGGTAAATCAACAAGGACAGATTTTAATAGTTTGTTTGTATGTTGATGATATGATTTTTACAGGCGACCTCTCAGTAGATGAGTTCAAGGCAGCTATGAAGAAAGAGTTTGAGATGACAGACCTTGGATTGATGAGGTTCTTTCTTGGCCTAGAAGTAGAACAGTCAGAAAAGGGTATATTTATCTCTCAAAATAAATATGCTAATGAAGTTCTTAAGCGATTCAGAATGCTTAATTGCAAAACAACACCTACACCAGTGGCAACAGGTACTAAGTTGAGCAAAGAAGATTGCAGTCCCAATGTAGATCCAACATTGTATAAAAGACTTGTAGGAAGTCTCATGTACCTCACAGCTACGAGACCTGATATTATGTTTGCTGTCAGCTTGATTTCAAGGTTCATGGAGTCTCCCAAAGACTCGCATTGGCAAGTTGGCAAAAGGATCTTACGATATGTTGCAGGGACTTCAAGCTATGGAATTTTATACTCAAGCACAGAGTATGATGTTTTGACAGGTTTCACTGACAGTGATTTTGCAGGAAGTTTGGATGACAGGAAGAGCACTTCCGGTCATGTTTTTCATCTTGGATCAGGAGTGATTTCATGGGCATCCAAGAAGCAGCCCATTGTAACACTTTCATCGGCAGAAGCAGAGTATGTAGCAGCGACATCAGCAGCATGTCAAGCAGTCTGGTTACGCAGAGTTTTAGAAGGTCTTCAACAGAAACAAGAAGGACCAACCACAGTTTATTGTGACAACAACTCAGCAATTGCTCTATCCAAGAACCATGTTTTTCACCAGAAAAGCAAGCACATTGATACTAGATATCACTTCATAAGAGAGCTTGTGAACAATGGTGAAGTTCGTGTTGAGCATTGTAAATCAATTGACCAATTGGCTGACATATTCACAAAGCCATTGGCAAAAGATATTTTTGAAATCCATAGAAATAATTTAGGCATTGTAAAAGCTGCAGTAGTCAGCAGTAGTAATTAAGAGGGAGTGTTAGAAATAGTAATTACTTCAGTTAGCTTTAGCTTTTACTTGAGTTACTAAATAGAAGTTTAGTTAATAAATGCAACAGCATGCTTTGCATGCATGCAAAAGCTAGGTTAAAGCTTTTAGGGTTTTCCATAAGTGTTTAAATACGCATTACGTTCTTGATTGTATTATATCAGTTGATCTCCGTTTATGAATAAAGATTGAAGAGCCGTAGCTCATTCCGCATTATCTTTGTTTTATTTCTGCCTCCAACCTTCATAAACATCTTATTTTCAGCCTTTATCTAGTTTGATATATGAATATGATTTCTTTATCATGGTTATCCCAATCTTATTAGTCCCTGCCGACAGGAAGTGCAGGGACTACAGAAATAGTTTTGAACAAATTTTATTATCCTCACATTGTTCCCATCCTAATTTTTTAGCATATATTCTATTTAGGCCAATGAAGGAATTCAGAGACTTATTTGGCCTCAAACCAAGGCTGGGCCATTTTTTATTGTGATTATAATGAGCGCATATTTCCACTTTCCACGATCATAGTCTCATGCACCAACAAATCACTACATCGCACCACTTGTTCTTGCCACAACTACCCCATGCAGCCTACTTTCCACGACCAGGACCATCCTGATAGCTTTGAAGATCATGGGAGTTGGGTAAGTAACACACAACCCACCTGCAGTTGTGCCGCAAGTGCAAATTGCACTAGCTCCTATCCATACCTCCTTTGAGAGCAACATTGAAAGAAGCTCCTATGGAAGCCTCCATACTTCGCCTGCATTTTCACGACTGCTTTGAAAGGTAGAACTAGTGCGTCTTGAATACATTGGATCAAGGGTCTCAATGTTTGTTTATTTGTGCTTGGAGAAGGTTCTTCTGCTTGATTTCCATAGGATACAGATGAATGAGAAATGATTATCTAGCTATTGTTGTATCTTGCTACTAATTATCAACTATGGAGCATTTGTTTCTCTAAAAGCATTGGATATCTTTGAAGAGTTTGTGATCAAGGCCGGGGAAGAGCATTAAGTTGCTAGTGATCAACTGCTGGTTGACAGACATTCTACATTGAAAATGGTAGAAATGATTCAAAATGGTTGTCTTCTCTGCATCCCCTTAGTGGGTCAGTCTGTGGAAGAGATGTTGTCTCAGATGGAGCTGTCACGAATTTATGGCGCATATTGTGTAGAGCTCCGCATTGATCATGTGAGAAATTTTAATCCTTGAGTTAATTTAGATACGCTTTTGAAAGCCAGAATAATGCTTGCAATTGTCACTTACAGGTCTGCCTTTTTTCTCATAAATGATGTTAGGTTCTGTTTGAAGTTATTGTTTTTGCAGTTGACATAGTGGGTTGAAACATGTTATAAGCTTTGTAGGAATGATAGTTTCCTCAATACTTTCATGATTGGTGTTCTTAATGTCTCTACATGTTATGCTTTTCACTTATTTGAATGCTTAATCTTAGTTTGAAATTTTGTAAGTTGTAATGTGTATCTATCCATTGCTGTAATAGTATTTGGAATGAACGTAGGGCTGCAATGCGTCTGTGCTGCTAGATGACACAACAACATTTAAAGGCAAGAAAACAACAAATTCAAATGCAAATTCACTGAGACTAGAACTAGAACTTTGTTAAGATCCTAGTGGGCAGCCTTCACTAACATCTTGAGGTTTTGGTGTAACGGTCTGTACCATTTGGTATCAGAGCCTCCACCCAGGTTTGAGTCATAGAGCAGGTGGCAACGTCGGCATTGCAGTGTTCGTCCAGGGCTCGTACGACTCAAAGGGGACACCACCATATGGACGCACATCCAGCCCAGAGTCTAGACTGCGGAGCGTGGTGGGATGTTAAGATCCTAGTGGGCAGCCTTCACTAACATCTAGAGGTTTTGGTGTAACGGTTCGTATCAAACTTCTAGGCTTGAGGATTATCTAATCTAATGTTCCCATGTACGTGTGCCCTAATTACCCTTCAAAAGGGCGTTTACCTTGCCTTGAATGCCCTTCGGACGGGCAATTTCCAGGATTATATAAAAATAAATCACAGAATTAGACCTCCAAAAGGCTTATGTCTGAGCCTCTATGCCCTTAAAAGAGTGATTTTATGGTTCTATCCATAAAAACGACATAAGAGTATTCTCATTAATTGTCTAAATTTTTTCATCTTTAAATAGAATTTGGAGGGTTTTTTCATTAGGGTTTATGCGAGGGCATCCTTAAACATATTTTTTGAGGATCAATTGAGTAGGATTTTTCAGTGTAAAATTGATAAGAAGGGAAGCCGTGGGATTTTCTGGTTCAGAAACTGTACCCTTATTCTCATTTATGGGATTGGTTCTTATCCCATTCATATTCCAATTCACGCTTGTGTTATCAATGTATATTCTTATTTTTACTTTTTTACGCCCTTAGTTTATATGGAGGCTCGGAGGGACTATGAAAGTTTGTTCCGTGGACAATGGGAACAACAGCCTCATAAACATGGTCCCATCTCTGCTTTAAAGCAGCCCTATATCGGGTGGGGCACACCCCGCTGTGATTTAATCTCCCGCCATCATGACGCTAATCATATGATCAAGATTCAAATACGAATACGTACTCGAATGCGATTCAATACAATAAAAATACACAACGAAAATATGCAGTATGGCTGCAATACAGAAATTATACATGTCATAAATACAAAAAATGCATTTTTAGAAGAATTTCACAATCAGGAATGTCCAATAAACCATAAAGAATAATTAATTCCTTGAAAACTTTGCAATGTAGTTTATATTTATAGGTATTTTTATTTTTTATTTTAATTTTAAATATTATGGAGGTTTTGGGTTGTTTCGTTGATGGTCCTTAACCGGGAGTTATACTCAATTACCTGGTTGGCATTCATTTTATTGAGAATTCCACAATTTGAGGCTGGTTTGATTGGTGGGTTAAGGAAGCATTCTACTTATATGCTTGGTGCCACCGCAACGAAGGTTAGGAGGAAACATCTGTGGAGAAACGGTATGAGGAAGATTCTCATTCTGCCCTTTCACGGTTCATGATAGTAATTGGTCTACCCTTTCATTGAATCTGCCCGTCCCATGGCAATCGTTCTAGTCGCTATGACTTGTAAATTTCCACGCTATGAAGTTTCAGTTAAGCTTTCAACCAAGAAACCGATGGAACTCGAGCAAGCGAAGGAATAATGGATTCGACGCTGCATTTTGTATATCTATGCAAACAATGTTGATCTCAATAGCATTTGTGTCCAAAATTCTAGGCATGCATTGCAGTAAGCTATATTGGGGATTTCTTCAACTGTATGCACAATGCTCAAGTGTTTGCCTCTCCAATAATACATGATGTTACCTGGCTAGCCTTTGTAATTTCCATTGCAATGCTTTCTCTGTTCATTTTAAACCAATTATTCATTTCTTATTAGGCAAAAACAAAAAGCTTAGAAATGCAGGTTTGTTATCAGTGTATAATTAGTGTTTCGCTGCCTCCAGTAGTGTCAATAGTTCCAGTGTTGTTAGCCTATATTGCCTGTACCGAATAAATAACATAAAATAACACTACTATAGTATGGTTGTTGATTCAACCTGAACTGGTTCTGCTCACACTCGTCCATTAATTCTGATTCCAATAGCTATATCTACGATAATACAATTTCATTACCATTTACCATGCATGGAGTGACACGCCACAGGTTACACCTTAACTCATTATCGGGAGGGTGCCTTGAGAAACTCATTGTTGCCCCCAAACAAGAAACCAACATAGATGGAGGGTCGCATTTCCTCGTACGCATTATAAACCAGAATGCTTCCAAGTACATCGTCGGTAAGCTAGAATTCGAGGATTCACAGTACAACAACAACTAGCCCTCCAAAGTCGAGTATGAGAAAACAACTCGGGACAAGAGGCAATGGCACCTGGGCGATAGACGCCATTTAAGGCTACACTGATCCATGCAGGTTGATGTTATGCATGGACTCCACGTGTTTCTCTTTCAATGATCACAGCTCGGGTTGAGACCTATCAACCTCAATTTAATCAAGTCCTTAAGTTACTTCATAGCGGCCTTCATGGACATGGACATATATCTCACTTAACGTTGCATTAATGGCAATATAACCCGAGGCTATGATCAATTAAAAGTTTTAGGTATCTTATGAACATTGAATGTATAAGTCTTGAGGCGTAACCAATGTATATATATAAGCACTTTTATGTATATTTGCTAAGGTGTGTACCACTTTCAAAGAAACCTTATGTTATACACTTTAATCAAGTCCTTTAGTTACTTCATAGCAGTATTCATTCATGGACATGGACATGTATCTTACTTAACGTTGCATTAATGGCAATATAACCCAAGGCTATGATCAATTAAAAATTTCAGATATCATATGAACATTGAACATAAGTTATGAACATTGAACATAAGTCTTGAGGCATAACCAATTTATATATATAAACACTTTTATGCATATTTGCTAAGGTGTGTACCAGTTTCAAAAATACCTTATGTTATACACTTCAAGGAAAACCTTTTTTGGTAATGCTAATTATTATAAATCGTAAGCATGATGTTACAAGTTTGTGAAGAGTCAAGTGTTAATATTATAATTTGATAAAAGCTAACCAACATTGTCTCCAAAACGTGTACCCAACATTAAAAACGCTATATCGATGACACATCATGGCTAAATTTAGAGTAGAATCATTGCTCTCACGCACTTGTTTTCCTGCTACAGTCTCGTTGGCCACTTGATGTACTATAGATTTTGACAAGATTTAAATCTACAATAATGTACAGGGCTTGTTCATTTATTGATACTAGATCTGGAACTAGAGGCTTAGAAACTAGATCTTCAAATGCCTTTGGTGGGCAAGGACTTGGTGCCTTGCAGCCACTCTTGTTTGATATATATGTTGATTCCTTTCTACAATCAAATATTAAAGGATTCAAAATAAGTAAAAACCTATAATTTCAAATCTAACCTATAATTTCAAATCTGCTTTCCTGTCCTTATAGGAATGCAGTGACAGGGAGCTAGCTGCAGCTTATAAAGAAGATCCCGTGGTGGGATTAATAACCTCCTCTTTATTCTGGGTAGATAATCGTTTGAAGAAGATGTCATTGGACCCTGGATGTTGGTTGAGTCCTTTTAATAAAGAATGGCATGTCAAGAATGTCATCAGTGGCTAAAAAAGAATGCCTTCAACCTGCACAGGCTTTTCAGGCTGTGCAGAATGTTACCCGTACGAATGGGAGTGCACACATTCGTGAGAGCACCCAAGATGGGGCATCATCATTGGGGTCTGGGGTCTGATGGCGGCATCATCATCATTTTGTAGCATGCATTTTGTTTTCTCTGAACGAGAAGACCCTCCTTGTCTAAAATTAATCCCACTCTTACTCTCAAAAAAATATTAGTGGACGCTCTGGAATGCAACCACAAAGAAAATGTATATTTTAATTATGAATATCTCAACAATTTCACGTGGTCTGTTTCTTAAATTTTGACAAGGATGGCCCCGGGTAAAATAAAAAGCAACTTGTTCCATGATTCCTTCACATAACTAATAATAACTAAATAGTTTATGTGCAACGGGAAATGGTAATTGTAGGGTTGGGAAGACATGGTTGGTGGTGAGGAATAGGATAACAACTATTTGCAAGTTGCAGAACGTGATTGAGCTTCATTGGCTAAGATAATGACTACTACCCTGTGCTAATCTCTCTTAGCGAGAATGTTATGACAATTTGCCAGAATATAACCCCACTAAATAATGCTGGGATAGCCGTCTTAGAGGTGTCGGCTGCTGCTGCTGTACCTGAAAAATACAACACAGAAGAAGACCCTAGAAGATGGAATGAAGTTAATGCATTCATTTATTTAAAGTGCATTTAATGTCAATATGCATTGGAGAATTGATTAGCTGGCCATTTGTCCATATGCATTTTTGCAGTTTACACTGAGTGTGCTAAAGTTTAGACTATGAGTTTATTGGGTATATTTTTCATCAAAATATCGTTAGAATTGTTGAAATTGTAATTTTTTGTTGTTGAAATTGCATAATTAAAATGCTGGAAAAGTAATCCATTAAACTAAATCCATTTCTGTAATCAAAATTACAAATCCAATAATTAAAATTACAATTTCAGTTATCAGATTCCAGATTCCAGTCAAACTCACCCATTCCCATTCACACTAAAAGAGTAAATGAGTAGTTGAGATATTGTGTAATTTGCTGACATTTCTGCAGTCATTCACAGGAGTTGATGCAGATTATTGTGTAGTTATTTAGCCTATCTATTTATGGAGCGTCGTATACTTTTGTGCATAAGTGAGCGAGGTCTACTTTGATAAAGCTGGCGTTTACATTTCCGCGTACATTAAATACTGACTGAAAGCCTCTGACATTCGAGAAGACAAGTCATCCCCGCGATTCTTATTTCTCTGACATGATATGCGGATGTGCCAAAAGTAGAGATAATGGAATCATTCCCAGTGCGAAATAATGATCACACAACAGCCACCGCGATTCTTATTTCTCTGACATGATATGCGGATGTGCCAAAAGTAGAGATAATGGAATCATTCCCAGTGCGAAATAATGATCACACAACAGCCAGTGTCGCATAAACTTGTCCAATTTCCTGCGCTGCGCGTAGGATAAAAGATAACCAAAACGCCTCGCTTTTTCGGCGATTTTGGGAAAAAAAATTGATTGAAAATTGTTATTTTTATATTTTTGGGATTTTAGCAATTGAGATTGTTTTTTAAGATTAATTGTCCACTTTTAAAATTACCCAAAAATTGTGATCTAAATAGTCTAAATTGCGATTTGGACAAAAATTGCTCTACCAAATTTGGAGGAATTGGAAACGTTTTCCTGCATGTTACAGAGTTGATTTATTAACACTGTTTACATTGAAGAGACTTTCTTTCACATCACCAATTTTATGATTCTTTTAAGATTTTAATAGAAATATTAGATAACTGGAAAATTTATAAAAAAAATTGATATATAATATTTTGGATTGCCAAAACTACTTAATATTTAATAAATAAAAAAGAGTGATAGGAGGTCTCATGGAATAATAGTTTATAAGGCACATTACTGGTTAGGGTTTTGCAAAGGGTATTTGAATTCTTCACCCCTTTCACAGGTGTGAGCATTTTGATGGTGCTAAATAGATTATTCAAAATCACATTAAAAAAACATCCGAATGCAATGAGTACTAAAAAAATATCCCAATGCAATGAGTGCCCAGTGAACTATTCAAAACCACATAAAAAACAATTTTTATTTATTTATTTATTATACCTGCCTCAGACAGACAGATATATAACAATCAGTTTTGAGTCAACTTAAATGGACTTTAAATTAGTTTGCAATTTTTCAAATAATTATATAAAGTTTTTTAAAATTGTTTTAAAAATAAGTATTAAACTAAATATTGTAAAAATTAAAAATTAATTTTAAAAATTTTAAAGACAGAAATTTCATTTTCTCATTGGTTAAGAGATGTGAAATGACTATTATTATCTGCTCTAAAAATATGATTATCAGAAATTAAAATTAATTTTAATTAAAAATTAATTTTAATTAAAAATTAATTTTAAAAACATAAATTTCATTTTTTCATTGTTTAAGAGATGTGAAATGACTATATTATCTGCTTTAAAATATAATTGTCAAAAATTAAAATTAATTTTAAAATTAAATTTTTTACAATTAAAAATCTGTACAGTTCAATAATAACTATTCATAATTTCATAATGACTAAATATTTTAATATTAAAGTTTTTACATCAGTCATTATTTCCATGTATTCTGCCGTACTGCTCGAAGAGTTCCTCTTGGTTGTTGACAGTTGTACTGCTCATTGATGCAAGCTATATTGTATTTCGAGGTTTAATAACCCCGTCAGAGTTTAGTCAAGCTTGCCTCAACTCTAACATGGTAGGCAACGCTAAAAAGGCTGGGACGTCAAAGTAAATGTCATAATATTTATTTATCTATTTTTAAAACTAATAATTTTGTTTTAAAAATATTAAGAACGTTTTTTAAATTTTTATTGTTTTATTTTATTTAAAATTTAAATATTTTTTATGAAATAAAAAATTTATTTAATTAAAAATTTAAGATATTTTGATTTTTTAAATTAATTAAGTTATTATTAATGTATACAATTGAAAGTATTTTATATTTCACTATTATTAATTTTTTTTGGTTTTTTAATAAGTTGTATTTTTCTCATATAAATTTTATATAAACCTTTAAATTATCATTAAATAATTTTTTTTGGCATAAACTTTGTAATATGTAAAAAGTTTAAATCATATATATATTGGGCATTATTTAATGCTAAATATAACTAACACATGTTGAATAAAAATACACATCATATATGGAAATAATCGATTTCAAATAAATACATTATGGAACTTAATGTGGAGAAGGTATGTTGGATATAATAATTAAGTTTAGTTGATGTAATTTAACAATAAAATAGTTCAATGCAAGAACATTTAATCATCAAATTAGGGTTTGCAAGGCTTGTAAAGCAAGTGAGGATGGAGCCTACCCTCTATTTGGGACTCAAACATAACTGAAGTCAACATGGATTACCAACATAATTTTATGATATCGTGATTATTTAATGTTGAATATACACAAACTATGGACCATATACAAGAAGCATCATCAACAACATAAAACACTCACTTCTTTCCAAATAAAATTACAGGTTGTTATAAAGTTGGTTAATTCTAGTTTTTTTGACAGGCTAAAACCTTATAGGAGTAAACCAAGTGTAAATTAAAACATTTTGTTTCTATTCCCTTACACATGTTTTTTCCCAGAAATTTAGTGCCTTCTAGTGGAATCCAAAAATTACAATTTCACTTTGTCAAAACTACAATCTTATTAAAATTAAAATGTGTGATTAAGATGTTTATGTGATCTTATTATTGAGCATTGCAATATCAACAACAAACTATTCATAATACAATTTTTTTAGCTAATCCATTCAAGCAAGATGTACCGTTTTAATTATACTAAGACAAATCCATCTTTCAAGGTGCACAATTTTAACTTTAATCTCTTCTTAGACATATAGGTGTACAATTTAACCACTCCTAAGCTATGAGGGGAAATTGTATATTTCAACTAGATATATACAATTTAACCACTATTATAGCATTGTTGCCAATGTCTCCCCTTTCTCTATTGATAATTGATACATGGTCTATTCTTTAATATGACTTACATGTGTAGATAGTTAATGCCTAAGCAAGGGGTAATAGACTATCACAATGCTCAAGCAGTTATATATGTTTCCCATGTTTGATAATTATTCTAACTTTAGGTTATGCACAACAAATATTTGTTTTAAAGTATGAAATAAAGAGTTTAATTGATATTTTATTTTATAATTACATTTTGCATAAGAGGTAAGTACTAAGCAACTATGTTGCCTATTCAACTTGTTTTTTAAATACATATACAATGTTAGATCCAATTTACAATGTTATTTTTCAAAATTAAATTATAATTCATATAAATCATCAATACGTCCCCTTAATATATATGGTGTTTTATTTAAGGAGCAAAAAAAATGTTCTCTTTCCACGTATGATGTTCATTTAAGGAGTACAAGGAAGAAAAGAAAAAGAACCTCATGAATATTAGATAAATGTTATGTTTTTTACATATAATGTTAAAGGAAGAAGAGGGTAGATAAAGAGAAGAAGAGAGTAATAGTAAAAGGATAAAAGGGTAGATAAAGAGAAGAAGATAGTATTAATCAAAGAATAAAAAGATAGATAAATAAAAGAAGAGAGTAATAATGCTTATATGCACATAACATAAACCCTTCAAAAATGGTTTTTTTCCTTAAAACTTTTACAATCCTGGTATGTTTGAACAAAATCCTATACTTCCTATGTTGTATCATTAAAAGAAAGATTAACTATTTGATCAAATTCTTACTGATGGTGTAGTGATAAAGTTGTCATCTTTGGGTATTTATAAGTAAATATGGCTACAAAATTAGTTTGCCTTCGCATCTAACTCATACAATGCCATCTAAATTGTAATGTTCTACTCATTGAACTTTTTCAAGAAAGAAACATGGGAGACATTGTGAATGCATGAAGGTGAATGAAACTCAAGCATATGTTGCCTCTTTGTTAGCATCCAAAGAACTTTAGCGATAGTTTTTCACTAAGTTTATTATTGATGGACAATTGTTTGTAAGTCTAAAAGTGAAAGTGCACCCACTAAAAATGTCAAAACACCTTTCTAACGATTTCTTAAGGCACAATTCAACTAATTTGGTATGTAGACTTGGCAAGATATATACTCTTGAGAACTAATTTTCAAAGGCAATAGGTCTATCATCCTTGTTGCAAAAAACTACACCAATTCTTATTCTTATAGTATCGCATTTAATGGTGAACACCGTGGAAATGGAAAAATAGGTGTATGTATAATAGCCTCCTTCAAAGCTACAAAAGTTGGGTGGCTTGATCGAACCAATAAAATGAATTTGTTTGAGAAGTGCAATGAGTGGGGAAACAATTTGGTATAGTTGTTAATAAAACTTTTATAATAGTCGATGAGGCCTAATAATATTCTTAGCCCTATAATGTTTTAGGGAATGTGCCATGTTATAATGAATTGAATATTTTATGGTGTTTGTTTTTCCCAAATCTCGGATTGGTTTTAGTTCTCAACAAGTTTTATTCCCACATTAATACACATAATTTAATATGGCATTAAATTTGAACTTGTAAACTGGAACACATAAATTTAGGCAAACAACACACCATACAAAAAAATGAACCTGGAGATTTTTGGGAAATTCCCTTGGAAAAACCCCAGAGGAAAAACTAGTTCAAGAGAGATTTTATTATTCCATCCCTCATAGATTTTTTTTTTAACGGAAACAACTATAAGCACTGATTATATTTATAAAAAAAGAAGGTTGCATCAAAAAGATTGATCAGATTGTTCCCCTGTGAGGAAAACAACCATCAGTCCAAATTCATCAAGTTCCAGCTGAGAAATAACATGATACCTGTGAGTCCTTCTAAAGCTATAACATCTAACAAACTGTCCTAGGATGAGTATGCAGAAATAATACATTACTGATAGTCTGCCTTATACAAAATTGGCCATTAATCCCAACTAGGAGCCTTCATATAACTTAGAGCCTAAACTGCGAGAGACAGAGAGTCTGTACTTTATACTAGAAAACATAGAATTAAAAAAAAACAACAATATAGCCGACCCGAGACTTCAAAGCTAGTTAGGTTCAATATCCATGGTCACTTCAGCAGCTGCTGCTACCTTGTTCTTTTCATTACGCAGATATACAAAGTTACCAGCTAAGGCCATGAACTTCTTCAGCTTCTACATCTTTCGGTTGATATCCACAAGCTCACTGTCAGTTACCTTGGGCTTCTGAACCTTGCGGGGGTAGGCTAGACCCAAGGTTTCTTCTAAGTGCTCAATCTTTGCAGCCATGCGAGAATACTGATCTCGAATCTCAACTTAAGAAGCAGTTGCAAAATTATACATAAGGGAAATTACCTTCTTGAATTCGATGTTGTCTCCCCGAACCATCCTCATCTGCAGCTCCAGATCCTGTAGACGATCCAAAAACTCCACCTCAAACTTGAAGATACTGCGATTTCCATCCTGGCCGACTATGTTTCCAGTTCCTGAGTGCCTTCGATAGGGTCTAACTCCTAGATGGCTTCCCAGGTCCACAGAATCCCCCCACATTTCACCATGCCACATGCCCTTACCACACCTCGCATTAAGGCCGCGTCTCGAATTGCAACAATTCCCACAAGTAGGTTTCACATTCCCCTGATTACGCCCCCCACCATGACAATAGTGCTCCCCTCCACTTCCACTTCCAGGGTAAGCCATTTCCTTATCAACAAAGGATCCGTTCCACAATACCAACAACAAGTTCTGGCTAGAGAATGTGTTGAAATGACAGACAACAGAAGAATGAGATCCGAGAGATGCCTGGTAGGGGAATTTAATCAATCCGTGGAGCTCGCATGCCAGCCAGATGTCTGGGGTCTGTGCAACATTAACTTCGTGCATGCGAAGGGTGCTATCGAGGAGTGGAAAGGCCGACATTTCTCCAAGGGAGAAATCCCAAAAATTCTCAATAATGAGGCTAATTAAAAAAGATATGCCTCTTAAATGCAAAGTAACCATTGGGATAGATAAGAACTAGAACTAGAATTAAGGGATCCAAGTGTTTTGCAATTTTTCATCATCGATCCTTAGAGTCCCATAATCTAGCTCGACGCCAATATTCGCCATCTTATCCGCCTTCTCGGTCAATCCTCAGAGAATATGAAGGAAGGTGAGCTTATGGAATTCATCACTGATGCACTGGAGCAGAAGATGCATTTTAGAGATGGGATCTTTTCGATTTTCTATAAGTCACCTTGCTTCTCTTATTATGATTAGAGAGTCACCAAGAACGATGAGCTTCTTGATTCCCAAGCTAGTTGCAATTTCCAATCCTTTGATGAGTCCTAACCATTCTGCTGCATTGTTGGTCTTTCTCCCAATGCCCCAGGTGAAGTACTTCTGCTTGTTCCCCAAGGAGTCTAGGATTACTCCCCCCGCGCCTGCTAACCTTGGATTACCCTTCGAAGCACCATCGAAGAATAGAATGTTGCTTCCCTGTTGAGTTATCCAATGCTGGAGTTCACTCTTGTCAATTCTAATCTGCCAGGTCAATTGCCTCACACTTTGGAGAGAAGAAGGTTGAACAGAGGAGAGGTTCTGCACCAAAAAATCTGCCACCCAATTTCTTTCAAGCACAGATAGGGGCTCCTGTTGAATACTAGTCATCCCTCGCAAAGAGAGAACTTCCACCCAGAGGGTCTTAGCTGCAATATAAACCTTTCTGGGAGTGGCGACCGTTCCTTAAAAAATATCCTTGTTTCTACCTGTACAGATCTTCCAACTGATGAACCGGGGAAGAGCATTCTAGGCTCTCGAGAAATCCGGTTTTTTGAAAAAATCGCTCCACTTGGTAGGCATTACCAGATTGACACCCAGACTTCTAGTTGCGAAATTCCAAACCTCCAACGTAAAGCTGTAGTTAATAAATAGATGATCTAATGTCTCTTCAGCGGCTTTACATAAGACCCAGCGAAGTGGCCCTTCAATACCTCTCTTTCTCAGATTGTTTGCGGTTAAAGATTTCCTATGAGCAAGCGTCCAGAAGAAAGCATTCACCTTGGGGAGACTATCCTTACACCGGACCTTGACCCAATTTATATCTCCAGCACATCCTTCCTTTCTTGACTGAATGTAGTGATAACCTTCCTTCACCGAGTACACTCCTGATCTGCCCCATCCACGCCTATCTTTGAGGTTGCAGCTGATAGGGAAATGTTCTTGTAATAAGAGGAGAAGGGCATTGTATTCATCCTTCAGATGCAGAGGGAGGTCTAAATCCTTCCAACCAATCCAGCGACCACTGTTGGACCAGTTGGAGATATCGAACAAGGAGAGGATATTTGACCTGTCCATCTAGGTTTTAAGATGACTTAGCTCATGTCGAAAATTAGCTGGAGAGCTTATTCCCAAAGTATCAAACCAAATCTTGATATACTTACCATCACTAGCAATCCAATGCATTTTGTCTTTCAAAATGAATGCAGCTTTCTTACATCAATCCCAGATAGGGGAACCTTTCTTCTTCATGTCAATATTTTCAATGCAACGTTTTCTAAGTCCTCTCATATATTTTTTCTGCAGTGCTTTTTTCCACCGGGCGTTTTTATCCGAGACAATCCTCCACAGTATCTTGGCCCCAAGAGCTTGATTCATGATTCTTGGATCTTTAACTCCAGCTCCACCTTTGTTTTTCGAACTGCAAACAATGTACCAATTAATTAAATGAAACTTCTTGGTGTTGTTCACTTTACCCCCCTGCCAAAGAAAAGCTCTGATTTCCTTGATGATTTCCTTAATAATGTAAGTTGGAGCAAGGGAGATGGAGTAGACATAGATCGGGTAGGCTGACAAGATGGATTTTATCAGGGTGAGCTTCCTTGCAGTATTGAGCCATTGAAATCCCCACGCTGAATTTATTTATTATCAATTAACCCTTTCTAGTCCTCCTTTCTTTTTCTCCCTTTGAAGATTGGGATTCCAAGGTAATTGAAGGCGTTCCAGCTGGAGGATCCTTCAAAGCCAAAGATTCTAGATATGCTAGACATAGTTGCCGGGGGGCAGTTCCATCCGTAGACCTTTGACTTTAGCTCACTGATTTTTCCATCCGAGGCGTTAAGGAAAATAGTGAGAGCTTTTTTGAAATGAGCAACTATGATAGTGGAGGCCCCACCCAATAAGATAGTGTCATCAACAAATTGCGCATGATTAAGTGCCCAGAATCCCCTTGCAATCTTGAGACCCTTGAGGTCGCCCTAGGACTGAAGACTATGTAGCCTACGACTCAAAGAATCGACCACCAAAATATAGAGAAACAGAGAGAGTGGACACCCTTGACGGAGACCACGAGTCGCTTGGAAAAATTCAGTTGGGCATCCGTTTACCAACGGGGCGATCCAGGGTCTGCTGATGCAGGCCTTTATTCATCTAACAAAGCGTTGTGAGAAGCCAAACTTAATCATGATTTCAAAGAGGAAGAAGTGGCTGACCCTGTCGAACACATTATCCATATCAAGCTTGATAGCCATGCCTTGCTGCTTACGATTTATGTTGGAGTGGATAGCTTCTTGCACAACTATAATGTTATCCAAAATTTGTCTTCCAGTAATAAAACCACCTTGGGTCACTGATATTAGTCTATTCATGATCTTCTTCATTCTGGTGGCCAGGATTTTAGCTAGAATTTTATAAGAAGTATTACAAAGAGATATTGGTCGAAATCGCTCTATTGTAAGGGGCTTCTTGTCTTTAGGGTTAAGGCCAGGAAGGACGAGTTTGTGGCTCCTCCTATCGTGTCCTTCTTTCGAGTCCAATTCAGCATCCTTTTCAGGTCTTCCTTAATAATATCCCAAGCTGCTCTGTAGAAGTTGATAGTGAATCCGTCAGGTCCCGGGGACTTGTCAACTTGTAGGGACCAGATTGCATCTTTGATTTCAACCTCCACGATTGGTTTGTAAAGCTCCCAGTTTTCTTCATCTGTGATAATAGGGGGGATTTCAGTAAGTAGATCAGCTTGATCTAGGGGGTCTGCCTCATTCTTGTCCGTGTAGAGCTCATGAAAATGCTGCAGATTGTGAGCTTTAATCTATTCATAATCAAAGATTTTGGCTCCATTTCTATCTTTGAGTTCCTTTATCATATTACGGCTAATTCTGACCTTAGCTTTCTTATGAAAATAACTGGTGTTGCCGTCCCCTCCCTTAAGCCAGAGCTGTCTGGATTTGATCCTCCATATCTCTTTCTCCTTATTGGCCGCATAAATTATTTTGCTATTTAGATCTTGTTCTTGTCTAAGAAGCACCGGGGTGATTTCTATTTTTTCCATATCAACCTGAAGAGCTGCAATGTCAGATTGAAGAAGTTTTTGATGAGCCCCGGACTTTTATACTCCGATTTCGCCCAACTTTTTAACGCATATCGGACATTTCTGAGTTTGCTCTCCCAGACATAGCTTGGAGAGCCAAAACAAGGAATATTCCAGGCCGTGGAGATAATAGTCCAAGTTTTTTCTTCTTGAAGCCAGGCAGGGTTGAGTCGAAAGGGAATGGGACCGAGGTTATCAGGGGGAGAAAGGGAGAGGGAAATTGGATTATGGTCTGAGACTACGGAAGGGATCACGAAAGAGATTGGGATTATATTTTTTTGAAGGAAGGAGGAGCTAACAAGAAATCGATCAAGTCGAGCGGCTACGTGACCAACCCCTAGATGGCGGTTATTCCAAGTGAAGCTTCCATTTTTGAGAGGGGGATTGAACAAATCAAGAGCAGAGAACAGGTACTCCAACTTTTCACCGAAGGGATCCCTTACCCTCAATCTTCCGCGTTTCTCAGCTTACGAAATTGTAGTATTGAAGTCCCCAGCAAAAATGACTTCCTTATCCCGTGTGATAGCCTGGAGGCTGAGAAGACTATCCCAAAAGGACTGTTTATCTTTATAATGAGTAGGTCCATAGACGTTGCAGACTAAGAATGAGAGATTATCTTCCTTGTCACAAAGCTCATTTAAAACCCAGTGATGACAATCTTGCAAAACTTTATAGGAGTATGTACTTGTAAAGAAGGACGTTATTCCTCCAGAGGCCCCTCTGGCGTTCATTGCATGTCCCTGGCCATTTTTCCAAAAGAGATGTGAGATGGCCATGATCTCAGCATCACTCATCTTTGTCTCTTGAATCAGTAGGATATCTGGTTTTTCTGAGATAACTAGTTCTTTCATTGCTTTTACTTTAATAGAACCACCAAGACCCCTACAGTTCCAAGAGACGAGCTTCATTATTTTTTCCCTATTTGCTAACCTGCTCGAGCCCTAGAATCTGACTTTCCCTTGTTGGACTGTAGCAGCTTAATTTCCTCAATGCTTCTCTGTCTACCTAATTTGAGTTCCTTCTATGCCTCTTGCTCCCGATGATAACACAAGGACTTTCTTCCACGGGTATTTAGAGGATGTCCGGGTTCACTTAAATCTAGAGAGCCTTTGGAAGAGGATTCTGGGGTGACTGAGAAGGGAGCTACCTTGCTTTGTCTAACCGCGTTTGCCCAAGAACTTCCGGGAGGAGGAGAGCCTTCCTGAGCCGGGATGGCCCCAAAGTTTTTTGGAGAAGGGGAGGTAGCGTTGATTGCCAAAAATTCAATGAGCTTAGGTTCTATTTCAGGGGCCACAGACTCATCTATTTCACCTTCTTCTGTATTGAGGGCATCGAACTGCTTACCGGTCGAGATTTCTAAGTTCAGCTGGATGGTTTCATTCTCTTTGGTCGGTTGCTGCTTCTTTAGATTGGGCTTTGGAGCAGGGTTTTTCTTCCCTTTCTTTGCCTGGTGCCATTCAACATCTTGAGTTTGCTTCGGGGTTTCTTTAGCCATTTTTGGGCAATTCTTGACGAAATGGCCATATTCATGGCACTTCTTACATTTAAATGGAAACTGTTCATAGTCCACTTTCTGTGCATATTCCCATCCATCCATACATAATTTGACCATTTTCGAGAGACCTTTCTCCAGGTTCACCTCCACACAGATCCTGGCACAGGAGAAGAGAGGGCCCTTCGGCGCCGCTTTATTAATGTATTTTCCAAAGGCATTCCCTATTTCCTGAAGAGATTCATCATTCCAACAGTGGAGAGGAAGGTGAGGCAATTGAACCCAGACGGGGACGATAGAGGGAACATCTTTTTCAAGGTCGAAGAAAAGACTCCATTTGTCGAGGTAGAGCCCCCGAGGACCCATAAAATACGGTCCGCTTCGAAAAATGAGATCTCTGTCTTCCTTTGCTTCGAACAGGAAGGTGAAAAAACCCTTGCCGCAAAAGCAATGCTGAATCCCTCCTGAGATCAAGGGCATCCAGTTCTTTCTAATCCAAATATCCATTATTTTTGGGGACGGCCAGATCCCGGTAAACTGGCCGATCAAACCTCTTTCACTAAGAGCAATCGCCTTCAATCTTGAAGCCGCCGGCATGATATGAATCCTAGGAGCTTTTGAGAGCCGGACGAAGCCATCACCAGGAACCAAAGCAGCAGGAAGAGTGGGAGAGGTAGCCACCAGTGCCTTGAAGGCCTCGTCAAGGAGGCGGCGACGATATTCCGGGCTTGGATCCATAGGGGGATCCATCCTGAGCAGCAGGAGCTCTCGTGCAGGGAAGCCCTAGCCGAGGAGAGCCGAGCGCGAGGTAGGTTGGGATGAGATCTTCACCAAATGATAAACTTGATTTTATTTCCCTCATAGAAATTATCAGCAAAATATTACAACATTTAATACATGATTTAATGCGCCTAGAAATTTGTGCCTTCACATAGAAAATTGTGTCACCTCGTAAATTGTGCCATCATAGAAAGTATGTGTTGTACAGAATTGTGTGGGATTTGTAGAATTGTACGGACTAGACAGAATTGTACAAACAAATATTCTTGAAATTCATGCCTGTGCCAATGTGCTCAATCACCACTGCTCGGACTTCAAAATTCGTGCCACTATTCCAGCTATATTGCCCTCAAATTATGTGCTCAAAAATTCAGTTGTGCGAACCTGCATTCATTGCTTATCTTCTCCTAGGAATTCATTCCACCTTCCTTGGAAATCATGCCTCTCTCCTTCCTTAATATTTGCGCCTCTCTTCTCCTCGACTCGTTGCTCTCTCTTCTCTTGTGTCTATTGTGTGTGCAGTTCAAATGGATTGATATTGAGAAGAACACGTTTAAAGATATAAAAAATGCCATTGCTCATGCACCTTCATTGAGCAATCTAGATTTTGAAAAGGACTTCATTATATATACATTTGCTTCAGATCATTCTCTTGCAGCAGTGCTCACGCATAAAGGAGAGTATGGAGACGAATATCCAATATCGTTTATGAGCACTGGATTACAGGGAGCTGAACTAAATTACCCAGCTATAGACAAACAAGCATATGCAGTATTCAAGGCCGTAAAACAGTTCCGACCTTACATTTTAAAAAATAGAACGAAGGTTATAATAGCTCACCCAGCTATTAGATCTCTATTTATTTAGAAGGATTTGGGAGAAAGACGAGGAAATTGGGTGACTGCACTACAAGAATATGACCTAGAATTTAAACCAGCTAATATCATCAAAGGTCAAGGGTTATGTAAGTTGCTTACTAAAAATCCAATTGATGAAGATCATGGATAGAAAAATGAATCAGAAATGCATTTAAGTGAAGTATGTTCCAGTTTCACCACTCCAGAGTCTTGGTAGAGAGATTTAATTCACTATCTTCAACATGGATATTTGCTAGAATATTGGAATTCGAAGCAAAGAAGGGATCTCCGATTAAAGTCAGCATCATATAAAATAATAGATGGAGTACTTTTTAGAAAGAATTATGATGGATTTTTTCTTAGATGTCTTGAGAGGGATGATGCAAGAAAGTGGTAAAGGAGTTACATGATGGCCCTGCAGGGGGACATTATTCCGGGGACACCACTGCTCATAAAATACTGAGATCCAGATATTATTGGTCTACTATTTTCGAAGATGCTCATGCTTATGCAAGGAAATGTGATATATGTCAGAGGAGTGTCGGAAGACTACCAAAATCAGCAGGACCATTGCAACCAATCATCATCTCATAACCATTCGAGCAATGGGGTTTAGACATAATTGGGGAGATTAATCCCAACTCTTCATTGCAACATCGGTATATTCTCACCTCCACTGATTATTTTATGAGATGGATTGAAGCAACTCCTTTGCACAAAGTGAATGAAGATGCGTTCATTGGATTTTTGCAAGAAAACATCATAACCAGGCTTGGGGTTCCAATTTCGTTTGCTTTTTATAACACATCTTGTTTTTCTTCTGTTAATTTAAGTACATTTTATCATGAAAAGGGAATCAAATTGCATTATTCATCTAACTACTATCCTCAAGGGAATGGGTTGGCAGAATCCACCAATAATAATCTCATACAAATATTGAATGAAATAGTTATTGAAAACCTAAGAAATTGGCATGTAGCCCTTCCCAACGCTTTATGCGCAGATAGGGTCACTCCAAAATATTCTTTAGGGGTTTCTCCTTACACTTTAGTCTATGGGAAAGAGGATATTCTCCCCACAAACATACTACTCCCTTCCCTATAGTTTGCTCAGGCATATCGAGGATCAAATAGCAAAATCATGCAGTCACGAATTAATACTTTGCTAAAACTTGAGGAAGCACGACAAAAGGCCAAAGATAGGTTCAACCGTCACCAAGACATTGTTAAAAGGTGGTTTGATAAGTGGAAATCTGTTAAGAGAACTTTTGAGGTAGGAGATCTAGTTCTAAAGTGGGATCATCCCCATGAAGAAAAGGGAAAACATACTAAATTTCAACAGTTATGGCTTGGTCCTTATCAGATTGTAGAAAATATTGTCCCAACAACTTATAAGTTACAATATTTACAAGGGGAGAAGGAAAACCTTCCTATCAACGGCCTAACACTCAAACAATACTTTTCTTAGATTTAGGGAAACATATTGTACATAAACAAATTTGTTGATTTTAGCCTTTTTTTTATTTCATTTGTTTCATCTTAGGATAGTTAGCTTCAACATTATCCCATTTTGTTTTGATTTTTCTTTACTTGCTTGATTTTGTTTAACAAACCTCATCTTAGCTTTCAGAGTGATGTACATAAATGCAGAGATATGAACAATCTCATATGAAATGCTTATAATCACAAAAGGATTAGAATTGGCTTCGTAATAAAATGAGTTCTTTTTGTAACAACAATGTCATTAGTGATTTTAATTGCTTATTTGTTTTAAAAGGGGAAACCTGTTTCGTGTTTCATTTTGTGTCAATGTAAACCTTGTGAAATAATTGGGATCCATGAATTCTAAATTACTATCTTGGGACTCCACTCACTTACACATAAATAACCATCTCAGGTAGCCTACTATAACTGACCCATGGAAAGGAAGCAAGTCTTGCAAATGTATGGCAATTAAAATGATCCCATGCTATGGAAATTACAACCAAAAGGCTTATAATGAAGAGTTAAAATTTCTGAAAAGTTTAATCTCCATCAAAGAAATGGTTTTGAAAATAAATACATCCAATCAAGAAGATTCCCTGGATGATATTGTTGAAATATTGTAACTTCTAAGAATGTTCTATTTGTACTTTATCTGGAGATGTTTCATTCCTCCATCAGGACATTATTATATATCCAGAGATGTTTATTCCTCCATCGGGATGTTGTAACTAGGGTTATTAGACTTCCTGAGTGGGGTCGGCCCTGAGTTAAGTGTTTAGGGGTTATTAGACTCTCCTAGGAGAAGTCGGCCCAATTAGGGTTAAAAGTCAAGTGAACTAAAGTATAAATAGAGGATGTGTGTTCCTCATTAAACACAATATCACTTGTGAATTGCGCATAGGAGAGAGAGAGATTTGCGAAGGAGGAGAAGGAGCTCTTGTTTGGGGTTTACATCTTTGTATTTGTTGGTCATCTATATTGAGGAAAGCTTTGCCGGGTTTTCTACCCTATGAGGGTTTCCCAGGATAAATTTGTGTCTATCTTGTGATTGTGTTTCTTTCAGTGATCCTTATGATGCTCTTGTTGTGAATTTTATGCTAAACTTAACATGGTATCAGAGCTAGCATGAATAGGACATCTTTCACAAGGTTAAAAATACCTCTCTCTCCTCCGGTGAAAATTAGGGTTTCTGCAAAAGTTGGAATTTTTGGAATATGAGAGCATGGCTGGATGCTCCTCCTCAAAAGTGAAAGTCAAACCCCAGTTTGACTTTTGAACCAAAAAAACTGCGAACCTATGCACCAGTGAACCAGAAAAGTTGCGAACCTGTGCACCAGTAAACCAGAAAAGCTGTACAGTAGTGAACCAGAAAAGTTGCGCACCAGTGAACCAGTAAACTAGAAAACCTGTTGCAGATTCGAATTTCGCTGGTCAAGTTTGAAGGGTGAAAAGTTGAAGTTTTCAGAAATCAAGTACACCAATCAACTCAACTCAGTCAAGCACATCTCCTGGTAAGGTCAGTTTTTCATTTTAAGAATTTTCAATTTTTGGTGACCTCCTGGATAAGATGGCCCCAAGCACTAAGCTTGAGGACAAACTAGAGGGTATAGAGAATTTTCGGGCATGGAAATATAGGATTGTTTTCATTCTCGAAGAGAATGATCTTACCCAATACATCAAAGATGAAGTTGCAGAACCAACAAAAGATGAAGCTAAAGAGAAGTACAAGAAGGATATGATTAGGGCAAAGAGAATCATTGTTGATTCTATCAGAGACCACTTGATTCCCCAAGTGTCATCCCATCAGACCCCGAAGGAAATGTATGATGCCCTAGCTAGAATGTATGAAGGGAGGAACATCAATAGGATGATGAACCTAAGAGCTCAATTGAAGAGCACTAAGATGAGTCAAGGATAATCTATTCAAGATTACTTCAGGAAGTTAGGATTTCTGGATGATCATGAAATCAACTTTAAACAGGTCAGTTTGAAATTTTTGCTATAACTTTTGTTGTAGAACGTTTCAGATAGTGAAACATGGAGGAAAATCAGTAGATGAATTAGGGATATGAAGGTACCTATGGTATGAGTTTAATGTGTTGTTTCACTATAATTTTAGAGATATTCTCTCTAGAAGTAACGGATTCTATATAGTATGAAGCAATTTTGAAGCGGATTATGGTGCATTTGTAGAAGTAGGTGTTGTATTTTGGAAGAGTGTAGATGTCACCTGCCCAAATTTCAGTAATTATTATTTTATTTACAAAATACTTTACGTTAAATTTAATTACAAAGTTTTGTAATTATGATCAGTTTTGATCAAGGATGAATGTAATTACTGATTATTGTTATTTAAATAAATTAATTAGGAGACAAACACCCAAGGGGACTGTTAAATGAGTGTTCATTGACCCATTAGGAGGAATGGAAGCTATTGGAAGGTATGGGATAGATGGCAGCAATTGCATCACACCCACTGGCTGTTGGTGATGGGACAACTACCCCTAAAAATGTGGCATTATCCCCCAGGTGGAGGGAGTGAGCAGGCAGCTCATTTAATGACCCAGTAACAACTGAAAAGGCCTAGGTAGCCTACATAAGGCAAATTCGAATTGAGAAGGTAGCTCTTACACAATATTTCTACAAAATATTTCCTCATGTGCATTAGGTGATCACTAAGAGATTCGAATAGGGAGGCTAGTGGTGAGTGCAAATCATAAGTCTGCAAATTATTTGCTAAGGAGAACCAGTGTGTTGGAGCAGTTCCCTTGGATTGCTAGTTCTTGAAGATTCAGAAGTTATTAGTTACTGCAAGAAGAGATCCTAATTTCCTAAGTTTCTTCCTCTTGGTGGTTCAGTGAATAGGCTCGGGGGTCCTAAGGCAAGTACTTGATTGTCTTCAGGAATTGGTTGGGTGGAACAGTCTTCTTGGGCTGTTTGTTCCCTACAGATTTGATCCAGGTTTTACAGTTTCTACTTTATCTTAGTTATTAGTACTGATTAAGTAAAATTATCAATTTCTGTTTTGAAGAAAATGTGTGTTCTGATTCTATTGAAAGTCTGCATGTTAAAGTTCCAATGATGATTTGAATTGATAAACCAATATCTACATTTTTCCACATGCTGTTTTATGCATCGCACTCTAGTGTAGATACACAAATTAAGAATAGATGAGAAGATAGGAAAAATTGCTACTGATTCGATAGACAAGTGTAGTGATTGAATTGTGTTTTCATTTTCTGCCCTATAATTAACACTAGTAATTACTATACAGTATCTATTACAGTATAATATTTAAAAATAATTTAGAGTACTTCATGTTTTCAAGAAAACAAATAATGATTATTTCTTGTACAGACAACTTGTATTTATTTTTCCTATCTCTATTGAGTGCATTGGAAGTAGATGGAATTCAAATTTCTATAAATCATATTATGTCTGCATTTTAAATAAGTATTGCTACAAATAAATACATGTGTTGACTAGGAATGTAAGTTACAAATTACAGTCAATATACATGTTCACACACACACACTGTGTTTTTCATCTCAAACTTATTGATAGAATGATTTCCTATTATCAGTACTGTAAACAAAGGAAATACAAAACCTTTAATGTCTAGACTTATCATTTCACATTACAAATTACATATATTATTCAATCTGAGTTTTGTATTTTCTACTATATTACAAACTGCTTATAGTACTAAAACATAGCATCGTATCAACTGTAAAACTCCAGATCACATTTGTTTTAGATATTCATTATCATTATCCATGGTATCTTAAAACATATATTATATCCACCTATTAAGTTACAGTACAAACCCTAGCTACAATTAAGTGCTTTTCGGAAGTTATAACTCATATCTTTCATTTACAAAGACAAAACACGAACTAGGGTATGGCCTTGTTCGTTTCCATTGCAAATGAAATAAAAACCATTTCAACATCACATTACAGAGTTATCAGTTCGACGAGCATTTAGACTCTAACCTAGCTCGATAGTCACGTTATCAAACACACAAGAAATCAACGTATAACACAGACGTTTAGCACCGAACAAAATAGTATATTTCTTGTTCATTGCCGAGAAGAAAACCTTGTATCTACAGTAGAGGAGCCTCGGCTCTGTATCTCTTTTCTCATAATATAAACCAACAGGGCTTGTTCCAAGTTTAAACCAATACAAATCCCAACTCCAAGTTTAAACCAGTGTTCCCAGAAATAAAAACATTACATTATGTTTCCAAACGAAATCGCACAGGGTTAATTCCCAAACTTTAAACATTTCAAACAAGTCCAAAAACCCTCAGTTTTGACGAGTAACAAAACTCCCAGTTCGACGAGATAGAGATCAAGGTTCAAGACTGAGTCTCACACAAACAAACGAGAAGCACAACTCTGTACAGACATCTCTTGAAAAACAAAAAGTTCTTCAAAACTTTCAACCGACAAGCGACACCGAACATGGAAAAAATGGTTACTCACTATTGGAAACAACCACATCATTCAAGACCAAAGGAGCACCTACGATGTTTTTGGAAGACCCGGAGCTTACCAGGAATGGAATGTGGCCATCCTTTTTCCAAACCCTGGTGCGTATTCCCCTTTCGAAATCGGCGCCTGCCAAAACAAACATTCAATTGTTACACATCATACCTATTAAAAAATTGAACCAAACGTTATTATGAACTTTGAGTTAGGAAATCGATTACCTTTACAAATTGAAGGCCGAAGCTTGTACATACGCCTGCACACGACGAACTCTCCTCCTCGGACGAGAAAACTACCATTCAATCTAGGTTGCAGAAAGATACCTTCCCACTAAAAATCTCAGAGAAAGAAACGACTAAACTGTCAAACTCATCAGCATTTCAAAACCTAATCACAACGAGTGTTCATACTACTTCAACAAGAATGAAACCTGCAACCTCGCCTGTAGGTCATGAGGTCGAACCATTTTACATCGTCTTCTAACTCTACAAACCAGCGGCCTGTCGGGCCTAACAGACCAAAACAATAGCAAAAACATAGAACGCATTAACTTTCTATCAACCCAACACTCGAAGCAACGTCAGGGTTGGATCCAACGATCAAGATCAAAGTTGATCAACGATTGTAAACATGCCAACGCTTTTTGCATTGGAGCGAATAACAATCACATTAATTGCTCATTCATTGCCGTAGCACAACCATACCAACTCTTGCACACGGTGGATAGCTAAACAACCAGCTCGGAGGACTATCAACCAGAAGTGTTACATGGCAACGTTTATAGTCACCGTATGCACTAGTTTGCATTCACGTGGAAGCTTGTAAGTCCTCGTCACACTGTATACTATGGACGGCCATTATTGCAGGCCTGTATCACATTCACCAACGCTAATTCGTATCGCTTGTAAACCATCAACCTGTCAATCAATTAATTGCATGTCAGTACTCCTTATTACAACGATAATATAAAAACGTATGTACATAACATTAAAACATTACGTACCATGTTATCCAAGGTTCGTTTGGTTTCCAAGTTACACTTCATAAGATCCTTTATTATGTTATTTTCGACCAACGATGATATATATTTATTCATATAGTTCCAAGCCTAGGTTGTATTCTAGATTTATGTGGTTATATAGAATAACACTTCATGTTGATAAATTTTCAAAGGTAAGCTTTGTAGTTTTTAGATATTAAATATATGGTTATGTAATAGTTACTAGGATGACCATAGTCATAAGTTTGACATAGTTTCATTTATATGAAATTCATACAATAATTGGTACTATATATAAGCCCATAAAAGCTTATAAGTATCACATCTAGTTCAATATTGTAGGACTACGATTAGTGTAGTCCATACATGAGAGGCTTTAACACTATCTTTGTAACATTGACTGCTTTCATATAAATTCTTTTATCGCAATTATAATAATAGATAGTCTGTATGGTAGATGTTTCAATAAATCCATTGATAATTGATTAACATGAAAACTAAATAAATGTTATGTGTTCTTACCGTAATTTCTCATTACACACACATTTAACGATTTTACGATACATTTATTACATTAGTAATGTAAGATAAATAATCATCTCAAGACGACGACAAGGCCAGGTATAACAATGGCAAGGATTACAGCGACAAAACTATCAGTAGGATGACGTTCCTAGATGACTCTGTTTTAAACATTGTGGAGTTGTAAGATAAACATCTGAAAACAGTATTTATAGCTATGAAATTCATACCTGCATACTTATGGTAAGTCGCAACATATTTCTAACAATTTATTTATCTACGACGTTGAAATTGAACTATGCACGTACTTTGAATTTACGCAGCCATGAAACTTCTTACCTGTCGTCTGCACATAGAACATTAATTTTGCTTTAGCATTGCAGCTAAGTAAGCTCCAGGGTCCCTCGTAGGACACCCTTTTCATCAAAAGTCAAACTGTCAGTCTCTTGTCAATATTACAAATTTCACATTATAATCCTGACCTGTCCGTACATTTAATTACATTAATGAGATTCACAAATGTGTGTTAAAGTTGTCATTATCATAATGCTGCTAATACAAAAATTAAAATATGTTTAGTACTAACAACTTTTCATTTAATGCTGTCGTAATCAGAAATTATTATTTCGGCAATTATAATTATCGTACTTAATGTTATTTTCAAAAGTTTAAATTTTTATGAAAATTCGGGATGTTACATGTGGTATCAGAGCTCATGTTCGAACTCTAGGCCTGAAAAAGGTCCAAGAACACGCAGCAGAAAATTTTATACAGCAGAAAAACTTTACTAATTTGAATTTGAATTATGATGTTATCCAGAAATTATTTTAAGCTACAGGTATGGAGAATTCAGCTGATCATATAGACGACAGATTTCAACGAAACAGCCACGGTTCGGGATAACACTATGTAGAAGAAGGTCATGGTGAACTAAATAATAGTTCATCAGAATTGTTACATGCTTTTCATGAATTAAAGGCAGAAATTAGATCTGTGAAACAAGACAATGAAAGAATTCTGTAGGTACAAGAACAATTAAATCAAGTGTTGTTTGAACAATTCCCAACTGAGGAGCAAGAGAGAGATAATGAAGATATCTCCAAAGTTGAGGATCTGCCTCATGCTAATAAAAATCAGAACAAGAAAACCAGTGAGGTGAAAAGCAGTTCAACCTCATCAGGAGATGCTATTGAAGTGCGTAAAAGGAAACATAACTACACCAGTGATAGTAGTGAAGGAGATTTCAAACCCAGAAGGAAAAAACGTAAGGAGTATGAGCATATTTCTGGGGAGTTCAAAAAGATTAGACCTCCAACTTTCAATGGAGAAACTGAGAAAGGCGAGACAGCTGAAGCTTGGCTGTCCAGTATGAAGAAATAATTCCAGATCTATAACTATTCAGAGTTCTTGAAGGCAAAAATGGCTATATATAACTTGATCGGAAAAGCAGATATTTGGTGGCAGGACATCAAAAGAGCAAAGGGCATCAAAGATAAAGATGCAAGCTGGAGTACTTTTAAACAATATTTTAAAAAGAAGTATTTATTTGAATAGTACTATGAAGAAAAATCCAAATAGTTCTACGATTTGAAGTTGGGACGTATGAACATGAAGGAAATGAACAGTAAATTTCTGAACTTACTGAGATATGTGCCATACCTCATAGAAGAAAAACAAAAATTCAAAGATACTTGAGTTGTTTACCTTTCAACATTAAGGATAGAATCGAGTATGATAGTCCTAAAACCTTGGAAGAGGCTATGAGAAAGACAGTTTTCTGTTATGACACAAATCGGAAAAGAGAAGGAATGTCAAACTGAAAAAATAATAAGCCCAGCAATTTTTAGCAGAAAAAGAAAAATTTCAGATTCAATGGAAATTCTGGATTTCAAAGGAAGAATTTTCAGAATCGAAATTATCAAGGGAACAATTCCAGAAACAATTCACAGCAGAATTCTACAACACCCAGAAATGCACCTAATAATACTAGAACTAATGAGCCAAAGGCACCTATCAAATGTTTTGAATGCCAAGGTCCTCATTACGCATCAGAATGTCCCTTGAGGAAGTGAAAGACTAACAACATCAATTCTATTCAGACCGGACCTACTGTTGGAGACGTGGCGAGGGAGGTGCCCAGAATTAATGCAGCACTCGAAAACAGGAAAGCAGATCATCAAATCTCTATGGTAGAGATTGAAGGTATGATACAAAATCATCCTGTTACTATTTTAATTGACCCTGGTGCTAGCTTAAGTTATATAGCACCAGATATTGTGGAAAATCTTAATTTGAAAACAAAAAAGTTTAGTAAATCTTGGCTAGTTAGACTAGCAACTGGAACAAAGAGAAAAGTATCAGATTTTATAGAAAGTTGTACTTTATCCATGAATCATTTACAAACACAAATCAAGTTGAATATTCTACCTTTAGGATCTTATGATATTATAGTTGGGATAGACTGGTTAGAATCCCATCATGTCATTTTGGACTATTACGGAAAAAGTTTTACATGTTTAAATGAAGAAGGAAAAACTGTAGAAATAAAAGGCATCCCAAGAAAGGTAACCCGTAGACAGATTTCAGCCATGCAAGTTAAGAGGGCAGTTAGGAAAGGATGCCAGATGTTTGTAGTAAACGTAGTAAATGATGAGTTTATTGGTAAAGAGGATAAACTGAAATTAGAGGACATACCTGTCCTCAAGGATTTTAAGGATGTATTTCCTGAGGAGATTCTAGGATTACCTCCTAAAAGAGATTTAGATTTTACCATTGAATTAATACCAGGAGTAGTACCAAATTCAAAAGCTCCATACAGAATGAACATACTAGAATTAAACGAATTAAAATCACTGTTAACACCCAAAAAGTGTTCACTACCTCATCTACCACATTATATGGCTCATTTGTCCATTTTCCTACCATTTTTCCCTTAAAAACCCAAAAAATCCCACTAAAAAGCCTCCAAAAGGCCACAAAACCATCAAAATAGCCTCAAAAAGGCTAAAAAACCCCTTTTTCCTCCAAAAATAGTTAAAATCCCCTAAAAAGGGAATAAAAAATATAAAATAATGAGGACAAGGAGGAAAAAAACCCTATACAGCTGCCCTAAACCGTGTGTTTCCCAAAACCATGGGTCAGCACTCCACCACCAAAAACTATAAATAGGTGATGGAGATCCCTTATTCCATATCCACAATCAAGTATACCCTTACTCTGCCAAAATCTCTCTCGAAACCCTAGTTCACCATTGAACTACTTTCACCTTGAGAGCCACTTTTGGCCCATTCCCACCATTGGAGAAAGAGAAGGAGCACATTGGAGCTTGGAGCAACCCTCTTGGACATTGCAAGGGCTTCATTAACCTCCACATTGGAGGTAATATCAATACAAAACCATTATTTAAATTTGTTGTTTATGTTTCATGCAAATGTTTAAAGTAGTTTTTTCATTTCTGTTTTAGCTTAATAATTTACATTTACTGAACTGCTACTAAGGAGTCCATTCTCCTTAGTAGGTGCTCATTTGCACAAGCTAGGGGTAAAACCCTAGCTACAGTTTTGGCGACTCCCCTAGATTTTGAATTTCTGGTTTCCGTTTTAAAATTTTTTCCCTTTCGGCTGTCCCTTTCGGCCGCCGTACATCACGTTTTTTTCCTTTGCAGTCGCGTCCCAACCGCGTCTTTCAGGCCTTTACCCGTGACCCGACCGCGGCTCTCAGACTGCTTCCGACGCCCCGTCGGCGGATTCAAGTCTGTTACCTGCGATCCGACCGCGGCTAATCAGCCTGTTTGCTGCGATCTGACTGCGCCTGTCGGCCATTTTTTCGCGTCCCGACTGTGGCTTTCAGCCGTTTTCCCGCGTCCCGATCGCGTTTGTCAGCCTTTTTGCCGCGACCCGACTGCGTCTTTCACCCCGTTTCCTGCGTCCCGACTGCCTCTGTTGACCCGAAAGCCGCGACCCGACAGCGTCTGTTTCCATCAAACCCGCGGTCTGCCTGTTCTGATTCGCCACAGACCCGCGGTCTGATTTCTGCATTTTTCCTGTTTTGAGCCCAGCCCCTTTTGCTGCAATATTTTTTGCATCAAAACAGCTGTTAGCCCTCCAAGAAACTACTTAGTGGTTATGGCTAAGTATGCTTGGTAACTTAAGAATTCAATACCCTTTTCAGTAAATGGATCGATGGGATACCACAATAGCTCGATGGAAAGGTTGCTTATCAAATAGTTAAATGAGCCAGTGCTCTTAGAAACTGTAAATCAGATGATAAATAACAGAAATGGTATGTAGAATATTGCTGAGACAACCAAGTATATTAACATGCAGGGTTTATGCAACCAAATACATGCATAACATCGGGTCACACACAGCAATAGGAAGTTCCTCAATCCAAATCATGAGCACAGGCTAAGCTAATTTGAACAGAGTGCAGAACAATGGTGGATGAAAATATCTGATAACAACAACAAGAGAAAACTGTGATTTTTTATTATAACAAGCAACCAAAACATATGGCAAAGTCTCTCCAAGCTCGAACCATTTTTCAGTCTCAGTTTTCAGGCTTTATAGCCTTTACAAAACAGTTCTCAGATCCTAAAAGCATGGATCTGTTTAATTAACTAAAACACTAACTGATAGTAAAAAGCAAAAAGATAGGGACTAATCCCTAAAATCAAGGAAATTCTGATATGGAGATCTCCTTTCAAAAGCTAATGCCCAACTGATTCAAAACTCGCTCAAAACCCTTGAGATATCGATAAAATAATTTATAATCCATTCATTCTGATCGGCTTTCTGCTAGTTCAGCGACCAAAACTGAGATCTGGGCGAAATTAGAGAAAATTGGCAAAAACAGGCTTTCGGCAGTTAACTCTTCTGTTGATTTCGTGTCTTAGCCGCCGAAAGTCAGCCTTTTCGGCAGCTAATGAGCTCTTGGAGGCTCGTCTAAGCTGCCGAAAGCTGTAACTGTTTCAAAAATTAAAACCCAAAACGCTGCTTTCTGCTGATTTCGTGCCTTAGCCGCCGGAAGTCAGACCTTTCGGCAGCTAATGAGCTCTGTCGGGCTCGCCTAAGCTGCCGAAACCTGTAGGATTCCTGAAAAAACTGCCTTTGGAAAAAATCGATTTTCTCAACCGTCCGATGTCCGTTTTGCATGTTCGAATAGTCGATTTTGATCTACAGATCATAAGCTATCCATTGGTGCTTCCAGATCTGAATTTGGAGTTCGGGAAGGCTGTCAAAATGGCCCCACAAGATCACATGATTTCAGCAGAAAATTCCTCCGAATTATCACTTGACTTGTCTTTATTAATGGTTCAATCTGTGAACGAACATGCAAAACAGAGAATTGACAACTGCTGAGCAAATCATAAACTCGAGACTCATGATAGGATTCATAAGTATGAGTTGCTTTGAGTTGGACTGAGATTCTGGCTGAAATTCAGGAATAGACTTGACATTGAAGATGCGGCACTCGATCCACAAACTGCTGCTCTTCAATCTCCATTGTATTTACATCTGAAGTTTTATCTCACACTGGCCATTTAATCTATACAAATGTGTAGATCTGCAGAGCTTCCAGATCTTCCTTCATGCACCCCATTAATATCAAAATTTGAAACCCAAGACTCATAGAAGTAAATTTTTTTACCTATTCTATCACCCAAAAAGACGGTGGTCAATTTGGGAGATAACAACAGCCCTCTGTCCTACCTGCAGTCCCACTTCCTTACAGCCTTCCTGCAACATAATTTCTGTTTCCTTTACAGAATTCTTTTAAAATTTCAGTATTTTTAAATCAGAAAATTTTGCAAGTGAAAGTTTCAATTTCAGTATTATTGATAGTTGGAAGTTGCCCCCCTTGTGGCACTTCTATTTTGGGTTCATCACCTCACGAGCACACACTCTGTCACATAATTCAAGTGAGCCTTAAAACGTACCTAACTAAACCAACATTCTAACCCCACTTGGGGAACACAAAAGAATCATTGTAGTTAGGTAGGATCGGGGGGATAGGCTTCCAATAACACCCCTCGGTTATTTCACTTGAGACATAGTTGTTGTCCAAATAGGGAACCAAAATCCCCTAGTACTTTTTGGCACGGTCACGACCAGTTTATCAAAGGGCCTCTCCCTTAGGAGGGTTGAAGTCAGGAGACTGGTTCCGGAGGCCTGAGTGGAATACCGCACTCCATTCAGTAACCGAAGGGCTACCTTTCGCTGTTCGCGGGATATCCCTGTATAGGGGTATTGCGGTCAACGAACTAAACGTCAGATTCACCTTTCTGGACATGTCATGAACGGGGTATCTTAGTTGCCATTCTTCTAGGATTTACTACCCGGTGTCCCTCCCGGTAGGGGGATATCATAGCCACTTGGCTTTTCTACTCATATTGTCTGACCTGGATTTCATCACCTTGCAGAGGATATGTTTAGTTGAGTCAGAATACTTTTAGCTAGGTGTTTGCATGCTCCTTTACCTCCCTTTGGTCTAGTGAGTCCACCATTTTATGTTTCTAGGAAACCTGCTGCTTGTTGGTATTCTGACCATCTTTGTTGTTACTCCACCTATTGTAGCACAACTGTTGCAGTGGGTGTTTTGAGTTGGTTGTTGGCCTGAGTGCCTTGTTTTTTAGCTCTCCTTCTGCACACTCGGTTGCATTAGGCCTTTTTGAGCTGTTTTTCTACTCACCTCAACCCACAGAGATTTGACACCATCTGTCACCATTGAATCCCCGAGACATTCTCGGCGCCTCAGGGGCGAGCCCCCACAGCACGGTTCTCTTGACACCACCCGTCATAGATTCCGATCATCATCCGTTGACACCACCCATCACCGATCTAGAGCCTTGTCACTTGACTCCACTCGTCAGCGACATAGGACTCCGTCACCAGATATTGACGCTCCTTACTTTACCTCGGATTCTGACGAAGAGTCTGAGAACCCTATTTACACTGCCCCTACTAGCCCCATGGCTGGAACGACTTCCACTCCTTTTGTTATAGGGACCATTGGTGGCACATCCACCACTACACCAGTTACTACACCTGTTTTGGGTATGCCCTCCATGGGACCCTCATCTACCGTTCCCCTCACGGTACCTATTCCCGCAGCGGGAATCCATATCCCCACTACATCAGTGGCTCACACTACCCATGGTGGTGCTGGACCCTCCTCCACCACCTTAGTTCCCCCACTTGGGGGCACCATCCCAAATCCTGTCCCTCCACTTGGGGGCATTGGCCCCAACTTGGTCCAACCCACTACAGTGTCACATCCTTCTTCCAGTTTGCCATTCATGGCTAGCCTCAACCTACCTGACCTGGCCAGATTGACCAATGACCCTATTCGACACGACCCTACGTGGCCTCATATGCCTACCAAGCACCCCTCTGACATCCCTAAGTTCGAGGGCAAGGTCGGTGAGGACCCACAAAACCATATCATGTCTTTCTACCTATGGTGTTCCTCCAACTCCATAGTGGACGACTCTGTTCGCCTCCGTCTCTTATAGCGCACCTTCACTGGCTCTGCAGCCAAGTGGTATATGGAGCATCCTCATGGGACCCACGCCACCTTTGCTTCCCTCGCCTCGACCTTCCTGCAGTTCTTCCAGTTGCCTGTCCGCTATGACGCGGGCGTTGAGATCCTCCTATCTTGTAGACAAAACACGGCTACCCATATCACGGACCACATCCATGAGTGGCGTCGACGCCGTAGCTTATGCAAGATTAAACTAGACGACCGTATCTTCCTAGATTGGTTTCTCAAATCCCTTTTCCCCGTTATTGCTAAGGATGTGGCATCAGAAAGACCCCAGTCTGAAGAAGAGGCCATCCTTAAGGCCCAACAGTTCAACCTCATGTACGCCCAGTCAGGTTACCTTTATACCATTATACCTGACGCCCCTCGCGGCGAGTCCTCCCAGCATGATGCGCCGAGGGCATCCCACACTGCAGACAGTATCATTGGCCGTGTTTCTTCGCATCCCCAACCATTTTCCATAGCACGCCCTACCCCTGGCCCCGACCTTTACGGGCTATCTCACAGTCTGGAGCAACCAACTCGTATGCTCCCATGACACATCACCACCACCATGGACCCTCATGTCCTCCTCAATGCTTCGGTCATGCGACTCCCGCTTATGCCCCCCCAGTCGCACCTCAGCCTTACTACCATCAACAGGCTGCCCCAGCTCCTGCACCCTCACAAGCCCAACCCGCTTATTATCCACCACAGGCAGCCCCTGTGGCCAACCCACAACCTGCTCCGCAGCCATATCAGCAACCCCCTCAAGTTGCTGCACCTGCTCAGCCTCAACCTGCATACCATCCACCGCAGCCTGCTCCAGCACCTGCGCAACCTCAGAATCCACCTGCTGCGCAAGGGCAAGTTTACGCCCAACAAAACCCGCAGCAAAACCAGAATAACCAATGCAACCAGGGCCAACAGAACCGCGGCAAGGGCCGTAATCGGGGGAACAACCAACCTGCAGACCAAGCTGGTCAACCGGCTAATCCCCCCGACAATAATAATGCAGCCCCTGCTAACCAAAACCCTGATCGCCCGCCCAAGCAGGCTAAAAACCCCAATCTGCGAACAAACCATCCTTGTTCTATTTGCGGGGTATATGGTCACTACACACATGCTTGCCCACACTTGGAGTGAGCACGACAACTCTGGGTTGACGATGCCCACCGCCAAGGGCAGGAAACTCCTCAGGCGCCTCCTAACCCCCCTCAACCTCAGCAGACACCTTTGGTGCTGCAAAACCCATTACCAACCCAAGGCGTTGTGAACACTCAGCCGTTGGCTCCCCCTCAAGCCAACGTGCAACCCCAACAGCAAATCACGTACGCTGCTCCCGATCAACCCATGTTTGACGCGGAAACTCACCACTTGTTGATGATGTCATCCGCTGACGTCAACCTTCAGACTCGTCGGAACCAGTATGGCTCCACTACTGACGTACCTCCCACAGATAAACCTACTAACGCTCATCCCACCGATCAAGCGTTACATATTCCTCCACCTCCACTAGATGGTGCTCCCAAAGCCCCTCGTTTCCCACTTCGCCGTATCAACAATAACCCCAATGCACGCGCTGCATCAAACTACAACATTGTAGATGACCTATCCCAATCTCCCGCAGCCATGTCTGCGTTAGAAGTCTTGAAGAATTTCCCTTCCCAACGCAAGACTTTACTCTCCGCCATTGGGGGGCTTGACCCAAATGATTCGAATTTGATGGCATTTGATTTAGACCAGTCTGAACCTCGCCTGCCTTCCACCCTAGCATTCCAAGTTTCTGTTTCCATTCGGAATCTTGTCATCCATCGATGCATCATCGATGAAGGTGCCTCCACATGCGTCATGTCTACATTCGTATGGCAGAAGTTGGGATCCCCCACTCTCCAGCAGTCCACCACTGCATTACGCGCCTACGACGGTCGTTCGGCTCAGCCCCAAGGCCTCCTAGCCAATGTCCCTGTCCAGTTAGGTGGTAAAACCGTCCTTATCGACATCGAGGTAATCAATGCCCAATTGGATTATAACCTTTTACTTGGCCGCAGTTACATGTATGCCATGCGGGCGGTTGCCTCTTCCATCTTTCACACCATGATGTTCCCCGATGAGGGACGTGTGGTTAAGGTTGACCAGCTCACCTACTATGATCCCAGTGCTCCCGCGGCACCTGAAAATGTTCTCCCCATGGTTGAACAACCTGTTTCTCGTGCCACCACCTCGTTTGTTTCCTCTACGGGGCCTGGAGTCTACTCAAACGCGCTGATGACCTCCACCTTTCAATCCATTCCTCCCCCGTCATCTACGCCCGAAGTGTCTGACTTATGTACCTTGTCCCACGACAACCAACCACCTAACAATCAACCACCCTTGTTGCCTAAACCACCATTGGTACCTAGCCACATTGGTGTTACACCTATCCATACGATCCCCTTCCTAGTCCCTCCATCGGGAGTAGTAAGCGCCCCGGTCATGGCTACCCTTAGTCTCCCTGGGTTAACTTTAGGATTACCTGTATGGTATCTTTCGCCTCCCGTTCGCCCGCCGACACCAGACGTCGTCCTCCAATCGGTGCAGCCCATGGCTACTACCACTCAGCCACCTCCCGGTGTCTCTACCCCTTCGTCCTCCACGACTCCCCCTCCTACTCCCAAACCCACTGGGGGCAGAGGTCCACAACCTTACACTGTTGTACCACCTCCCAAGACAGTAAAAAACCCTCCAGTATTTCGTGCTCCTCCCAAATGCTCGCTGTGCGACGAGTTGGGCCATGCGACTCACCAGTGTCCACAGTTACCAGCCCTACAGAAGCACATGTAGATGCTCGACGATGACCCTAACATCCCAACTGTCGAACTAAACCCCACTCCCAAACCTAAAGATAAGTCCCTACGTACCAACCACCCCTGTGCCATATGCAGTATTTATGGGCATTACTCACATCATTGTCCCGATCTCCCGGACTACAGAGCGGCTCTTTATGAGATGAACAATCTGGATCTTGAGACGACACCACCTACCATTGAGGAAATATACCCCCCGGTTTCTCCCCCTTCTGGAGAGGTTAATATCATCTATATGATTTCCTCAACCACTACCCCCTCGTCAACCGATTTGACGACGCAAACTTTCCATACTGATGAGGAAGTTCTTGAGGCCCTTACTGCCCCGGATTACCCCTGGGATGACATGCACCACCGTTCCTATTTTATCCCAGAAGAATCCTCCTCTAGCACAGCTACCCAACTCACAGTTGAGTCCAAAGACTTCCTCCCCACCAAGGTCGACTGGTTCAAGGACCCTATTCCTGCTCCTGACGCCTTTGAGGAGGGTAACATGGCCAACATCTCACCCGTCATCCACATAGATATCTCTGACCCCCCTGGCGTCAATGAATGCATTGCCTTAGGAGCCTCCTGCAGTGAACAAGAGATTGAGGAGTACAGAAAACTCTTCCGAGAATTTCGTGATGTCTTTGCCTGGTCCTATACAGAGATGCCTGGTCTTGACCCCGCCATTATCAAACACCACATTGACACATGGCCTGATGTACCCCCCGTCCGTTAGAAGCAGCGCCCCATTCATCCTTCCAAGCTCCTAGCTGTTAAAGCCGAGATTGAGAAGCTGCGCAAGGCAGGGTTCATTTATCCTATTGCCTATACCACCTGGGTTTCAAACCCCGTTCCCGTTAACAAAAAACAAGGCACCATTCGAGTATGCACTGACTTCCACGATTTAAACCGCGCTTGTCCCAAGGACAATTTCCCCACACCATTTATTGACCAACTCATCGATGCGTGTGCGGGGCATGAAGTCCTCTCCTTCATGGATGGTTTTTCCGGATACAACCAGATTCAGATCCGTAAGGAAGATCAGTACAAAACTGCCTTTACTACCCCATGGGGCACCTTTGCCTACCGCGTCGTGCCTTTTGGCCTCAAAAATGCTGGTGCCACCTTCCAGCGGGCCATGGCCTACTGCTTCCATGACTTGGTACATATCCTGCTAGTCTACCTTGATGACCTTACAGCTCGTTCCCGGAAACGATTCGACCACCTTAACGACCTTCGGCAAGTATTTCTGCGTTGTCGCAAATATCAAATCCGCTTGAACCCACACAAGTGTGTCTTTTGCATTCCTGCAGGCCGATTGTTGGGTTTCATTGTTTCCCAGAAAGGAATTACTGTTGACCCTCTAAAAGTCCAAGCCATCTTAGACCTTCCCTCTCCTCGCACGCTCCAGCAGCTCCAAATTTTGCAGGGGCAATCCAATTTCCTTCGACGCTTCGTTCCGGATTACGCCACAACCGTTCACAGTTTCTTGCGCCTGCTCCGTGCCCACGTACCCTTCGTCTGGGATGAGCAAGCAGAAGCTGCATTCGGAGCCCTCAAGAAAGCTCTCACCCAAGCCCCACTAATTTCCCCTCCGAATTTCTCCCAGGACTTCATCCTCTACGTCTCAGCATCCGAGCATGCCGTGTCCGGAGTCTTGGTTCAAGAAGACGCTTCCCACCAGGAGCACGTCATTTATTACGTCAGTCAGACCTTGTCCGGACCCCCTCTACGTTACCCATATGAGGAAAGAATCGCCCTTGCAGTGGTCTTTTCCGTCCAAAAATTACGACACTACATCTTAATGAGTCATACCACCGTTGTCACCGACTCTAACCCCATGGTCTATCTCCTAAATCGGTGGCTACTACAAGGTCGTGTTGCTAAATGGGTCATTATCCTCCAGGAATATGACCTTACCTTCAAAACACCTAAGAGCACTAAAGCTCTCGCGCTTGCCCAGCTCATTACTGATCTCCCCTCCCTTCTCCCGGCCAAACAAATCTTCGATGAGTTACCCGACAATCACCTGTTCACTATCTCGTCCGATGACCCATGGTACAGTGATATCTTGTTATACCTGCGCACGCAGAAGTTCAGACCCAAAGTTACCCGTAATGAACGCCGTCGCATCCGTCACCAGGCCTCTCGGTATCTCCTCTTAGGCGATGTCCTTTACCGGCGCGGGGTTGACACAATTCTTCGTCGTTGCCTTACACACGAGGAAGCTGAACACGTCCTTAATGACTGTCATAGCGGTGCCTGCGGAGGCCATTTCTCAGGGATGGCCACTGCCCAAAAGGTCGTCCGCGCCGGATACTTTTGGCCCACACTTTTCACCGACTGCATCACTGCAGTCAAACACTGCCATAACTGCCAACTTTTTGCCCCCAAGGCCCGGACACCTCCTGCTCCGTTACACCCAGTCGTCACCGTTGGTCCCTTTTGTAAGTGGGCCATAGACTTCATGGAATGTAGACCCCAGTCTGCCAACGGCCACAAATATATCATTGTCGCTGTTGATTACTTCACTAAATGGGCGGAAGCCATGCCTACCTTCAATTGTACCACCGACACTGCTGCCCGATTCTTTTTCAACCATGTCATCGCCCGATTCGGGGTTCCTAAGCAGTTAGTCTCTGACCACGGTTCCCACTTCGAAGATGCCGTCTGGCGTGAGTTATCCACCCTCCTCAAATATGAACACCAATTTTCCTCTGCTTACTACCCCCAAGGGAATGGTCAAGTAGAGGCCATCAATAAAATTCTCAAAACCATCCTCCAACGAACGGTTGACAAGCATAAGTCCAATTGGCACCACATGCTGTTCCCTGCCTTATGGGCTTACCGTACTTCCACCAAGACCGCTACTGGTTTTACACCATTTCATCTCGTTCACGGTATAGGGTCTGTCCTCCCCGTCGAGTGTCAGATTCCTGCCTTACAGATCGCCGTTGAGCTTCTCCCTGACACCTCCCCCCTCGAACAGCGTCTGCTGACACTTGAACAAGCTGATGAAGACCGTCGTGCCACTCTCCAGAACATTGAAGCTTCCAAAAACCGCTCCAAAGCCAGTTATGATAAACATGTTCACCCTCGAACTTTCCACGAAGGGGACCTTGTCCTCGCATATGATCAAGCCCACGACAAAACTGGCAAAGGGAAGTTTGAATCCATGTGGCAAGGCCCTTACATCGTCCAAACCTGCCTAGGCAAGGGGGCATACATCCTCGTCGACTTCGAAGGCCATCCTTTGCGCAACCCCCGTAATGGGTTGTATCTTATGCGTTTTTACCCATAAATGACACCGCGACCTCGTTGGTCCGTATTGTACAGTTTTGCTCTCTTTTTGTTTTTCACATTTTTTACCATCATCTTACATTCATCACTTCTGCATGATTACAGATGGACCATCTTCCACCTTGTTACACTGGCTTCGCTGATGGCGCAAGCCGCTGGTCTCCCAACCTGGCTTCTGCAGCATGGGTCTTGTACTCCCCTTCCAACGAGATGATTCACCTTGACGGAATATGTATAGGTGCTGCTACCAATAACCAGGCGGAGTATGATGCTGTGACCGTTCTCTTGACTGCTGCCCTCCAAATGGGCATATGTCACCTTCATGTGTTCCTTGACTCCCAGCTACTTGTCTCCCAGCTCAACAACTGCTACCAGGTGCGTGATCCCTGCCTTTTTAGAAAATTCCTGCGCACAAAACAACTCAGTCGACAGTTTGAATCCATCACATTCACACATGTCCCCAGGGCCCAAAATAGTGTCGCATACCAAATGGCCAACAACATCCTAGAATGGCATATCAATCACACCATGTAACATCATGCATCCCAATCACATAGCATCTCACAAAAATATATAAAAACCCAAAAAGATTGCATCACATCCACATTTGCATCCATGTACATACAGCACATTCATATCCATAGGGGCATCCACGTGCCTAAACATACATAAAATACACAAGGGGCATCCACGTGCCTAACATCCTAACCTACTTGCATCCACGTGCAATGTAAACATATCACAACTCATAAAGCGCATCCACGTGCGTACAAATACAACAACATCATACAAAAAGGTGCATCCACGTGCATATATATATATATCAAAAAATATACATGTTCAGTGCTGTACATGTCCTGAGTACCCCTGTACTCAGCTATACAAAAAATGGCTATACATCCCTAAAAGCCTCATCAACATACATGCCGTAGCTACAAAACTCGGGGGGGAGTCCCCTGCACTCCCTAATGGGAGTCGTATCCTGCATCACTGCCGGCATCGGCTGCCTCTGAATCCTCCCCTCGCTCCTCCTCCGGCAAGTCCTCATCTCCTCCGGCCTCCTGTGCCCGTACCCGGTCCACCAAGATCGCCACCCGGATAGCGATGGATCTAAACTCTCGGGGTGCCCTCATGCAATCCTGAACTACATCAGGATCGACATCCCGCCATCCCTCGTCGGTCACCCCTATCAGCAACTGATCTAGTAGTGCCCGCACCGACTCCAGTGTCCCCTCCGCATCACGGCGACGGACCTCACCGCGCCCAGGAAGAGCTGGGACGGCCACAATACCCCTCCGTGCCACATGTCCTGGAGGCGGCCTCGGGCCCACATCTGCAAGATCACCCATATGTCGGTCACAGTATATCAATCTCCTATCATATACATAAAACTTGACATACATAACATGTAAGAAAAAAACACATACGTACCGTCGGGTCCCCATGCCTGTCCCGGTGCTCGTGGCACCTCCGGATCTCCCGTGAAGTCCATGTCCCGATACGGGAAGTCGTCCAGTGTCAATGGTATCTGGAGCCACTGCAGGTACAACTCCTGCGTAAAATACCTGCCCACGTCGCCTCCACCACGGCGGCGCATCATCTCGCCCCACCGCACCATCTGCGGCTCCCTCATACCTCCTGCCCTGATCGGCACCCGTGGCCGCAGTGTGGGTACCCTCTCCATAAAGAAGGCACATAAGAAGGAACCAAAACAAAAGCCCTTGCCATCTTCCTTCGCTGCCGTCAGCTGTCGCTGAACGCAGGTCAGGAACATCTGGCCCCACGCGTAGTACACCCCATCCAGTACGCGCTCTACCATCTGCATCTGACCCCCAGACACCTTCTCAGGTGACTGGGAACCCAATACCCGCACCACACATGCCGCCATGGCTTGCACTGCCAGCTCCTGTAGGTCCCTCACCAGGAGTGCATTCCTATGCACCCTCGCGTCCGGACCGCAGTATCTATCCAACATGTCCTCCATGTCGACGTCCGCGGCAACCCGCAGCTGTGTGTCTACTACCCTGCCTAAACAGGGTAACCCCGTCGGAAAATATACATCCGTCAGGGTGAGGTCCACCCTCTCACCCTGTACCCAGAAAGCCTGTATGTCCGGTTCCCAGAAGCTGATCAGCCGGTTCAGCAGCAGTGCTGCTGACCGTATCATGGGTATCTGTGCGAACTTCAGTAGTCCGCACAGTCCCAACACAGATCACACATGGCGATCCTCCCGAATGAACACCATGGTCTCGTCGGGAATCTCCCGCTCTCTCCATAGAACCTGCGGCATCCTGTCAATCACACAAAATCAACTCATTAGACTCATGTTACATAAATAAATCCTTTTCCCTTTCCCGGAAGACCCTACTAGCTCGGCCCAAAACCGCGGCTTTCGGGCTTCCTGCCGCGGTTTCCGACCGCGGCTGTCAGGCCTATAGTCGCGGTGCCTAACCGCGCCTGTCAGCCCTAAACCCGTGGTTCGGAACTGCGTGTTCCTCCTTGGAACTCGCGGTACTCGACCACGTATCCATCCAGGAAACACGTGGTCTCCAACCGCGTGGTTCACCCCGAAACTCGCGGTCTCCAACCGCGGTTTCGACCCCCTAACCCGCGGTCCACCCCACGTGGACCGTACAAATAAGCCCTGGGACCCACTACCCAACCCTCGACCCTAAAAAACATGCAGGTATGAGTTTGACGGAATACCTGTATCTCCCGGAGCTGAAATCGGCCGGTCGGATCGTCCAGAAATGCCACCTAAGCTCTGGTCCACTCTGATCACAAGTCAAAGTCAAAACGTACAAATGACACATGTCATGCTGACCCACCACTATTTATAGTCAGTTGACTTTTTCTTGTTTCGGCCATTCTGACCCCATACGGAGTACGTTTTACGAACCGTTACCACCATTGGAATCAGCATGACGAGACCGTCATGATGGTCACCTTGTTGCATTATTTTTACCCCGTCATTTTTTGCCCATTTTTTCAGACGCCACTAGTCGCCTCGGTTTGCGTGCCACATCGCCCGTTCTCCGTTTTTCACATGTTTTATATCATCGGATTCATTTTTTCGAGCTGGTGATGATGCTTGAGATAATTTCTCACTCTCACCCCCCGATTTTTCGAGTATTTTTCCAGAACACCCTCGTCGCCTCGATGTGCGTGCCACATCGGCCGTTACCCGTTTTTGACACCCTTTATATCGCCGGATTCATTTTTCCGAGCCCGTGATGATGCTTGAGATCATTTCTCGCTCTCACTTGGTACAATTTCAACATTGTGTCTCGACACCTTGCTTCCTCGATTTGCGTGCCACATCGACCGCTATCGGATTGTTCCACATTTTTACATGAGCCATTCACTCCTGTCATACTGCAAATGTTCCGTTATTTTCCCACCATTTCATCTACCCCGCAAGGAGGCCCATCAGTGTTACCCCCCTACCCTCGTTCTTGGTCATCATTACTGATCCTTGATTGAACACTTCCTCCTTGCCTGGCCATTCCTTTTGTTCGGTATAATTTTCTCCCTTTTTCGGGCCGGACAAGTCCTTTACGAAAAAGGCACTTAGGGAGTTTCTGTTAAGCTCTTTTCTGACTCCTAAAAGAATGAAAAGATCGCCAAGCAATCTTGCTTCCTTTCATGCTCATTAAAGTACCTGAAAGGGCGTCTATCTGGTATAAGTTTAACCCTTTTCCGGACCTGGTAGACTAATTACGAAAAAGGAATACTCTAGTCACACCGGCTAGAAGAGTTCTTCATTGCATCCTTTTATGCTTCTTTGGGCCTTGGAGACTAAATCTACGAAAAAGCAACCCCCTGGAGTCTTCTTACTTGCTTTCAGACTCTCTAAAATTGAAAGCAACCATGAGCATGAACTGTCCTGGGCTCGTTAAATCCACATGACAGTACCATTCCATCATTTCAGAGTCTTCTTATCGCTTTCAGACTCCTTAAAATTGAAAGCAACCACGAGCATGAAATGTCCTGGGCTCGTAAAATCCACACGACAGTATCATTTTACACACACTTCTTCTAGTCCCTTACCCATGAAGAAGTCTTCCCCCGTGCCTCCTGGCACTATGATCAATCATCTCGGTAGCACCCCCAATCAGGTCGCCTTTGTTCATAGTATTCTGCAGTCTTCTGCCATTTTACCCCAGCTCGAGTCTCCCTCAGACCAGTAACCCTCCCCGATCCACTCCAGCTATGATCCCTTTCCCCTCAGTCAGTTTCATATGCTGCCAGATCATTCCCATTATCATACTCTGAACAAAGGAAGTTTGAGTCCACCCACTCTACTTGCCCAGTTGTCCCCCCACAGTTTGTCAGTCCTGCCATCAGTACTATTACATTTCGGTTCTTCACCTCGCGCTCCTGTCAAGGAAACATCATTGCCTTGATAGTTGCAGGTCTCCCTCTGTCAACGACAGCTCCTCTATTCCAGAGGATACGCCTAGAGGTCCCTACGCCTTGGACTTATCATCATCTGTGGTAAGTGCCTACGGACCATTCCGAGAGGAATCATCATTGCCTCTCCGAGTGGTTGTTCCTCACATGCTCGACTTCAGCACCTTGATCGCATCGTTGAGGATCGCGTAGGATTATATCCCATCAGTTTTTAGTCGAAGACCCCGGATTTCCCCCGACTCTAGCACATTGGTGAGTCACTTCGGAATGCCCAGTTGTATGTTCCCGTGGATGTCCGGGCTGCGTTGGCGATTGTATTCGGAAGCCATCCAGTTATATGCTTCCTTGAGTACCCATTTCAGTTCCAGTCCAGTGTACCATGGAGGGTATGACCCCAGTCCTTGGGGAGAACCTTTCATCTTTGTTAAGAAGAAAGATGGAACCCTAAGGCTGTGTATAGATTATCGTCAGCTTAACAAGATGACGATCAAGAATCGGTATCCGTTGCCCCGCATAGACGATCTATTTGATCAGTTGCGTGGAGCAACGATATTTTCAAAGATTGATCTAAGATCAGGATATCATCAAGTACAGGTTAAAGATGAAGATATTTTCAAGACATCTTTCAGGACTCGGTATGGACATTACGAGTTCGTAGTCATGCCATTTGGTTTGACTAATGCCCCGGCTGTATTTATGTGTTTGATGAATAATATTCTGCACAAATACTTAGACAAGTTTGCTGTTGTGTTCATAGATGACATTTTAGTGTATTCAAAAAGTAAAGAAGAGCATGATGAACATTTACGGATTATCTTACAAGTTCTGAGAGATCATCAACTATACGCTAAGTTTAGTAAGTGCAACTTTCACAAAGAGAAAATTCAGTATCTAGGACACATAATTTTGAAAGAAGGAATCTCATTTGACCCCAACAAGATAAGGGCCATTAATGACTAGCCGGTTCCTAAGGATGTGTTGGATGTAAGATCATTTATGGGCATTACTGGATATTACAGAAAGTTTATAGAAATTTTTTCAAAGATTGCCAACCCCATAACTTCTTTGCAGAAGAAAGGGAAGAAATTTGTGTGGGATCAAAAAATGTTCTGATAGTTTTAAGAAATTAAAGGAATTATTGACGACAACACCTATCTTGAGGATAGCAGACCCCAATAAGGATTTTGTAGTTTGTACAAACGCATGCAATGACAAAGTCGGTGGAGTCCTAACACAGGAAGGGCATGCGGTGGCATATGAATCTAGAAAGCTGAAAGTACATGAAAAGAACTACTCTACCTATGATTTAGAGTTATTGGCAGTTATTCATGCCTTAAAAATGTGGCATCACCACCTTATTGGCAGAAAATTTATGTTATTAACAGATAACATGGGTCTGAAGTATTTATTAGATCAGACAGACTTGAATGCTAGACAAGCTAGATGGTTGACTTTCTTAAGTGAGTATGATTTCGAAATTTAGCATACTAAAGGAAAGGAGAACAAGGTTGCAGATGCTTTGAGTCGTAGGGAAAAACTGAATTTTATTTCAGCCATAAGTACTTATTCAACTGATTTGGAAAATCAGATTCTTGAAAAGAGTGAAACAGATGAAGAATACAGAAAAATGAAGGAAAAGACAACAAACAACAGTTCTAAAATTTTTATGACAGATTACAACATGAAGGATAATGGATTATTACTGTATAAAAACAGATTGTATGTACCAGACATACCATAAATAAAATTTTTGATATTAAATGAGATGCATAAAAGTCATTATTCTGGTCATCCAGGTTATCGAAAGACCATTACTATGTTAAGAAAAGAATACTATTGGCCCAGGATGAAGGATGAAGTAGCAGAGTACATAGATAAATGTTTGGATTGTCAAAAAGTGAAGGTTGCACACCAACATCCTACTAGATTGTTGCAACCGTTACCAATACCAAGTTGGAAAAGGGAAGTGATCAGCATCGACTTTATTACTAGATTACCTAAAAATCAGAAACAACATGATTCTATCATGGTGGTAGTGGACAAACTCAGCAAAGCAGCACATTTCATACCTGTGAAGACTACTCATAAATCCCCAGACATTGCAGAAATCTTTATGAAACAGATTTTTCGACTACATGGGATACTGAAAGTAATAATTTCAGATCGTGACTGTAAGTTTATCGGAAACTTCTAGAGGTCACGCTGTGTTTTTCATCTCAAACTTATTGATAGAATGATTTCCTATTATCAGTACCGTAAACAAAGGAAATACAAAACCTTTAATGTCTACACTTATCATTTCACATTACAAATTACATATATTATTCAGTCTGAGTGTTGTATTTTCTACTATATTACAAACTGCTTATAGTACTAAAACATAGCATCGTATCAACTGTAAAAATCTAGATCACATTTGTTTTAGATATTCATTATCATTATCCATGGTATCTTAAAACATATATTATATCCACCTATTAAGTTACAGTAGAAATCCTAGCTACAATTAAGTGCTTTTCGGAAGTTACTTATAACTCATATCTTTCATTTACAAAGACAAAACACGAACTAGGGTATGGCCCTGTTTGTTTCCATTGCAAATGAAATAAAAACCATTTCAACATCACATTACAGAGTTATCAGTTCGACGAGCATTTAGACTCTGACCTAGATCGATAGTCACGTTATCAAACATACAAGAAATCAACGTATAACACAGACATTTAGCACAGAACAAAATAGTATATTTATTGTTCATTGCCGAGAAGAAAACCTTGTATCTACAGTAGACGAGCCTCGGCTCTGTATCTCTTTTCTCATAATATAAACCAACAGGTCTTGTTCCAAGTGTAAACCAATACAAATCCCAACTCCAAGTTTAAACCAGTGTTCCCAGAAATAAAAACATTACATTATGTTTCCAAACGAAATCGCACAGGGTTAATTCCCAAACTTTAAACATTTCAAACAAGTCCAAAAACCCTCAGTTTTGACGAGTAACAAAAATACCAGTTCGACGAGATAGACATCAAGGTTCAAGACCGAGTCTCAAACAAACAAACGAGAAGCACAACTCTGTACAGACATCTCTTGAAAAACAAAAAGTTCTTCAAAACTCTCAACCGACAGGCGACGCCAAACATGGCAAAACTGGTTACTCACTGTTGGAAACAACCACATCATTCAAGACCGAAGGAGCACCTACTAGGGTTTTGGAAGACCTTGAGATTAACAGGAATGGAATGTGGCCATCCTTTTTCCAAACCCTGGTGCGTGTTCCCCTTTCGAAACCGGCGCCTGCCAAAACAAACATTCAATCGTTACACATCATACCTATTAAAAATTTGAACCAAACGTTATTATGAACTCTGAGTTAGGAAATCGATTACCTTTACCAATTGAAGGCCGAAGCTTGTACATACGCCTGCACATGACGAACTCTCCTCCTCGGACGAGAGCAGATTACCATTCAATCTAGGTTGCAGAAAGATATCTTCCCACTAAAAATCTCAGAGAAAGAAACGACTAAACTATCAAACTCATCAGCATTTCAAAACCTAATCACAACGAGTTTTCATACTACTCCAGCAAGAACGAAACCTACAACCTCGCCTGTAGGTCATGAGGTTGAACCCTTTTACATCGTCTTCTAACTCTACAAACCAGCGGCTTGTCGGCCCTAACAGACCAAAACAATAGCAAAAACATAGAAGACATTAACTTTATATCAACCCAACACTCGAAGCAACGTTAGGATTGGATCCAACAATCAGGATCAAAGTTGATCAACGATTGTAAACATGCCAAAGATTTTTGCATTGGAGCAAACAACAATCACATTAATTGCTCATTCATTGCCTTAGCACAACGATACCAACTCTTGCACACGGTGGATAGCTAAACAGCCAGCTCGGAGGACTATCAACCAGAAGTGTTACATGGCAACGTTTATAGTCACCGTATGCACTAGTTTGCATTCACGTGGAAGCTTGTAAGTCCTTGTCACACTGTATACTATGGACGACCATTATTGCAGGCCTGTATCACATTCACCAACGCCGATTCGTATCGCTTGTAAACCATCAACCTGTCAATCAATTAATTGCATGTCAGTACTCCTTATTACAACGATAATATAAAAATGTATGTACATAACATTAAAACATTACGTACCATGTTATCCAAGGTTCGTTTGGTTTCCAAGTTACACTTCATAAGATACTTTATTATGTTATTTTCGACCAACGATGATATATATTTATTCATATAGTTCCAAGCCTAGGTTGTATTCTAGATTTATGTGGTTATATAGAATAACACTTCATGTTGATAAATTTTCAAAGGTAAGCTTTGTAGTTTTTAGATATTAAATATATGGTTATGTAATAGTTACTAGGATGACCATAGTCATAAGTTTGACATAGTTTCATTTATATGAAATTCATACAATAATTGGTACTATATATAAGCCCTTAAAAGCTTATAAGTATCACATCTAGTTCAATATTGTAGGACTACGATTAGTGTAGTCCATACATGAGAGGCTTTAACACTATCTTTGTAACATTGACTGCTTTCATACAAATTCGTTTATCGCAATTATAATAATAGATAGTCTGTATGGTAGATGTTTCAATAAATCCATTGATAATTGATTAACATGAAAACTAAATAAATGTTATGTGTTCTTACCATAATTTCTCATTACACACACATTTAACGATTTTGCGATACATTTATTACATCAGTAATGTAAGATAAATAATCATCTTAAGACGACGATAAGGCCAGTTATAACAACGACAAGGATTACAACGACAAAACTATCAGTAGGATGATGTTCCTAGATGACTCCATTTTAAACATTGTGGAGTTGTAAGATAAAAATCTGAAAACAATATTTATAGCTATGAAATTCATACCTGCATACTTATGGTAAGTCGCAACAGATTTCTAACAATTTATTTATCTACGACGTTGAAACTGAACTATGCACGTACTTTGAATTTATGCAGCCATGAAACTTCTTACCTGTCGTCTGCACATAGAACATTAATTTTGATTTAGCATTGCAGCTAAGTAAGCTCCAGGGTCCCTCGTAGGACACCCTTTTCATCAAAAGTCAAACTGTCAGTGTCTTGTCAATATTACAAATTTCACATCATAATCCTGACCTGTCCATACATTTAATTACATTAATCAGATTCACAAATATGTGTTAAAGCCGTCATTATCATAATGCTGCTAATACAGAAATTAGAATATGTTTAGTACTAACAACTCTTCCTTTAATGCTGTCGTAATAAAAAATTATTATTTCCGCAATTATAATTATCGTACTTAATGTTATTTTCAAAAGTTTAAATTTTTATGAAAATTTGGGATGTTACAGTAGATTGGCATTGGACCATAACACATAAGGAAGTGCAATAACATGAAGAGGTAGTAGCCGTAGAAGAAAAAAGAGATTGGTGTATCCAGTGGTTCGGTCCCTATATTGCACTAACAATTGCACTAAAAATTGCTCCTTGGTGATATTCTAAGGTTGGCCACTAAGATACTTGCGTCAAGTGTGGATAAGTGGTTCTTCTTGGGCGGTATAGTGTCGTCTGCACAAAAAGCTGAGTGGATTTTTGGAGAGTACATGGAAACTATACCTCAGCTTTGACCTCCTTGGGCACAAAGCGCTTCTTATCGGGGTTTTATTTTAACACTTGTTGATAGCAGGATTTAATAATACTCTATAAGTCAACAATTCTATGTTTAGAAAACTTAATGAAACTAGATTGGTGGGCATTAATGGATGCCTAGTCCAATCAATCCCACCTAACTAAATTGTTATTTTGTGACCTCCCATGGAGTATTTTAGTTGGTTTGGAATTACGATTGTTGATTTTAAGGGTCTAAATTCACTTGAGTGTAAGGGAGGTATTTCACAATTCCCTTCCTTTTGGTCTCACCAAGATCACAAGTAATGCGAGGTGAAGAGCATACTCAGAGTGAAAGAGTTTTTAGGTCCCTTAGTGTGTGCTAGTGATGCAAACACATGAGAGATAAGCAAATTTATTGTTACAACTAACTAAATTTCTTAAATTAAATGCAAATGGAGATTTGAATTCAACTCTAATAGATGTTAATGGTGCTTGTTAACAAAATGCTAATGAAATAAAAGTGTGCAATGAAGATATTTCACACTTGTCCCCATTTCTAATTCACCAAGATTGGATGAAGTGCGAGGTGAAGAGCATACTTTGGGATATTAGATTATTTAGGTCCTTTCTTGTGTGCAAAATTGGATTTAAAGTACTTTGTCTAAAATCATAGAAAGTAAACAAAAATAAAAGATGTCTTGAATACTAGTGGCAACAATGAGGTCCTTTGAAAGCCTCAAAGTTGGTTACCTAAGTAGATTTCAAGAGAGAAGGACTCTTTACTCCCTAATCTTGCTCCAAGTGGGATAATCACTAAACAAAAACTAACTATTGCAAGTTAATTTACTTATGGTTCATGAGTGAGAAGTCATTGGGATTGAAAGATTGTATGCAAAACTGATAATAAACAAATAAATGACAGTAGCACAAAAAAAAAAGATGCACAGTTGTTGTGAGAAATTATCCTTATTTGGGCGAAAGCCCTTGAGGTTGTTTACTTGGCCCAATATTTAGAAACAAAAAGAAAATTTGATAACCCAAAAATAGAGCTTGCAAGGATTTTTTAGTGCAATAGAACAAAATAAAAACACAAATAACTAAAAATGATAAAGGGAACAAGAGGGTGCAAATCACAACAAAGAGCCAATGCATGAACCACTTTAGATTGCCCAATGGTCAATCAAATACATGTAGTGTCACATAGGAGGTGGGGGATTCAAAGGGATTCCAAAAATCTTCTTTAGGGAGGCCTATTGTGTTCACACTAGATGCTAGATAGTTAAAAGAACCATTGGAGAGAAGCACTTTCCCCTTGAAGTGTTGGTTGTGGAGCTTGATCTTCCTTATTCAAAGGTTGGGTTTCAGTTGTGTCTGGATCCCAGCCCATGACAGGGGGTTTGGGGGGGGATTTTCCCCCAAAAAATGTCACCATGGGGGGTCCAGGTGGGGCGACGACTAGTTTGGGAGCGCCCCCCCCCCCCCCCCCCCCCCCCGGCGGGGGTTTGGGGGCAGCACCCCGTAGCGAATATTTTAGAAAAAATGCCTTGTAAAATGTTGTAATTTCATAGTCATGAATTGGTTAATAATGGGTTATTTATGGGCCCATGGTATTGAGTGTTCCATAGTATTTTCCCATGGTAATCCCTCTTTAAAAGGAAGGCATTGCAATACGGTTGGGCATTGTAGCATTGTAAATATCTCTATGACTGGGTAAGAGAGACTGTGAGAGAGTGAAGAGGAAGTTGCAGCGGATGTGCTCCAGGTTGTATCCCTTCATTTGTTGGATGGTATAATAATAAGGAATGGCAATTTATGTGTAGACGTAGCCCATCTTGGGTGAACCACGTAATATTGGTGTCTCTCTTGTATTGTGTTTATGTGATTTATATTTGCATCTTGTTTATTGTTATTGCTCTGCGATCCTGTTTTTCTAACATGAAGGAAGGAGGCAAAGGAGATTGGAGAATGCCAAACTATGAAAGAGATGGGCTATGAGGAAGCTCCAATGCCATTTCTTTAGCATGACCTTGATCTTGGTTTCTCTTCTAAGATGCATTCCCATGGATTCCTTTTATAGGCCAATAGGTAGCCAAGAAACAACTAGATCCAAGTGTGAACCCATTAAATCCATGATTTGGATCCAAAGTACAAAAAGGGGGGACATTCCATGAACCTGAGTACATAGGGATACCAAATTAAAATTCTTGTAGGTGATGGGGCTTTGATGAGCCTTCAATGTGTCGTGGGTGGTCATGGTCTCGCCGTTTTTACAGTCGCAGATATCGAAGGGAAATCCGTGCGGGAGTCGCATGGGTGCATAACTGATAATATGCATAGTAGCGCACCTAATAAGAGATAAGGCCACACTTTCCTATGGGTTGCATTCTATATGTTGATGATGCCTTATTGTGTGAATTGCAAAAATGTCACATGTATGCGATATTTTTGTGTTAACAAATGTTCCCTGATGTATGAGGCCCAGAGGGTATTGCAGGGCTGATAATGCATCGTCATTTCTTTCATGCTCTCTCGTGTTCTTAGAAGCTGCGAAGCATGTGTGAATGAATAGGGTCCTCCCATGGGGGAAGATTGATGGTGAATCCGTAACAAATAATATTGTTTTATATAAACGAGGCAGGCATACCCATGCTTGTGAAAATATGAAAAAGTGGCTACAAAAAAGAGGAGACTAAGGGGCCCACTCTATATACTGCTGGCACATGGATGGAGGAAAATTCACTCCATGCAATAGTAACTGAACCTGGACAATAGTAATTGGACCTATACATGTTGTTTATGTGTTGAAGAAGCGATACTATTGTGAGCCATGATAATCGGTAGTGGAGACCTGAATATGAGTGAGGGTCTTGGATGTGGCACCTCATTGAACTGTTTCAACCATGATTTATAAATGTAAACATTGTTACCTTCGGAACATATGAATCTCCTTGATGTGATATATGTGTTGATTTCGAGCATAGGAGAGACTACTAAGTTAGGAATCACTAAGGGCTCTCCCTACTTAGTTCGAGGTGATCCCTTATAGTTATTAAAAGGGACCCCAAGTTACAACTACAACTACTGCAACTATCATAATATAATGAGTTGATGAGCTTAAATACATGATAAGATGAGGGTCTTATCTTGAGAACCAAGATCATTTTGTAACCAAATATTGGATTGACAGATGCGATACAATACTGGCTAGTAAACGTAAGGCTCATGAATTCCTTTGATCGATGTCAACTTGGAGGTCAATGGACGACAACATTCTTCAAAATAAAGGTACATAGTGAAATAGAGGGAGATGAACTGCAGATGAAGGGATTTTTTGGGGACGCGACACTTAGGGTGAAAGTAACTAACAAAACTCATAATGTTGACGATAGGAAGACTCAATGACATTGATCAAAGGAGACCAGGGGTTGCTACCAAAAGAATAGTGATGTTCCCAAGGTTTTGAATGGAGTGAGGAACAATTTGTACATAAAGAATAATTGGTGGGGTCCCCATGGTTTTGGGGATATCGAGGGACCAATTTGATAATGGGCAGGATTCCCGTGGTTTTGGGTGAATCGGGGAATCAATTTGATGATGGGTGAAGCTCCCTCAGTTTTGAGTGAGTCCGAGAACCTTTTCCATAGTGATGTGAGGGTTGTTTTTCAAACGTGAAGACATGTGCCCCATGAATCAATGCCATGCATATTTTTCTTGCATGAATAACTAGATAGAATTGGTTGCATTAGAGGGTGCGAGCCCCATTGGTGTCTTGGAGGGGGTGGTGGTATGAAGAAGGTTGCATATGGTAGAGTGATCATGGAGGTATGAGTAGTCAATTATGTGTCTTGATCGTAACATGTGTCGAGGAATTTGATGGCATCGACTACTGAAGGTAGGTGAGTAAATGCACAGCTATAAAATGATGAACTGTGAGTGGATTATTTTAAGTTTTATCAAATTACTTGGGCTCATGGGGGGTTGACATCATGGGTGCTAAATAATGACTAGGATGCAATGGTGTGTACACACATGGGGGAAACATGCTATCTATGGTAGTGATATTGATGGTATATCATTACTAGGGATGATGACCCTATGGTTATCACGGGGAATATCTGGTAAGTGCAATGCAAACAGAGGGAAGGTGTTGCCTATATGCCAGTTTTCAAGTTGATACATGTGATAGAATTTCGGCGCCGTGCTGGGGTGGAGTCTTGTTCTTATAATAGAAAAACAAGAGCTAGTTGAGTCTTGGTCACTATCTTGCAAATTGGTAAACATCATAAGGAAATATTTTATAAGGGTAAAGCTTGGAATGCTAAAGAAAAATTGCAATTAATTCATAGTGACATATGTGGTTCTCTTGAAAGTCCTTTGTTCTGTGCTATCTAATTTATTAATTTTATTGATGATTACAACAAAAAGACTTGGGTTTATTTTTTGAAACATAAAAGTGAAACTTTTGGCATATTTCAAGAATTTAAATCCTTGGTTGAAAATGAGTCTAGTAAAAGTATTAAGACATTGAGAACTAATAATGGGGGGGAATTCACTAAAAAGGAATTTAATGCATACTTATATAAATACGGTATTCAACATCAAAATATTGTTCCTTATACACATCAAACAAAATGGGGTAGCTGAAAGGATAAATAGAACTTTGGTTGAAAATGGTTAGATGTATGCTTTGTTCCAAAGGATTACATAAAAATATTTTGGTCTAGATCAATTGGTTGTGCTAATCATATTTTGAATAGAGTTCCTGCTAAAACAATTTTGTAGGTTACACTTGAAGAAAAATGGAATAGAAGGAAACCTGATATTAGTAACTTTAATATATTTGGAAGTGAATGTTGGTCCCATATTCCTGATGAAAAAAAAAAGTTAGAACCCAAATCTTGCAAAATTATTTTCATTGGTTATAGTGAGCATTCTAAAGCTTACAAGTTATTTGATTCATCTACCCAGGGTGTTATCATCCATTGAGATGTTTCGTTCAATGAAGTCTCTTCTCCACCTGAGTTTGTTGAACCTTGCGATACCTTGAATTTGCATTCATCTTCTGTTACTCCCATATATGTTACCCATTCCTCTAGTTCTATGCCCGATATAGATCGTATTTCACCTACTTCTTCAATTTATCTACCAAAACTTTCCGAAGATACTACAGTGATTCCCACTACTACTCCTCTTTTAGTTTGGGCCCTAAAAACACTTGAATCCACAGGTTCTAAGGTTGGTAATCCATCTGATACTTGATTAACTAGATCCGAAGTTTCTCTCATGACTAAATGATTGACCATAGATGATCACTCCACATATGCTCAAGCTAAAGACAAATACGAATGGGAAAAATCAATGACTGTAGAGTATGGCTCATTAATGAAGAACAAGACT